>RJVU01044706.1:6135508-6321840 GCA_003731715.1 Anabarilius grahami
TATATATATAATATATATATATATATATATGAGATATATAGATATATATAGATATAGATTTGTTCCATGGAGGAAAGTAAGTCATAGGAGTTTGGATCAACATGAGGACAACTATTCCTTTAATTCTGACCATGTTGGATATTGCAATGTGTTCCAGGTGGAATGGGTCTGGGCATATTTGATGCCTGTCTCATCACAGAGGAGTTGGCCTTTGGCTGCACTGGTGTACAGACAGCCATTGAGGCAAACTCTCTGGGAGTAAGTGGTGTTTTATGACCTTTTTTTTGTGTGTGATTAATTTAATAATTATATTAAATGGTCATTTGTGCATAGGACTCATAGCACATTAACTTATGAACAGGTGTTTCTTGGTCAGAGAGTTTTTTTATTTTATTATTTTTTTTTTTTACTGGGAAATTAACAGCTATTGTAAAATGCTAGAACTTATCGTAGTTAGTTACATTTTTATGTGTCTTTCCTATGCAGCAAATGCCAGTCATTATTGCTGGTAATGATGCCCAGAAGAAGAAATATTTGGGCAGAATGACGGAAGAACCACTAATGTGTGTAAGTGTGTCATCATTTTTCTAATCATCAATTTTATGATTTATGAAGCGTTCCTTTAGCAATAGTAAGTACATAGACTCATTTTTGCAGGCGTACTGTGTGACCGAGCCGGGAGCAGGCTCTGATGTGGCTGCTTTAAAGACCCGGGCTGTGAAGAAAGGAGACGATTATGTGGTCAACGGTCAGAAAATGTGGATCACCAATGGAGGAAAAGCAAACTGGTGGGTGAACTGCTTCTTATTCATAATTTTTTTTGGGGGCAATTCTAAACCTATTGGTTTGCATTTAAAGGTACTTCCTGCTGGCCCGCACAGATCCCGATCCAAAATGTCCTGCTAGCAAGGCTTTCACAGGCTTTGTTGTTGAAGCTGACACCCCAGGAGTCCAGCCTGGCAGAAAGGTAAAAGGTGCTGATAACTGCAGTCTGATGCACTCAGATGACACTTAAACACTAGATTAATACCACTATGAGATTCTGCACTGTTTGATTAAGTCTACATTCTCCTGTTCAACAGGAACTGAACATGGGCCAGAGATGCTCAGACACCAGGGGCATCACATTTGAGGATGTAAGAATCCCAAAGGAGAATGTTTTGATTGGAGAAGGAGCCGGCTTCAAGATTGCCATGGGTGCGTTTGACAAGACCAGACCACCAGTAAGTGTCCTTTTGCAGTTATTACTGCTAACAAATTGCAGTTGGCTAATTCATAATGTCATCTCAACCATATCTTGATGCTTTTCAGGTGGCTGCTGGTGCAACGGGACTTGCACAGAGAGCACTGGAAGAGGCCACAAAGTACGCTTTGGAAAGAAAGACTTTTGGCAAGTTTATTGCAGAGGTAGGTGTCTGTTTCAGTAGACATGTTTGACAACCTAAACTGATACTATGAAGTTAATACAGTAAATTCTAAAATAAATCTACTTAATTTTAATATTAATAATGAATACGCTGCGTCTGTTTTCTGACCCCCAGCACCAGGCAGTGTCATTCCTTCTGGCTGAAATGGCCATGAAAGTGGAGCTTGCCAGGATGGCCTATCAGAGAGCAGCTTGGGAAGTGGATGAGGGCCGCAGGAACACCTACTATGCTTCCATTGCCAAGGCCTTTGCCGGAGACATTGCAAACCAGTGTGCCACTGATGCTGTCCAGATCTTTGGTGGGAACGGTTTCAATAGTGAATATCCTGTGGAGAAGCTGATGAGAGACGCTAAGATTTACCAGGTAAGGATTGGAGACCTTTATTAATTTGTTCATTTGTAAAGATGCTCAAATTTGATTAATGGCTTATTGTCTGAATCCACAGATTTATGAAGGGACTGCTCAAATCCAAAGGCTCATCATCTCAAGAGAACTTCTTGGGAGATTCAAACAGTGAACCTGTAAACCCAGGACTTCCATGCCAAGAGCTGATCGTTTGGTTTAGCTTCTTTTGTACATGATGATGTATTTGATATAATAGATCTCAGGATTGTATCTAACAGATTGTAAATTGCCTATACAGAACTCAAGTTGCCTTATGTCATATCAGCATGCCTTGCCGTCTTTGTTTTTGTAGTGTTGAACAAGTAAGTTGATAATGTTAAGATGAACAAAGTAGTTACTGAGCACTTCCTCATTTCCTAAAATGGATTATGTCCTCAAAATAAAAATAATCTACTATGAAAAAATGTTAGTCATTTTCTTGACCAAATGATTTTGTCAGTAATAGAAACTGTATTAGGGACATTTTATTACAAACTGCAGCTGTGCGACCTTATATGATTTTCCCCCCTTTATGGAAAATGCAATAAAAGTTATGATACTCAAGAAGTAACATCATTTGGATCCACACAAGGTTAGGTAAACAAGTTAACTGCATTTGTCAAGACCAACCATTCTACTTTGTTACCAAAGATATTGCAAGAAAGAAAAAATGATCAAAGGAATAATATTCTTTAATTTATTCGAAATAAAAACATTAACCAGTAAACCATCATTTAGTCCCAACCTAGATTCGCCATTGAGTGATAACTTTAATTTTAGAAATGTGTTTTTTTAATTTCGTATGTGTGCATTTTTTTGTTTACTGAATATTTATTATTAGAAAGAAATCCCACAAATCACAATTTTAAATTGTATTTAAACATGTCTAAAATTGCTAACAGCGTTGCATAAATATAAAAACGGCTAATATAAAACTAGTGACAGTATTTTAATTTTACTGGGAAAAAAATGGTTAGCACTTTCTTTGCTTTGTGACACAATGACATAATATAAAATAAATATAAAATAAAAAAAACAATACAAATTCACGTAAACGCCCGTTAGAAGTTGCGTTTTTAAGTCCGTTAAATGCGTTTTGTCCTTCATGAGCACCCGTAGAAATGACGAGATATGTGATGATGTAAAATGTGTGTGACTGCTGAAGTAAGCCTGTAGTCCACTCTCTTGCTTCTCCGCCAGGATGGTAATGTAAAACACACTACTTTGCTTTTATAGTTATTTAATTGTGTATCAGATGATGTTTCTCCATAAAGAAAGGGCATGCGATTGTGAAGAAAACATTAGAAGAGGAGAACGATAGCAGCGTAAACATGTCATGGCATCCGCCCAGTCAGTTCAGCACAGTTTACAGTCTAAACTGAAATGAATGTATCAGACTGCAGTTTCTGAGCTTATTGTGATGAAAGCTACTTTATCTCGCAGGGAACCCAGGTTAAAGACGTGATCATTAAACCTGATGCTCCAAACACTCTCCTCCTGGACAAGCATGCAGACTATATTGCTGCCTATGGCTCCAAGAAGGATGATTATGTAAGTTGTTGGCTTATAAAAAGGCAAAAATGGTTGCCCTTCAATAAATAATTTAAACTGGAGGTTAATTCCTCCTGCAGGAGTACACGCTGTCAGAGTACCTGAGAATGAGTGGCATCTACTGGGGCCTGACAGTAATGGACCTGATGGGTCAGCTCTCTCGAATGAACCGTGAGGAGATCATAGACTTCATCAAGTCCTGCCAGCATGACTGTGGAGGCATCAGCGCCAGCATCGGCCACGACCCTCATCTCCTCTACACCCTCAGTGCTGTACAGGTCAGGAGGAATCAGCATGTAACTAAAGTTGCGATAGTCTTTTTTCCCCTTATTGTGGCATCCAAGTGAAACAGCTTATTAAATTAGGAAAAATGTAGGGCTGGACTTGATTTTGTCCATCGGGAATTGATTGGATCGTTGGATGGTTGTGGATTGCTATTTGTCAATCTCATGTGAGTGACAGGTTGTCCCGCCCTCTCGCCAGTAAACATGTCATCAGAGAAGAGAAGAGATTTTGCTGCAAGAGGGAGGGGAAGTTATTTTTAAATAAAAGATTACAAGGGCACATACAAATATAAAAAATAACCATGGTTCTTGTAGATATTCCATGGTAACCATAAATTAACCATAGTTTTGTTACAAAAACCTAGTTTAATTGTTTTTTTGTTTTTTTTTGTTATAAAAATGGTAGTCAATGCGCCAAAAACATGGTTTTATCATAGTAAATTTCTGATAATTTCTAATAAAATATATTCCGTAGAAGGCAACCATAATGATTAATAAATGGCTGTACAAAATGGTTTATGGGAAAAATGGTTGTTACCCCCTTTAGATCCTGTCCTTGTATGATAGCATTAATGTCATTGATGTGGACAAAGTGGTGGACTATGTTAGAGGACTGCAGCAGGAGGACGGCTCATTCGCTGGGGACAAATGGGGTACATTTATATTCTTTTTCTTTCTTTAGTGAAATAAACATTTAAATGTTACATGACTACATAAAGGACTGTTTATTTTTCCCCTTAACAGGTGAAATAGATACACGGTTTTCCTTTTGTGCGGTTGCGACGTTGGCACTACTGGTCTGTATTCTTTTGTATTGAATATTATATTTAATTGCACTAATGGTGTTTCCTGCAACCTTTGACGGTTTTAAATGCATATAACAAGACACATTTTTGTGTAGGGGAAGTTGGATGCGATCAACATGGACAAGGCCGTTGAGTTTGTGCTGTCCTGTATGAACTTTGATGGTGGGTTTGGTTGTAGGCCTGGTTCAGAGTCTCATGCTGGTCAGGTGAGATTTTTGAGGTATTTTATGCCCTTTTTTAGTGTATTTGTAAGTGATGCTCTGTGTCTCAGTCATGTTTTTCTCATCCTGTCTCCAGATTTACTGCTGCACAGGTTTCTTGTCCGTCACTGGGCAGCTTCATCAAGTAAATGCAGATCTGTTGGGCTGGTGGCTCTGTGAAAGACAGTTGCCATCAGGAGGCCTGAATGGGAGACCAGAGAAGGTAAGATGTCTTGTAGATCATAGGTATTAAAGGGTTAGTTCACCCAAAAATGAAAATTCTGTCATAAAAGGATTAGTTCACTTTCAAATAAAATTTTCCTGATAATTTACACACCCCCATGTCATCCAAGATGTTCATGTCTTTCTTTCTTCAGTCGAAAAGAAATGAAGGTTTTTGATGAAAACATTCCAGGATTTTTCTCCTTATAGTGGACTTCAATGGAGCCCAAACGGTTAAAGGTCAAAATTACAGTTTCAGTGCAGCTTCAAAGGGCTTTGGAATTTTGACCTTCAACTGTCTGGAGGCCACTGAAGTCCACTATAAGGAGAATAATCCTGGAATGTTTTCATCAAAAACCTTCATTTCTTTTCGACTGAAGAAAGAAAGACATGAACATCTTGGATGACATGGGGGTGAGTAAATTATCAGGAAAATTTTATTTGGAAGTTAACTAATCCTTTAAAGGTGCTACAGAGGATCTTTTCGTCGACTGAGAAACCAAAGACTGTTAGTGAGTTTTTGATATGAGCGTATGCGTAAGAACAACCCCCCTCCTTAACAGCTCATTTCGAGGGAACGCCTCCCCAAACTCTTGCACGAGTATTGGAACACGGGTGTTTACCACCGGCATTTGCTGTGTCGTGTTAGTGGATTCATTATGTCGGACTCACTGCAGGTAACTCATAATCTGCAGTTGTTTCTCCTGTCTCCTGACAAAAACATTGCATGTGGCGCCTGTGAAGTGTGGAAAGTTACTGGAGCGCGCAGCCGCTCGTCTCTCACAAGGAACGTCATGGCAGTGATTGACAAGCCAGAGGGCCAATCGTTTACGCGATGATCGCGTAAACGATTGGCTGATGTTTTTAAGGCCCTACCTCATGCACAGATGATGTATATTAATATTATTCCTTTCAGTGCACCTAATAAATAGTCTTTTATCAGTTAGTAAAGACAGTTTCAAGTAATATTGCAAAAATGTATAAAACAAAACATCCTCTGTAGCACCTTTAAGTACTCGTCTTCATGTCTTTTCACACCCGTAAGACCTTCGTTAATCTTCGGAACACAAATTAAAATATTTCTGATGAAATTCAAGAGGTTTTTATTCATCACCCATAGACAGCAATTTAACCACCACTTTCAAAGTCCAGAAAGGTACTATAGACATCGTTAAAATAGTCACTGCAGTGGTTCAACCTTAATTTTATGAAGCGATGAGAATACTTTTTGTGCGACTTTATGCAACAATATCTTCTCTTCTGTGTCATTCTCCTCCTTTGTTTATGTCGTCCAGTGCTTCCAGGTTCTACATAGGGCTGGGCGATATATCGCATGCGATTGTCACGAGCATTTCGTCAGTAAAGCCGGTTCCCTGATTACCGCAAAATCGCCATCACCTGCTTTCAAATGGAGCGGCATTTAATAGACAGAGCCATAGATCACTGACAAGCGACGCAATATTGCGTTCATATCGCAGATGAATCGCCTTCGATAATGAACGCGATATTGCGTAGCTTGTCAGTGAACTACCGGCTTTACTGACGAAATGCGCGTGACAATCGCATGCGATATATCGCCCAGCCCTAGTTCTACATCAGAACGGCGGCTCAGTATTGGCCGGCTCCTGCGTCAGCATCACACGCATGTGTCGTGCTGCTCACGTGAACAGCGTCGTTTTGTTTTTGCGCACAAAAAGTATTCTCGTCACTTCATCAAATTAAGGTTGAACCACTGCAGTCACATGGACTATTTTATCGATGTCTTTAGTACCTTTCTGGATCTTAAAAGTGGTGGTTAAATTGCTGTCTATGGATAAAAAACCTCTCGGATCTCATCAAAAATATCTTAATTTGTGTTCCGAAGATGAATGAAGGTCTTACGGGTGTGGAATAACATGAGGGTGAGTAATGAATGACAGAAATTTCATTTTGAGGGTGAACTAACCGTTTAATGAAAAATTATTTTGTTAATTTAAATAATATAAAAGTGCTTAAAGAATGAAAATGAAATGGTATTACACATGAAATTACATTAGTTCTCATATTTTCAATCAATACTGTATAGTATGATTTAATTTCTCAAATCTATGAATCTATTCCAAATCTTTTGACCATCAGTGCATTCTGCTCAGGAAGAAACCATCTGATCCAGTCATTTTTGTGGGATCATAAATAGTACAATTTGTGGTGTTAAAACTGTACCTTATAGCCTATTGAAACTAATTAAAAAAAGTATTAAAAATTAAATTAAAGATAATTAAACTAATTATAAAAAAATATTTTAAATAAATATTTAAATAATATATTTTTAAAAATCAGATTAAACTAAATCAGATTAGATTAAATTAAAACTATTTGTACACCATAAAACTAAACTGAAATTGACCAAATAAATAAACAAAATAATTTTTTTTTTTTTTTTTNTAGATAGATATATCCTAGATACTGTTTTATATCTGATGGCATATACAACTGTGGATGATTTTTTTTTTCTGATTTCAGCTGCCTGATGTCTGCTATTCCTGGTGGGTTCTTGCATCTTTGAAGATCATTGGCAGAATTCACTGGATTGACAAAGCAAAACTGCGCAATTTTATTCTTGCTTGCCAGGATGAAGAGACCGGAGGCTTCGCTGACAGGCCTGGAGACATGGTAAACTCTGCAAAACCTGATTTCATCAAGTTCCTCTATCAACATCTTTGTTGATCCTGAAAAGACATTCCAATCAACCAATCATATTTGAGGTTTACATTTTGTCAAGTTTAGGCATACAACCAGGGTTAGGTGTTTCTACATCAGTGCTATTAATCTATCGTTTCCCTCTGATTTAAGGAATATGTTATGGGTAGAGTCAGGTTTAGGGGTAGGGATAGGGTTAGGTATACATTTTTGGACAGGAATGTTCCAGGATTAACAAAATATGTTGGCCCAGGAATGTGTCTAACTCTGCAAAATCAGGACGTGCGTAAGCTCTATGGAGTTTGTCACATGAAATTTTGCATATGCATCAATATTTTGCATGTTCTATAGGACTTACATTTCTTTAAACAGGTTTGTTATGAGTATAATGTATATTTTTCTTTTGTCTTTCTGTCCAGGTGGATCCTTTCCACACTCTGTTTGGTGTGGCTGGTCTGTCTTTGTTGGGAGATGAGCAGATCAAACCGGTGAACCCTGTGTTTTGTATGCCTGAGGATGTGCTTCATAGAATTGGCCTTCAACCGGACTTGCTGAGCTGAGTTAAAATTTTCAGCATGATGGTTTTACTCTTGTCCTTCACCTGCACAGCCAGCCCCGTTTTGAAATGAGCAAACCGTGGAAAGCTGTCATCTTCAACTAACAATCGGCACACCAACACTAGGAACCAAGGACTTTAGAAAGACATCGTGTTCTTTAGTTCAGAGATTTGTTCTGGTCATCATGTAGGCACAATATTACAGCACTTACTTCCGTTAATAGGCTTTCTTTCTTTAAAGAAGCTGGTCGAAGAGGTACATCTGGTATTATTACAGCTTTCACTGTGTATCAAAACATAACTTTATTTATAAGACTAATTCAGCAGGTCACTTTTTGGTATCAATCAAGAACATTTAGTTAGTGAGAGTAGAGATCACTCACTCATCTCTGATGGCTTTTCCAAAGTGAGTACGCAAGATTAACATTTACATGTTACATAACACTTTTCATGAATGTAATTAATTTTGTGTCCAAATTCTCTTACTGTAGTTTGTTCACATCAATCATCAAAGTTTTGTTAGTCCTCACATCCCTAAAGCATTCTTAATAACTATTGTGCGACCATTTTAAAAGTCATGTTTGGTTTGCAGCTGCTGTTAAATTGAGATTTGGGAGAGAGTGTTTCAGTTGTGGTATGAATGATGAAATTTTCTCTCATTCTGGCATTGATACCAGTGTGTGAACATGCCTGTGGTGTGGGATGGAATAAATGTGATGTTAATATCAAAAACTCAAGTGATTTTTGCTTCATTAGTGGATAATTCATTGTCAGGTGTTAATCTGTTGATGCTCATCATCCCTATGGCTTCTGACACTGATTGTGATGAGATTTCAGTGGCCTGCTGTTATGTGACATTCCTCAGTGTTTGTGCATTTTTTTGCACACTAAGTTAGAAATGTGTATCATATAAAACTGTTAAACTGTATTGACTACCAGTTTTAGTCAATCGAGCTCAATAGTCACAGATTATCTTATGATGTTGTATTTACTAAAATTCAGTTCAAAATAGGCTTTTCACACAGTGCTTTTAAATTTGTATTCATATCTGCTATTAGTAAAAAAAAAAAAAAATATCTGTAAAAGTATATGCACACATATTTGGAAACGAGTCAAGACCCCTGACTGATATGCAGAAACAAACACAAGGGTTGTTAGGCTACGCTGAAACCCCACTGGCTCTCATTACAACGTGTTCAGAGTGCGAGAGATGTGCCACATGTCACCACTGTCTCCTGGCACTCATGTTGTTGTTAGATCCCCTCACACATAACACCATCTACTGCCTCTGTTAGTTTAATAAAGACATCATGATCAGTTTTAACACTAGAAACCATAACACCAAAAACATGAACCATTTTAAATGTAATAATTTTATTTTGAGCAAAACCAGGTAATTTTTTAAGTAATTTTTGTTCTGGGCAAAAAGTATTTTGCAAGTAACAAAAACTGGGCATTGATTCTATACACTACATGCCAAATATTTGGCATGTGTTGGTTGCTTTATACCTTCACTAGCCAGTTCAACTCATTGAAAATGTGTGATTAACATTTTTTATTTTGTAAAGAAATGCACTTTTATCGGTTAGTAAAAGTTCACCCCAAAATTAATATTCTGTCATCAATTACCCAACCCCATGTTGTTCCAAACTCGTAAGACTTTCGTTCATCTTTGGAACACAAATGAAGATTTTTTTGATGAAATCTGAGAGCTTTCATAGACTACCTTTGCAATTTTACCTTTAATGCTTCAAAAAGTTCATAAAGAGATCGTAAAACTAATCCCTATGAATCGAGCAGTTTAGTCCAAATTTTCTGAAGAGACTCAATCACTTTTTATGACGAACAGACTGAATTTAGGTTTTTACTAGAATATATATCTTGATCAGCAAACATAAACAAAAACTCAACCGAACCGGTTCTGTTCTTGTGCATCATTTAGGTTCGGTTTATGTTTGCTGATTGAGGTTTATATGTGAGTAAAAACCTAAATTCAATCTGTTTTATAAATCCTCACATGGCAAAAGGTAAGTATTAGTGCTGCATTTTTATGCATTTGTAGAGTCTCTTATCATCCTAGTAACTGAAATCACCCTTATCTGTTCTCAGATACTGTAAATATTACTGCTTTTGATTGTCCCTTGTTAATGACAACAAATTGCTAAGTTTGTAAACCAGTCCAACATACTTAAAGATTTTGTGAATTTTATTGTTATTTTAGTGAATTAAAAATTTAAGTAGTTAAATATGATTTACATAATGAAATATAATTTTTCATTGGATTAAGAAAGTTATTTTATGACTTACCAGCACTCATCCCTGTTTTAAAGAATGAGCTGTTTTAACACACATGCACACACACACACACACACCACAAAAGTTCCACAAAAAGTCATAAGCCTTGTTCAGTTTCTTTGAAATATAATTAATCATTAGATATAAAAAAGAGTGCATCATGACAAAGTGATTTAAATATTAGCAGGGAGTCAATACACACTGAATTTTAAAATCCCTCTAAATACACATTTACATTAAATTGAGCACAGAACATTAAGGGTCAGTTTGTGTCTGCTGAGATACTGTCAATCTCTCCACAGGATGTGGTCTATGAGAATGCAAAGTGACAAAAAATAAAGTTCATTTGGTAAAAATTGAGAAATGAAAATAACAGCACAGCTCTTTTTGTAAGTGATGGTATGTAGGCTATCTATGCTAATGTACCATTGATAAAGTGTTTTGGTTTGGATAGGTTTGGAATTAAGTAAAAGGTTTTGTTAATGTTGTTGTTTCCTAGTCACAGTCTGTAACCACAGTGAACAGAAGATGCTGAAGAAAACCACAAGAACTGAGACAATCTGCAATTAGCTTTAGATCAGAGAACCGATTTCCTTTTAAGATGACTTACATTCACTGACTACAGAATCTTTAACTCTAAACATGATTTCAACCTCTTTTGTTTGGACTATTGGAATGCAAAGTGATAAAAAATGTGAAATGAGAAGCGAAATAATAACCCGAAAAAATACTGACCATAAAAAAGTGAACTTTTTTCCCCTGATGTCTGAGCTTGTATAGTGTGTTTAAAGGGCTTCTTTTCTTTTTATGATTTCCCCTCAAAACAGCTTTAATGTGGAATAAAAACAGTCAAGTAGTTTTTTTTTTTCTCTTGCAAGATTACACATGGTTTTTACTGAACGCTTTAGACACTCTAGCAGAGTCAATCTGAAACCTGCTGTGGTCTTTGTTTAACTCAGGTTAGTTTTGTTGCAAAGTGGCCCAAATGAAATGTGGTTTCTGTTGAGTGGACAGACGTCTTGCTCCTGTTTACTATCGCATGTGTGTGGTTGACTGATGGGTAAATAAAATTATTTTCTTTAAGTCAGATTTCCACTCAATGCAAAAGATATAGGCTAATAAATAACACCAGTAATATTTGTCAAACTGGTTTATAGCCCATCACGCATTATTCAATAAACTTCTCTAAAGCAGATTCACAGATGATCATCTTAGCACTAAATAAGACAGAAGTAGATTAAACCAAACAACTGCTGCAACACTCTGATCAGAAAAGTTTTTCAGCCAATCACTTAAACCCTTGGTCACTTGACCTGGTCAATACTGACTAAATTGGTTTCAGCACATTAGAAAGAAATTTAGAATAGAATTGTTTGAGCAGAATTGCCGCTTTTGCATAGTTTGTGCTAGCAGTAATAAAAATATTTATCTTGAACTCTGTCATGGAAACTAGCATGTACAAACCTTAATTAACCAATTAAAAAGGAATTTATACCTGTATGATATTATGCTGTGGCCACATTGGGCCAGCAGTTTGAAAAATAGATGGATAGATGGTTCAGCTTGGGCGCCATCTTCTAGCAAGACGCAGGAATTTATTTGGCATGACCCTCAGAGTACATTGTGGGTATTCTCTAGCTGCTCAGTGTATGGTCCTGTGCCGAATAGCACCCTAAACACTTGCAGTCCTACGAGTCCGCACTTTTGTGACGTAACGCTGCTTTGACTGTGAGGAAGAAGTCTGTTGCGAAGCTTGCACCAGTGCAGGCTCAGCCAAAGTGTGCATAGAGGGCACATATCGACCTAAAAGGGGGCACTTGCAAGCACCCTTCTAAAACCTAAAATCACAAATGGGACACCCTATGGTCATATTAGTGACGTGACATGTGGCCAAGTATGGTGACCCATACTCGGAATTTGTGCTCTGCATTTAACCCAGTGGGCAGCCATTGCTGCGGCGCCCGGGGAGCAGTTGGGGGTACGGTGCCTTGCTCAAGGGTCTCACCTCAGTCATGGTATTGAGGGTGGGAGAGCGCTGGACATTCACTCCCCTCACCAACATCAGTGTTATTGCGGTGCATTTTGGGATTGAAAAGTGTCTACAAAGGTTTTAGACACCACTACATATGGCTCTCCCCTCAAATAGTGCCCTATTTAAGTGTATGGGGGTGATTTCAGACACAGCCTGTAAATCACAAATGATCATGAAATTGTGCACAGCTGAATGGTTTCAAATCTCTGCCTTGTAAACGCCCCCTAATTAATGTCATTAGCATATAAAAAATAGCACCCCAGACAGCAACATAGTGTTGGCCCAGATCTGGCACACATCTGGTACATGTGGATTACATGCGTACCAGATGTGGGCTGGATCTGGGCCGACACTATGTTGCTGTCTGGGGCCAGGCGTGCCACAAGAGTCCTGAAAAGTGAAGCCAAAGCATCTTGATCACCCCCAGGTGGCTGGATGCAGTAGGTCATAAACCCCGCCTTCTCCATGTAATACAATGGACGTGAGACAAATTAAAGTCAAATTACACGTAAAAAAATTTTTCTTCCAAAGATGGTTTCTGTCATTAGGCAGTTTTTAACGCACTGATGTTAGTTAAAGTGTTCGTTCTTTAAATAAGTTTGTCTTAAGGTAGTTATTTGATGCTATAAAAATGCGGGTTTTGACATCATGATTGACAGCTGAGGTTACAGCTTCTCTGACCAAAGTAGTCACTGAAGCACCAACAGACTTTTCTCTGGATCTTCGGGAGGAGATTGGAGCTTTAACTTTAATTTGTACATTTCCAGAACTATTTATTTCACACTGACATATAATGTGTTGTTCTGCAGTATTAACCGATTTTGCGGGAGTGTGGGCAGGACCTTGATATCACGGCTACACTTCAGGCTCACTACTGCGCATACTCGGGCTCCAAGTTCACTATACGCAGACTCAAGACTCAAGATGTCAGCGCCATATCGACACACTGGCAGCTTCAGTTACAATGGAAGATGGAAGAGGTGAAGGTGCGTCGTCCATCTTTTTTTTACAGTCTATAGGTGCGTCCCAATTCGCGTACTTATGCACTATTCTATGACGTTTTTAAGTATAAATAGTGCGAGTAGTGCGTTCACACAGAAATTTCCAAAAAGAAAAAGTGCACTTTAAATACCCGGATGATGCACTAAATTAACGGAAAAAACAAAGTGTGGAATGCTGGACACTTCATGCACTCAACTGTCGCAGCTTTAATTACGTAGTGGAGGGGGAGGGGGTATCAAACTCCGATGTTAAATGACAAAATAACCTTATACAATTCACGCTCTACATGGATGAGTGCATAGTGCACAAGTACATAGTGCATAGTGTATAATGCGTCATTTGGGACACAGCTTATGTCTGGGACAGGTAGGCTTCATCTCTGGAAATCTGAAAACATCTGCTGTGTAAAAAACATCTAATAAACTTCTTAGAAAAAGCAGTTTTACATACAGTATATTCTAAATCACAAAATATCTTAAAGACATCTTCTAAATGTCTATATGACACATGGAGACGTCCTAGAGATGTATTGCAGATAAGCAAACACTGTAAAAAAAAAAAAAAACTCATGTAAATGATGTAAATACAGACATCAAACAGTAGGCCTCCGTCTCCGAGATGTAGTCTGCTATCAGGCAGGTCTGTGTAACAAGCCCAAAACAAGCCCACTGAACCCTATTCAAACATAAAAACTCAACATAGGCAATGCCTGAAATACATATTTAACTGTCACTGTTATTCTTTTACACAATTTCAACTTGAATATCAGTCTGTTTTCATAAATTAACTCAAATACCCCTCCTTCACTAAATCAAACCGCGAACTTGGAAACTGGATTTCCGAAAGCGCAACTGGATCAGCTTACCTAAAATTCTCATTGGTTGAACAGATGCAAACGTCAGCACATGATTCAGTCGAGCTCATGACCACAAGCGCGCACCAACTGTGGCTGTGCAGACTGATGGAGTCCTGAAGGGTTGTTATAGGCTCTAAACTTTACAAAAATAAACATATTAATTACCTTAAAGTATTTTCACATACGTTTCGGTGTTTTGAGGATTTACGAAAATGATTCGCACGTTTGTTTTGTTATTTTTGTTGTGTCTGGTTGGTAAGTTCAAAACCTACATTTATGACGGGAGAAAAATGAACATTGTTTAAATATTAACGATGTTTAATATTTGCTCTGCAGGTGTGTTTGGTGTTGAGTCACATGCAGTGTCAGTGATGGTGGGACATTCTGTCACTCTGGACTGTAATAGTTCTGAAAACTTGATCGAGTGGAGTTTCGACAACATTTTCATAGCTAAAGTAATTAACGGCAATCCTATATATGATGATGATGCGAGATTCAGAGACAGACTAAAACTGGACAGAAATGGATCTCTCACCATCACAGATGCCAGAATCACAGACACTGGAGTATATGAATTAAGTATTATCGCAACCATGCATTCAACCAGATTCACTGTTACTGTTTATGGTGAGTATATGGATAATAGGCTACTCTGTATTATACTCTGTGTCGTATTCTCTTCATATTCATATTGTAAGTAGTACTATATCATTCACGTAATAATTAATATTTGAATTTGTCCTATTGTACAGTTAAAACAGCCTTTTGACCTTTTTGGACATCACCTGTTGCACTAGTTGTGTTAGTTGAACCAGCATAATTTATTTATTGTGATTTCAGATAAAGCACACTTTGCATCATACTTGTTGGCAGATTGTATTCCTGATTTAAAGTATGTTATTTAATTGTGAACAAATGTAGGCTAACTCATTTCAATAGATCAAGGGTTTTAACTGTTCCAATATCTCTCTGATTTGAAACACCCAGTTCAGAAATATTTAGTTCTGGTCGCAGAGACTAACACTGTCTGTCTGTGTCCAAAATCGCCCCCTATACCCTTATTCACGATTCCCTAGGTTAGTCCACTAATATAGGTCACTTGATGAAGTGAATGAAAACGAGTGGGTGAATTCAGACACTTAGTGCGCCGGGAGAGCTGCCACTTTTGCATTGTTTGTGCTTACTGTTTAATAATCACTTGGAACTCAGCAAACTGGCAGTTCCGGTAGCATGACAAGACTTATCTTGAACTCTGTGATGGAAACTAGCATGTATAAACCATAATTAAACAACTTAACAATCAGTTAAAAGGAATTCATACCTGTAAAGCCACATTGGACCAGCAGTTTGGAAAATGGATGGATGGATGGATGGATTATTTATAAGCGGGCACCATCTTCTGGTCAGACTCGGAAATTCATTTGGCATGCAACTCTCACTGTGCATTATGTGAATTGAATTCTCTAGCTGTTGAGTGAACATCGGTTCTTTTTTTTATGTTTTGCAGGTCCACTATCCATTCCTGTCATCACCAGCAACATTTCTCAATGTTCATCAAGCCCAAAATGTGTCTTGCTGTGTTCAGTGAGGAATGTGACCAGGGTGACTCTCTCCTGGTACAAAGGGAACAGTTCATTGTCCAGCATCAGTGTGTCTGATCTCGGCATCAGTCTCTCTCTACCTCTAGAGGTGGAATATCAGGATAACAACACGTACAGCTGTGTGGTGAGCAATCCTCTCAGCAACCAGACCAAACACGTCTGCATTACCGATCTCTGTCGTTTGTGTTCAGGTACGTTAGCATTATTTACTTACATTCATTTACTGAACCAGTCTCTGTCAGGAACATTAGTGTGATATTAGTGTATATGTGTCCAAAAATGTTGTTTCTGTGCTTAAGTTTTCTCTTCAGATGAAGTCCATGATTGTGGAGGGACTGAAACTGTGATCCGATTGGCTGTCACTGCTCTGGTGGGCCTGGCTGCTGTGGCTGCTTTTATTGTGTTGGTTTATGACATCAGAACAAGAAGAAGTGAGCAGGAGAGATATGAGAGCCACAATGATGGAGCTGATATTCTAAAACAAGAATAAACAGTCTGTATTTTGAATACTTTTTCTTTGTTTTTCTTTTTGGAAAATACAATGAAAGTTATAAAATATAGATTTTCTTTTTGGTAGATGATAATTTTTTTTCTGAATCCTGGTCCTAGTTTGGTTATAAAGAATGTAAAGATCCAAGTAGCTTTATTTGTGTGGTAAAAAAAAAAAATTCATTTTATTATTTCCCAAAATATTTCTGAGCATTTTATGCAAGTTGCTGTTACAATTCCTGTCTCGTTTTCTCTTGTCTTGTGTTTCGGGACTTTTATTTTGAATTGTATTCTTGTTCCTATTTTTCATGCTGTTTGTCTCCCTGTACAGTGACTGGGTGGGGCGGTGTTGCCAAGTCTGCGGTTTTCCCGTGGAATTGGGCTACTTTATACTGTTGCCACGGATTGTTTTTCATGTCCACGGGTTGAAGCAACCTCAAATAACATGACAATTAACCCCTGGAATGCGAATTTTATCAAAGAACCCAGATAAAATGTTACCCCCAAGTACGTGATTTTTACTGGAGGGTGTTTTATGTCCCAAATGTTCTGTAAAATGTCAGAATTTTTGTCACTTTTAGAGAACTTTTAGGCAAAGTTGCACAAGGTCACGAGAACGTCGCCTTCTACGTGGGGGTTTTATAGAAAATAATAAAGTTTGAAGTCACCGTTATGGAGGTGAGCGTTTGCTTTAGATGGGCTCTTGATTCTTGCAATTTAACATTTGATTTTCTCTGACTGCTTAATCTGTGTTATCAAGACATGTTAGTTATAGCAAAAAGTACAAGGGAAATTCTGATCAGGTGAATTGGGTTGTTTAGTGATGATGATGATTCACTGATCATCACCAAAGTCTAAACTGTGAGTGTATTAATTGTAAGTTTGCATTAATTAATGCTTAGTTTTTTTTGTTTTTTAAAATACAGAGTTCATATTGCAATATTCAGAGATCAGTAAATACGACCACTGTGTGATGATAAAGTCATCAACAAAAACTATGATCAGCTTTTTTTTCCTAAATTTTTCTTTTGTAACAAATGCTTACACAGTTACAACAAGTAGAGAAAAATAAAGGCCAAGGGTCAGGAGCCCAACTAAAGCAAGCGCTTACCTCTGTAACGGTGACATTTATAAATTTTGATAAAACAACAACACCTCATTAAGAAGATTTGAATGAAAGAAATAAAGTCAGACTGGTTTGTAATAAGTGAAGATGCTGAGATCTAGAGAGATCTGTTAGAGTTTAATGTTGTTGCTGTTATTTGAGTTTTGTGAGGTTACCATTGTGCTGGAGAGTAGCACCTGTGCTTCAGTCAGTAATGGTCCAGAAACACTGGTGTTATGCTGCATGTTGCTTTATTTAGAGGCTGCAGTTGCTGATGCAGTGAGATAGCAGTTACATTAGTTCATGCATGTGCTTTTGTTTTTTGTAAGACATTTAAGAAAAAATAGTTTTTGTTTTAACAGCCACCTTTATTAGTCAATTTAGCTCTCATTTTCAATTAAATTTTTTGACAAGGGCAGCAGGGATGTTCTGAGAAGATTTCCAAATAAAATATGGTTTCCTAAACATTCAGAGAACGTCTTGAATGTTCTGTGAAGGTCCGCCAAATAATGTCCCCCAAACCTTAAAAGAACTCCATCGTGGAGTACTGGGAACGTTACTAGACAACGTCCTTAACACCAGTGGGGACGTTCTGAGAATGTAAAATTTCTAGTGGGGCATAGCAACTCATCCTCATCTGTTTCTTGTGTCAACATTAGGTTTGTTCGAGATGCATCGTCGGTATGCAGACTGAACGGCTTACGGAGTCGTATGCTCTCCAATTGCTCTTGTGGTACTTTGATGTCATATGCCGTTTGGTCTGTGCAGCGCTGATGCATCTCGAACAGCACCTCTCTAACCTCTTGTTAGCACCCTTTTTACTAAAGCAGCCATGTTACAGAACACCAGACCCAGAACAGAGAAACACTCATTCTGGTATAAGGCTGGTATAAGAAACAGGTTAGGATAATGAGTTCCTATGGTGACTAACAAGAGTAACTATGGGAACAAACAAGGCACCAATGGAAACAGAAAACAGGAACTAAACACAGGAACAAACGGCAGGAACAATTGAAACAAGATGTTTGTTTGTTTCTTTCTTTACTGTGAGCTTCTGATATCTAATACAATTTCACTATGATTCAAAGTGAATTGTTCTGAATTTCCAAAGGTTGTGTTTGAATTGAATTATGATGCTGCTCCTCCAAATTTTCAAAATGCCTCACAATTCTATAACTAGGCCTGTTTAAAATGTGTTAATGTTTAAATGTTAATACCTTTATAATATTTGTGCATGTATATAAACTAGGTTAAAATACTGCATTTCCATTCATAGAATGATAAACTTTTTTTTTATTATTATTCAAATGCAAACATAAGTAGTGTATATGTACAATATGTGCTTCAATTCAACAGATTACTTAACATTACCAATTTGATTACACAGGACAGAACAGCATTGAAGTAAGATACACTGCAAATTTGGCAGATGTACAGCAAATAGTATGTGGACACCATTTTCTATTTAACAAGCTTGGTTATTCCAGTAATTCCAGTGAAGATTATATTTTACAGCACACAATTATATTCTAGAGAACTATTCAGTGAGAAAGCAGTCCAATCTTAATGATGAATTGATTCAGATCGTTTTGCAAAACTGATCAACAGCATGACTGATTCAATTTCATCACTACTGTTTTGGCCATTTATCTATACGACGACAGCGTTTTCTGGGCCTGCAAAAAAATACAAACTTCTGAAAATGGGTTTCAAAGTGTAAGTTTTTGAAAACAATACCGTTATCGTCTCCATGTAAACAACAAAAACCACAAATTTGTGAAAATGGTGACATCATGCAAATGCATATTACAGTCTATAAAGTCTATAGCATAGTGTTTCTTATAAAATGCCAACTACTGGCCTGGCAGAATAATACTTTTTTTTTTGTCTTTTTTGTGGATCCTTTGGGGATCGGTTTGACAATGTCGTCTGTACGCGAAAAAAAAAAAAAAGTAAAAACATTACTGTTTTTAGTACATTGTTGTCATGTAAACATACACTAATTCTGAACAGCTGACAGAAATACTGGACACACATCATATTTGCTGAAATATTCTCAGGGAAAATGTTTCTCAGGTCAGTCGGAGCTAGTGCTCTGTAATCTGTCAAAATGGCCCTGTCCCAAATGGCACACTTAAGGTGCACTTGCAGTCACAAAACTCTAGAGTGTCCCATTTGTTATTTTAGGTTTCAGAAGGGTGCTCATGAGCGCCCCCTTTGAGGCTGATATGCACCCTTGATACAGACTTTCGCTGAGCAGTCAATGATTGTAAATGGTTAAAGGATTAGTTCACTTTTAAATACACTTTTCCTGATAAATTTACTCACCCCCATGTCATCCAAGATGTTCATGTCTTTCTTTCGTCAGTCGAAAAGAAATGAAGGTTTTTGAGGAAAACATTCCAGGATTTTTCTCCTTATAGTGCATTTCAATGGCTACCAACAGATTGAAGGTCCAAACTGCAGTTTCAGTGCAGCTTCAAGAGCTTTAAACGATACCAGATGTGAAATAAGGGTCTTATCGAATCGATCGGTAATTTTCGAAAAAAATACAACCGTTTATGATTTATAAACAAAATATCGCCTTGAACGTACTTTCCGCTTCCGCATTCTTCATAACGCTTACGCTGAATGTCCTACGCCTTCCCTATTCTAGCCAGTTTCATTTTTTTCCGTAAGTAGAATAGTTGGTAGCCAATGAAATGCACTATATGGAGAAAAATCCTGAAATGTTTTCCTCAAAAACCTTCATTTCTTTTCGACTGACGAAAGAAAGACATGAACATCTTGGATGACATGGGGGTGAGTAAATTTATCAGGAAAAGTGTATTTAAAAGTGAACTAATCCTTTAATGCAACAACTACAACTCCCCTGAAGGACATAGTGGATGAAAAAATATGGGATGGGAGGAAAAAAATACTACCCCAAGAAGTGTTTATTTTCAAAACCTTTGCATTCCCCCGAGAAAACCTTTGAGTTCTTTGCAAGCGAACGCAAAGTTTCTGGGGGGAACGCAAAATATTTGTGAGAGAACACATAAGTATTGGCATATAATTTTGCCTCCTCATATTTTTTTCCTTCACTTGGTCCCTCTAGGCGCTCCATACTTTTGGACCCTACTGTACACATATAAAAAAACAATATACAAAATAATCTAAATTCTATATAAAAAATGGTCAAGCTAAAAAAAAAAAACTACAACAACAAAAATCAACAAACAGATATTATATCCCTCCACATTACATTGGCCATTCAAAGATGATTTTGAGTGAACTTTATACTAGATGAAAGCATGTTTCTCTATTGATGCTATTCATGCCAAATCAAATAAAAGCCTTAACTCATTTTTACAGTGCAGAATGGTTGATTTTCAAACGCTATTAATGTGTACCAACTATGAACTGCTGTTGGGCATCTCTGTTCAATTGCTGCATTGCATCATTCAATGGGTCTGTACCACCATCTATAATAAAACAAAAAAACAAGAGAAGTTAAAAAGCGACAGAGAAATAGCGCTGAGCTACATAATATTAATGCTTCAGCTACACAAACTTAAAGTAGGAGGAATGACAAAAATGCTGAAAAACAAGCAGTGACAATTAACTGTCATTTATCTGGTTTAATTTCCATTTGGATGGTTTTTTATGTAAGATTTTTTTTTCAGTCTCTAATAAGTTAGGGGTAAGCAACTGTTAGGATACATTTATCAATACAAAAGTAATCATTGTCATATAGCTCAACACAGTCGCAGTTAGAGGGATACGAAGTGATTGATAGGCGATGCAATGACAGGGGACTTTACACTAGTTAAAATGCTTATGTCTCTGGATTTAAACATTTATGGAAACATTTGGGATAATGTAAG
Source organism: Anabarilius grahami (assembly GCA_003731715.1). Lineage (NCBI taxonomy): Eukaryota > Metazoa > Chordata > Actinopteri > Cypriniformes > Xenocyprididae > Anabarilius > Anabarilius grahami. The sequence continues at coordinate 6,156,864 of RJVU01044706.1, forward strand.
TACACAAGTCAATTAGTTTTTGAATATTTTTTGTCTCCTATATTTTGCCTTTATGACTGAAATAATCAGTTTTGTATTTTTATTTCACTTTTATTTAAATTATATTGTGTGTTGATATCATGCTGATTTGAACAGTTTTCGAACAGCTGATCATTAAATTAGTGAATCTGAAATGATCATCCACATGAATGTCTACTGAGACACTGAACAGTCTAGAGCTCTTTTCTGTTTTGAATAAATAAAACAAGTAACAAATAATGATAAATTGAAAGTGTGGAAATACTTGACACAGTAGCTCAGTTGGTAGCACTGTCGCCTGCTGGGTTTAAGGGCGAGGAGGTGTTCACTGTGGAGTTTGCATCTTCTCTCTTTGTTGACGTGGTTGTCCTCAATCCTAAAACATGCAGGAAAGATCAATGGGAGACAGTAAATTGCCCTTAGGTGTGAGTGTGAATGAATGTGTGTGTGTGTGAGCCCTGTGATGGACAGGCCATATGTCCAGGGTGGTTCCCTGCCTACTGGTCAAGATGCTGGGATAGGCTAAAGCACCCCCGTGACCCCACACAGGACAAGTGGTTTGGAAAATGGATGGATGGATACCAGGTACTCCACTCCATGTTTCATTGCACATATGCTCATAAAGTCAATTCACAGGGACTTTAATATTTGTAATGGTGTTTATTTGGAATGGTAATTGATGTTTGAAGGAAGTCACATCACACCCACAAACAGACACAATTATTTTGAAACCAAACAATGATATTAATCTGTCCTATCTGTGCTTAGTGTTCAGATATCAGATGCAGATGTGATCAAGTAAAATAGCAGGATCTTCCTCAGCCAAAGATTTCAGTGGTATCTATTACATTCCCCTCAGTTAGGAGAATTTTTACAGCGAAAATCTTTTATAATAAAAGAGACTGTCACAATAATCACTTAATAAAATGGTCTAGTTTTACAAGAAATATATCCTTTGAAATTCAGTACTTACCATTCTTGTGGCACCAGGATGCTTTTTTCTTATAGATTACGAACAACACAATTAAGATCACGAGCACGGCAAAGATCCCAATCACGGTCATGGCTACTGTGTTCCAATGTGAATTCTCGGGGAGGTCTGTAATAGTTCAGCAGAGACATTAATTATGCTTTCCTGCTATTCTGACCTTATTGAAGACATTATATGTTGACAGACAGACTGATTAACATATTAATTCCTTATTTATTTATTTTTAATTTTTTGCATGAACATTTACATAAGATTTACATAAGCTTTTCATAAGACTGCTGTACCAGGTCTTAAATCTAACAGTGATCACCAGTGATCAGTTCTTTGCAAAACTTGCTCATTTCAAAGGACACTAATGTTACTATTGTTGATTTGATAATGTGCTCCTTTTAAACTCAAAGGCTGTGACTGACGTGCAAAAGAACCTTTCACTGTGTTGCTTTGGAATATCAAATTTTTTTTGTATTGCTTAAATAATGCATCCAAAAAAGAAAATTCTGTAATAAATTACTCATGTCATGTCATTCCAAACCTGTATTATTTTCTTTATTTTGTGGAAGAAAGAAGATATTTTGAAGAATATTCTGAACCTATACGAATTTGTTTTGTTAAACACAAAAGAAGGTATTTTGGAATATGGGTTATCGAACAGTTGCTAAGCCCTTATTGACTTCCATAGTATGGAGCAAAAAAAAAACTATGGAAGTCAATGGAGCCCATCAACTGTTTGGCTACTGACATTCTTCTTTTGTGTTTGGCAGAAGAAATTAATTCATACATGTTTGGAACAACTTGAGGGTGAGTAAATGGGTGAACAATCTCTTTACTCTGAGGCAGAAATGGTCTTCCATAATCATCAGTATAAGCAGCTGGTTTAAATGCACAGGTCATACTTACAGACACCCCTTTAGGACCTGGTGCTCCGGGCAGACCAGATTCACCTTGGATACCCTGAATGAAAACAGGTCAGATCATGTTAAAAATAATGTGAGAAGAACATCTAGCACAGCGTCAGAAATTGATCACAAAAATGATGCAATGCAGAGCAGNATCAAATTTTTTTTGTATTGCTTAAATAATGGATCCAAAAAAGAAAATTCTGTAATAAATTACTCATGTCATGTCATTCCAAACCTGTATTATTTTCTTTATTTTGTGGAAGAAAGAAGATACCACAGATAAATATAATTTGATAATTATAGAACCCAACAGCATCATTAAAAAAACAATTTATTATAGAAAATATCGAGCCACTCACCACTAACCACAATATTGAACTTCATGTGTAAGATCGTGGTGCTGTTGTTGATCTCCAAATCATAGTCTCCAGAGTGTTGGATTTGGATGTTTCTAATGGTGAGATCTCCAGTATGATCATTCAGTTTGATCACATTTTTCCATTTTGCATCTATAATGCCATTTAATCCATTAACTTGCTCGAGACCATCGATGGTTCTGAGGTTTGTAAGTTTACATTTACTGAATAATTTTACTATCGAAGTCTAAATTAATATAGACTTGCAATATGTCATTCGAAAGCTCAAAGGCTCAAGATTCTAAATCTACGGTCGTGACATTATAGCGCTAGCATCTTTTTAATTGGCATCAGGAGTTCTTTTAAATGCATGCAACATCGAAACGGGGAGTTATGAACTGTTTTTTTGTTAAGTGACGATGACAGATAAATTCAGTTACACAAACAGTGTGTTATGCTCATGAGAATTGTCTGGAAAACACAAAATTAGACTTTTAAATTAAAAAATTGGAAGTTTAAGACAAATATTGATATATTTGCTTTGATTACATGACATTTCTCCAGAGAAAAAAATGGTTTCTTCTTTATTGTCCAGTAAATTATACACTCTGAGGTTGTTTCAGTAGTTAAACGTGAGGAACAGAACAACCCTGTCCACTGCATTCTTTCGGCAGCGCTGATTGGTCAGTATTCAAAACATTCTAACAGTGTGACCTCCAAAAAGTCATCTAATATTCACTGCACACAGCAGCAAGTGTGTAACGCTAGAAAAGTTTTGATGGATGTAAAATGCACCCAACAAATCATTACACAGAATCAGAGATTACACGGATTGTTTGTATTTCTCAGTAAGCCATATGTAAATGTTCAAGCATAGAATTTTGTACTTAGGTATCTTAATATTTGTATTCTTACTAAAGTTAGCTCATGTAATTCATGGGCCACTGGCATCACAAAACAGAATTACAAAAACAGTAACTTTATTCATACAGTAAAAAAAAAAAAAACACTCCCCCATCTTTCATTGGCTGGTCAAGCAGGTAGTCCCACCCCAGTCTCACTCCATTGGTTAAATAAATGTTGCTTTGTCAAGCTGATTGTGTTGGAAATCAAGGTTTTGAAAACGGTACGGTCACATTTTTTCCCTTTTCAGTGAAATCTACGAATGGCTCACTTATAGTTGCGGCTACATATTAAACTGGGATAGGAAAATAAAATTTCAGTATTATGATTTTTAATATACTTAGCAATATACTTAGCCCAACATTGAAAACACATTTAGGTCTTAAAGTAAATATGAAACAAATTTTGCAACCAATTATATAGCAACGCATTTTTTTTTTATCCACATCGATGAATTGCCAACTAAAATAAGATATTCAGTAAGAAAACAAATATGGCAGAACTTGATTTTATACATTAGAATTGATTGGATGGTAAAAAGTGGGCGTTCTATTTGAGAATGGAGCCAGACCTGAATGTGAATATCCTTTAAAAATTGCTGTTTAAAAGGAAACAGAGAAATCTGCACAAAGAAGTAAGACGTGCAAAAGTATGAATGTAAGTAGAGTGGATGGCAAAAGAACAGTTTGGAATCTCAGATTTGAACATATGAAGCAAACCTGAAAATGAATTCACATCAGAAAATCAAGTTACTAACTTGATGTGACACTGTGCTTTTAAGACAAAACATGAATGTTTCAGACAAAATGTGAACATTTCAGAAAAAAACAAGTCTGTTTTAGAGTTCATACAGCCACAAAAATGGTGCTTAGTGTAAATCGTGTTCTGTGTTTCACCTCATATTAATTACTACTATTTTTAAATGACTTATATTAAGTGCCATTTTTAAAAAATGCATTCTTTAAAAAGAATAGCTTAGAAGAGCCTCATTTTTTTAGTGGCTTCATCTTCCAATTTGATTTCTAACTTTGTCAGAATTGTGGCTTTGACTTCATTGCTTTTTAAGTTGCTCTGACAGGTTTTCATGTATTTACTCCTTAAATTACTTTTATGTAAACAAATTAACTAAGACTTTTCATAATATTTAAGCTTCTTCTACTCTTTGTCTACATTGAAATAATTCATTCAGATACTTGAGCAACAAACTCTCAACTCTCATCTTTCTAAAGAGCCCTCAGTTATGCCTGTAGTCCAGAGAGTTCATGAACTGTGACTGTTTTAGTTTGTGTATGTCAGGTTTGGGTTTGAGCTCAACTATGGGGGGTGACTGTTAACAGGTTAAGTCGGCAATGAGGACGCCTTGGTTTCCAAACTTCCACAGTATCTGATCATCTCTCTCTATTTTAGCAACACCAGTCTGAAGAGTGACAGAATCCCCCTCCATCAACGACACTGATATCACTTCATCTATCACAGCAACAAACACATGAACAGTTTTGTAAAAGAGATTAAGCTGAAATGATTGCTGTTGGTAAATTCCACACATTTATCTGAATTCAAAATGGTTATAAAAGAAATCTCTTAAATCTCATTTGTAATGTAATTCTGGTTTTATACCCAACTTTACAGTTCCATTTCATCTGATAATATTCATATTTCTAATACATTTTTCTATTACAAGTTTTGCTCAGAAGAAGCACACTGTACTCTGAATGTCTTTGCTAGCTGTTGCTTTTATTTTCGACTATTTATTTTACAGAAGAAAAAAATCAAATTGGCCTATAAAGGTGAAACTTGATCATTTCACAGCACCTAAATTATTCTCAGACAATTTAAAGGTGCAGTAAGCAATTTCTGAGAAACACTGCCAATATTTGAAATCAACCTAAAACTGAGTTGCCGTACGGACATAAACAAGGAAACCTGCACTGAGTTCACTACATATGACAACTACTCAAATTGTTGAATAAAGTCATTATTTTTGTTTTGAAGCACAAAAAAATATTTTCGTTGCTTAAGATTAAACCATTGTAGTCACGTTGACTATCTTAAGCATGTTTTTAACTACTTTTCCGGATGTCAAAATGTGCAATGACGTTGCAGTCTACAGGTGGATCAGAAACTCTCAGATTTCATCAAAAAAATCTTAATTTGCTTTCCGAAGATGAACGAAGGTCTTACGGGTGTGGAACGACATGAGGGTAAGTACTTAATAACAGAAATTTCATTTTTGGGTGAACTAACCCTTTAACAACTCCACAAACAGCATTACCAGCTTCACTCATTACTAACCAACTTTATTTTTGTCAAACATCTACAGAAGTTCTCATTGAGAATTAACAGAGGTTTAGATGTTGATGTTTTATTTGATGTTATTGTGGTGGTCAGTATTTGCTTTAGTTGGGCTCTTGACCCTTAACTTTTCAACATCAGTTTTTCTTTGTCTGTTATAACTGTGTTTAATGTACACGTATTATAGCAAAAAAAAACAAAGAAAACGTGATCAGATGACAATGGCTGTTTATTAACGGTTTGAATTATCAAGTGGTCTGGTTCATTGATATCTTTCTAATGATGTATTGTATTTTTAATTATGATATGAAATACATAAGTGTATAAAGCATTTTAAAAACAGTTTGTACTGAAAACTACAAGACTCATTCATGACTCCCAGCATGCAGTGCAGCAAAAATAAATTTTGTCGCCAAGTTATTTTCTCTTAATTCTATTTGCTTTCATTTTCGCTGTTGTTTTTGACTTTTTAGTAGCTTGTTTTGTAATGTTCAGAGCTAATCTGTTTATCTATTTTATTGATTGTCACCATTGTTGAGATTCCTATGCTGATTCTTGATGACTGTGTGTGTCGAAGTGATACAACAGTTCAAAGTTTTTATTTTTGTGAATGAGTTTCATGTCTTTCATAACTGGTTGCTCAAGCACTGCTTTATCTTTTGCTGTAGAATCACAGTGGTAGTTATAACATAAAATTAAGGAGTCCTAATATTTGTTAAAAAACAAGCAACAAAATCAGTGAATCATGTTTATGTTGTTATCAGAACACAATCTTATCACATTTTTCTTTGACTTTTTTTGTTGTTGCTACAAACATGTTTCAAAAAGACAGTCACAACAACCAAAGAAAAACTAATGTTAAAAGTCGAGGGTCAAGAGCCCAACTACACTGATCACCACAATGATAAGGTCTAATGAACCAAAACATCTAGCCTAAACCTCTTTTAATTCTCAATAAGAACTCCTGTAGACGTCTGACAGAAATAAAGTCAGTCTGATTAGTAATAAGTGACTCTGGTAATGCTGTTTGTGGAGTTGCTTAATCAGATCTTGAGGGATTTAATGTCTGATTTTAAGGCTGTGACTGAAGTCAGTTGTAGTTCTTGTGTTTCTGTTTGTCTCATCTCTTTTTTTTTCTGTTGTTGTTTCTCTTTCCTTCAATGTTAAGAGCAGGGATTCATCATTAATGGTCAATCCTCACTTAGTCACTTAATTACCTAATTAACTTAAAGGTGCCCTAGAATTTTTTTTTAAAAGATGTAATATAAGTCTAAGGTGTCCCCTGAATGTGTCTGTGAAGTTTCAGCTCAAAATACCCCATAGATTTTTTTTAATTCATTTTTTTAACTGCCTATTTTGGGGCATTATTATAAATGAGCCAATTCAGGGTGTGTGGCCCTTTAAATCTCGTGCTCCACGCCCACAGAGCTCGCGCTTGCCTTAAACAACATAAAAAAAGTTCAAACAGCTAATATAACCCTCAAAATGGATCTTTACAAAGTGTTCGTCATGCAGCATGTCTAATCGCGTAAGTACAGTGTTTATTTGGCTGTTTACATTTATTCTGAATGAGTTTGAGGCTATGCTCCGTGGCTAACGGCTAATGCTACACTGTTGGAGAGATTTATAAAGAATGAAGTTGTGTTTATGCATTATACAGACTGCAAGTGTTTAAAAAAGAAAATAAGGACAGTCTTGTCTCCGTGAATACAGTAAAAAAACGATGGTAACTTTAACCACATTTAACAGTACATTAGCAACATGCTAACGAAACATTTAGAAAGAGAATTTACAAATATCACTAAAAATATCATGTTATCATGAATCATGTCAGTTATTATTGCTCCATCTGCCATTTTTTGCTATTGTCCTTGCTTGCTTACCTAGTCTGTTGATTCAGCTTTGCACATCCAGACGTTCTGCCCTTGTCTAATGCCTTTCATAATGTTGGGAACATGGGCTGGCATATGCAAATATTGGGGGCGTACACTCCGACTGTTACGTGTTATGTTGAGATTCGCCTGTTCTTCGGAGGTCTTTTAAACAAATTAGATTTATGTAAGAAGGAGGAAACAATAGAGTTTGAGACTCACTGTATGTCTTTTCCATGTACTGAACTCTTGTTATTTAACTATGCCAAGGTAAATTCAATTTTTGAATCTAGGGCACCTTTAAGCACTGCTGCACTGTTATAATAATCCGTTCCATTATACGACACGTTATATTCATATCAGATAGAGTACTTTGTTCTTCTCCCAGTTAACCGGACACTAAAACTGATGTATTTCGAGAGAAGTGGATGAATTCACTGCTCTCTTAACTGCGGCACAAACAAACATGGCGGCGCCCATAGCGCATACAGCTCAACTAACGCGAACATTATAAAGGTGTTTAAACAACAAAACACATTCACTTATTATATATTTGACAATCGGAATATCAGATATTTTATGTTAACAAGTTTGTGAATATTTTGAATAAAAAAGGAAAACTGACAAAAGCAATCCATCAGTCATACAGTGTTGTTGTTGCTGCGGTGTCACATAACAAGTAGTGATGTGTCGCAATTGAAATAATAAAATGATTACTGTTTTCCCTTGATTTTACGATAATTTTCTGGCAGCAGGGGCGCCAGTAAATTTCTGTTTTTCTATAGTCTGTTGCCGTAAATTAATTTACAGTTTATTACTGTTAAATTAAGTTTGACTCTGTTTTTTTTTCATCTTACACCTTTAACCCTTTTAACTCCACAACAAAATCCTCAGTGTTTAATGAACAATTATATGTGTAAACAGATGTTAATACTTCATTCGGTTGGTAAATTAACATTATATCAGTAAGTGAAATATATTTCACTTACTGATAGGCTATTAGTCGACTAATGATTAGTCTATTAAGGTGCAACCCTACAAATCTCCCTCTTGCTGTCTCTCTCCTCCCTCATCATGAGTGGACATGCCCCCTACTGCTGATTGGCTACAAGTTTTGTTGCACTCTTTCCAATCCACTCTCAACAACATTTCTCAGAAATCAATTACTGCACCTTTAAAGGGTTAGTTCACCCAAAAATGAAAAAAATGGTCATTTATTACTTACCCTCATGCTGTTCCACACCCGTAAGACCTTCGTTAATCTTCGGAACACAATTTGAGATTTTTTTGTTGAAATCCGATGGCTCAGTGAGGCCTGAATAGCCAGCAATGACATTTCCTCTCTCAAGGTCCATAAAGGTACTAAAAACACATCTAAATCAGTTCATGTGAGTACAGTGGTTAAATATTAATATTATAAAGCGACAAGAATATTTTTGGTGCGCCAAAAAAAACTAAATAACGACTTATATAGTGATGGCTGATTTCAAAACACTGCTTCAGGGGCCTGTACCATGAAGCTGGATTAGCTGGCTAGCCAGGTAAGTTTCAGATTAGTTTGTGCCAATCCTGGGTTTTACGCTCTACAGCTAACCTGCTCCAGGGCAGGTTATGTTCTCAAACTGAAATTGGACCAATCAGATGTGAGCAAAGTGATAGTGACACATCCAACGCAGTAAAGTCACTCCCCCAGTTTCACTTCCTCCAAATTAAAGGTCACTATAGTACAAACAAATATTTGAAGATGAAATTGTCTGGCTTTGATCATTGATAATTATAATTATTTTATGATTTATATTATGTTATCTATATTATTAATCCATTACACACAAGCAATTTTAGTTTAACAGTTATTATTAAGCATTTAGTTTAAATGAATATTAATATATACAGATCATATGTAATATAAATAAGCTGTAGAATCAATAGATAACTCTTTAAAAATGACTACATGTGACGTGTGTTACATGTACGAGTCTCTATTGCTATATATTATGAAGCAACTGCATAAACTAACTTCACAAGTTTCACTTGGACTGATAGAGCAAGAGAATTTCTTTTATCTGTCCTCTTTCATCAGTGTAAATGAGTTTTCATTTTCGTCAATCTCTTAACCTTCAGCAAGAGTTTTGAATCACGCTGGCTCTCTCGCGAGAAGTGAATCATAGTTTCTCTCTGTTGCAAGGCATGTGATTGGCTGTTCACCACTGATGTCACAGATTCATGTGCACGTGCTCCAAAACTCAGGATCAAAGCCTGAGTTGACAAAGAAAGTTGATGATAAGCATCATGGTACAACAAAGCCAGATTGGAGATGTTTGTTTTTGTCAATTCGAAACTAATCCTATAACCCTGAGTTTGTTCAACTACCATCATGGTACAGGCCCAAGGAAGCTTCGGAGCATAACGAATCAGTGTGTTGAATCAGCAGTTCGGAGCGCCAAAGTCACATGGTTTCAGCAGTTTGGCGGTTTGACATGCGATCCAAATCATGATTCGATACGCTGATTCATTATGCTCCGATTTTTCCTGAAGCAGTGTTTTGAAATCAGCCATCACTATATAAGTCGTTATTTTGGTGCACCAAAAATATTCTTGTCACTTTTTAATATTAATATAGAACCACTGTACTCACATGAACTGATTTAAATATGTTTTAAGTACATTAATGGATCTTGAGAGAGGAAATGTCCTTACTGGCTATAGAGGCCTCACTGAGCCATCGGATTTCAACAAAAATATCTTAATCTGTGTTCCGAAGATTAACGAAGGTCTTACGGGTGTGGAACAACACGAGGGTGAGTAACAAATGACATTATTTTCATTTTTGGGTGAACTAACCCTTTAATTATAACATTGTAAGACTTGAGAGCTACTCACCACGGACAGTAACACTGAATCTCTTCGTTGTTTCACTTTTGCTACGGATCTGTAGCTGATAATGTCCAGTGTGTTCAGTTCTGATGTTTTTGATAGTGAGAGATCCAGTTTGATTGTCCAGCGCCAGTCTACCTCTGAATCTCTCACCCTCAGATATAAAGTATAATCCAGCTGCTTCATTCATTTTAGCGATATACTCATCATCTCCAAACATCCACAGTATCGTATCATGTCTTTTTATTTCAGTAACACTAGTGTTTAAAGTGACAGAATCTCCCTCCATCACTATTAGCGTCTTCACTCCATCTCCCACAGCAACAAACACGTCTGAAGAGACATTGCACCGTGTTAATATATGTGCTAGTTGACATTATTTATAAATAAATAATTAATTTTACAGACAATGCACTGTGCAGCTATATTTCAACAGTAGTTCCTAGGGAGGAGGGTACAATACTGCACTGAAAAGCAGTATATTCACAAATAAATGATAACATCTATCGTTTAAGAATGATATGCACTTAGTTTAATTGTAATATACTTAGCACAATCTATTATAAATAGTAAAAATAAATAAAAGGGGACGTGAAATCATACTCATGTCAGAATATTTCTCTATCTGCTGCATGTTTTCTTCTTCACTGGTTTTGACATAACCAGATGGAGAAACTGGAAAACAAGAGAATAAAATTAACAACACAAGAATTGATATGTTTAAAAATAGTTTTTTTCAAAGTTTCAGATATCACCTTTTGCTCACATTTTTGATGTGTAAATGTTAATACAAATATGCAAATGCATTGTTATAGGCACTTTCATATAAGTTATACTAAATTTTCTTTAGTATTTCTATCCTGCTAAAACAGTAACCAATTAGTTTGAGCTGTCAAATATCAAACTCTTCATCAAATGGATAATGACAAGGCTTTTGCTTTATCACTTGCCACTTTTCTCAGTCTACTTTTACTATCCTATATAACACGCATTCATGTCACTATTATTTTTATTATTTTATTATTTATTTTATAGCCTATTGAAACTAAATAAAAAAGTAAAAATTAAATAAAAAAAGTATTTTAAATATTTTAAATAATAAAAAAGAAATCTGATTAAATTTAAACTATTTGTACACTGTAAAACTAAACTAACATTGACCAAATAAACAAAATAAAAATTAATTTAAGATATAGATATCATATGTCAACAAAATATATTGACCCGTCTAACAAATAATCAAAATCAGGACGTGCGTAAGCTCTATGGAGTTTGTCACATAAAATTAAAAATTATGTATTCTTTGGCTCCTATATGTGAACTGATCTATAAACCTTTACAGATATTGGAATTAGAGAGTGAGTGAGAAATTAATCCGTCCCCAATTAGTGACCCCATATTTTGAGTTTTCCAATACCTAATATTGCACCAGTCATATCAGGCCAAAATCAGCATGACTCAGACGCTATACACCATACACGCACACACAAATCTATTAGGCTAATAATATTATAAATATATACCCGTCTCAAACTTTAATATAGGCTAATGTTGTCCCATTTATCTCACACAAATAAATCTTACACGTTAGTACAGGGTGCTATTGACCCCACGATCAGGGCGAGTTATTGATGCTTGTATCCACAAATGACATGCAGAATATTACAGGCCATCAGCGCCCTCTAGTGTCTATCACCAATCAAGCACGCACAACCAACGGAGTAGTACCCTCCAAAATACACTTACATTGGTGCTGTGATTTATCACGTCTCTTTAGTCGAAAAGTAATAAAAGTTTGTCTGTTATGAAACACTTGAGATATTCACATCATAACATAAAAGCAAATGCGCATTTCTGTGGCTTATATGAAACCGAAACTGCTGAATATTAATAAAAACAAATATGTAACTTACCGTCCACGAGAAATAAAACCCAAAAAATGAAGGAACGGCTCCTCATGCTGATGATCTAAATTGAATGACAGCAGTGATTCAGGATGCTAGGATCGGCTCCTCGTCACGTGACTTCTGCGAAAGAGACTGTATTACGTCATACTACTTCGAAGTGAACCTGGACTAATGTTAGGTTAAACACAGAGAGTCTTGATTTTGGTGTAAAATGTGTTTTTATTCTGTAGAAATCGGTGGGTGTCCAGAGGGCCAGTTAATAAAATTTCCTGGTAAGAGTTTTATTTTATTTTACAACGTTTTTAGTTTCACATTTATCAAGTGTCATATTTCAGAACAACTTAAGTTCTAAAATATGAAAACGTAAACATTAAAATAATAATAAATACTCACTTGATGCTAGAAAAGTGGGTGGCAAATGTTGAGTGCTAAGAGCGGTTTCCTATGGTACACAAAAAGGTCTTCCGTTAAGATACTTCACAGATGAGCTCAGGTGTGCTTCGCTTTCCGCGTTCCGCTCTGTCCACAAAAATCGTGAGCACGAATTGACGCATGCGCACTTACTCCCGAGTGAAGCCTGTTTCAAACGAGTATTAACATGCCATTTTCACTCAAATAAAACAAGGTTTTTAATTTACAAGTGGTTTGCTCGTCCATTTATTAAGATACATCTTTCTCATGTCTGACTGGACATACCGTCTGTTCAGTGTCTCTGGTCTGAAAACTTTAATAAATGTAAAAAAACACAAAGCATTAAAAATTAATCTTGAATATCAGTTCACACCTCTGAAAGTAAGTAGGCGAAAGCTCATTCAGTACAGAACTCCGGTAAGAAAGCGTGACAGGAGACACAACTGTTCAACTATATGAAATATTGAATGTTCAGAGTAAATGGCAACACTTAACATCAGGTGGATATCGACAGTGATTAATGTACAGCTGTGGTAACAGCCACGAGGTGTTTATTCAACCACGAACATTCACACCTGAAGAAAATGGCGGAGCAAACGGCTCGTGAATGTGAAAGTGAAAGTCAACCAGCGGCAAGATTTTTATAATAAAAGTTCTACCAGAATACACATATACAGTACAGTCCAAAAGTTTGGAACCACTAAGATTTTTAATGTTTTTAAAAGAAGTTTCGTCTGCTCACCAAGGCTACATTTATTTAATTAAAAATACAGTAAAAAACAGTAATATTGTGAAATATTATTACAATTTAAAATAACTGTTTTCTATTTGAATATATTTCACAAAGTAATTTATTCCTGTGATGGCAAAGCTGAATTTTCAGCATCATTACTCCAGTCTTCAGTGTCACATGATCCTTCAGAAATCATTCTAATATGCTGATCTGCTGCTCAAGAAACATTTAATGTGTACAATTGTACAAAATATTTGTGTACAATATTTTTTTTCAGGATTATTTGATGAATAGAAAGTTCAAAAGAACAGTGTTTATCTGAAATCTAATCTTTTGTAACATTATAAATGTCTTTACTGCCACTTTTGATTGATTTAATGCATCCTTGCTGAATAAAAGTATTCATTTCTTTAATTTCTTTTCAAAAAAATAAAAATAAAAATTCTTACTGACCCCAAACTTTTGAACGGTAGTGTATAATGCTACAGAAGCTTTGTATTTCAGATAAATGCTGTTCTTTTGAACTTTCTATTCATCAAGGAATCCTGAAAAAAAAAGTACACAACTGTTTTCAACATTGAAAATAATCATAAATGTTTATTGAGCAGCAAATCAGCATATTAGAATGATTTCTGAAGGATCATGTGACACTGAAGACTGGAGTAATGATGCTGAAAATTCAGCTTTGCATCACAGGAATAAATTACTTTGTCAAATATATTTAAATAGTACACAGTTATTTTAAATTGTAATAATATTTCACAATATTACTGTTTTTTACTGTATTTTTAATTAAATAAATGTAGCCTTGGTGAGCAGACGAAACTTCTTTTAAAAACATTAAAAATCTTAGTGGTTCCAAACTTTTGGTCTGTACTGTATATAGGGAATTCAGAACAACTTCAAAGTATTATCACTGCCAGAATCATTAGTGCTAAAAACTATTATACCTCAAAGCGAGAATCTTTAGTAGGATACTTTAAGACACAACTCCCAACTCTGCATAAATTTCAGATACACATGCAAACATGTACATAGGCTACACAGACAATAATTAAAACAAACTCACATCATAGGAGCATGCACGCTGAGATTCAAAGTGCTTTTAGAAAACAACTTAAAAATAATTAAATGTGATGAGATACTTGTCAAAGAGACAGAGAAGTTCATTTTGTTAGACTGGATGGGTTTAAGTCTGTATCTGAACTGATTTTCCCATTTGATTTAGCTTGATTCGGATTTACAAGGTCAGATTTATCAGTTTAATTGGGATCCTTTCAGATATATATTTCATCTGACCATTACAGGTTAACATAATCTAATATAAAGCATTGAGTAGAGAAGGAGATAAGTACTTTTTAACATGAAATGCAGTTTTTCTGACAGTCTGTAAATAGGCCTAAATGTGGTAACCATAACTGTTTACAATTATCATGTTTTTGTTATATTATTGTAATGACCTTCAAATGTTTAATAACAATACAAATACAGGTATTGTTGTATAGGGTTTGTCAAATATCAAACTCTTCATCAAATGGATAATGACAAGGCTTTTGCTTTATCACTTGCCACTTTTCTCAGTCTACTTTTACTATCCTATATAACACGCATTCATGTCACTATTATTTTTATTATTTATTTTATAGCCTATTGAAACTAAATAAAAACGTAATATAACGTTATAAATAAATAATTAATTTTACAGACAATGCACTGTGCAGCTATATTTCAACAGTAGTTCCTAGGGAGGAGGGTACAATACTGCACTGAAAAGCAGTATATTCACAAATAAATGATAACATCTATCGTTTAAGAATGATATGCACTTAGTTTAATTGTAATATACTTAGCACAATCTATTATAAATAGTAAAAATAAATAAAAGGGGACGTGAAATCATACTCATGTCAGAATATTTCTCTATCTGCTGCATGTTTTCTTCTTCACTGGTTTTGACATAACCAGATGGAGAAACTGGAAAACAAGAGAATAAAATTAACAACACAAGAATTGATATGTTTAAAAATAGTTTTTTTCAAAGTTTCAGATATCACCTTTTGCTCACATTTTTGATGTGTAAATGTTAATACAAATATGCAAATGCATTGTTATAGGCACTTTCATATAAGTTATACTAAATTTTCTTTAGTATTTCTATCCTGCTAAAACAGTAACCAATAAGTTTGAGCTGTCAAATATCAAACTCTTCATCAAATGGATAATGACAAGGCTTTTGCTTTATCACTTGCCACTTTTCTCAGTCTACTTTTACTATCCTATATAACACGCATTCATGTCACTATTATTTTTATTATTTATTTTATAGCCTATTGAAACTAAATAAAAACGTAATATAACGTTATAAATAAATAATTAATTTTACAGACAATGCACTGTGCAGCTATATTTCAACAGTAGTTCCTAGGGAGGAGGGTACAATACTGCACTGAAAAGCAGTATATTCACAAATAAATGATAACATCTATCGTTTAAGAATGATATGCACTTAGTTTAATTGTAATATACTTAGCACAATCTATTATAAATAGTAAAAATAAATAAAAGGGGACGTGAAATCATACTCATGTCAGAATATTTCTCTATCTGCTGCATGTTTTCTTCTTCACTGGTTTTGACATAACCAGATGGAGAAACTGGAAAACAAGAGAATAAAATTAACAACACAAGAATTGATATGTTTAAAAATAGTTTTTTTCAAAGTTTCAGATATCACCTTTTGCTCACATTTTTGATGTGTAAATGTTAATACAAATATGCAAATGCATTGTTATAGGCACTTTCATATAAGTTATACTAAATTTTCTTTAGTATTTCTATCCTGCTAAAACAGTAACCAATAAGTTTGAGCTGTCAAATATCAAACTCTTCATCAAATGGATAATGACAAGGCTTTTGCTTTATCACTTGCCACTTTTCTCAGTCTACTTTTACTATCCTATATAACACGCATTCATGTCACTATTATTTTTATTATTTNATGTTCCCAGTACTTTCAGAGACGGTCACGATGTGGAGTTCTTTTAAGGTTTGGGGGAGATTATTTGCCGGACCTTCACAGAACATTCAAGACGTTCTCTGAACGTTTAGGGAACCATGTTTTATTTGGAAATGTCCCTGCTGCCCTTGTCAAAAAATTTAATTAAAAATTTGAGTTAAATTGACTAATAAAATTGGCTGTTCAAACAAAAACTAATTTTTCTTAAATGTCTTACAAAAAAAAAAGAAAAGCTCTTTACAGGTAATTCCTGGATTATTGTTATGAAACCTTTTCTTTAAAAACTCTTGCAGTAAGTCATTAGCTGACAACAGCACATGCATGAACTAATGTAACTGCTGTCTCACTGCATCAGCAACTACACAGTTACTGCAGCCTTTAAATAAAGCAACATGCAGCAGAACATCAGTGTTTCTGGCTCATTACTGACTGAAGCACAGGTGCTACTCTCCAGCACAATGGTAACCTCACAAAACATTTGCCATTTGTTTGCCACCTGATGTCACCTGTTGGAGTTTGGGTTCCTTGTCGCTTTCGCCTTTGGCTTGCTTAGTTGGGGACACTTGACATTTGACTTGACATTTGATATTCAACAGTGCTTTGATCTGCCTGCATTGCCACTATTCTTTAAGAGCTGCTGTGCAGCCAAAAATATATACCAGTTATCACTGTAAAGCTGCTTTGACACAATCTACATTGTAAAAAGTGCTATATAAATAAAGGTGACTTGACTTGACAAAACTCAGATAACAGAAACAGAACATTACTAACAGATCTCTCTAGATCTCAGCATCTTCACTTATAACAAACCAGTCTGACTTTATTTCTTTCATATAAAACCTTTTAATGAGGTGTTGATGTTTTATCAAAATTTATAAATGTCACCGTTACAGAGGTAAGCGCTTGCTTTAGTTGGGCTCCTAACCCTTGACATTTTGACTTTATTTTTTTCCAGTTGTTGTAACCGTGTTTCTAAAGCACATTTATTACAATAAAAAAAGTTCTGATAAAATGGATTTGGTTGCTCATTGTTGATGATGTCATCATACAGTGGTCTTATTCACTGATCTCTGAATATTGTATTTTTTTCATGTTGAATGATAACGCATAAAATCCTGCCCTGCTTTGATATTTTGAAAGTTTTTATCATTGCGCAGAAATTATTCTGACAGGATCACGTAGACTCGCACAGACATCATGATTCTGCATATGAACCTCAACAATGGTGACAAAATTATCAGATAAACCGATCAGTTCATTGTTGAGGTTCATACACTGATTCATGATGTCTGACACTGCCCAAATCTCAGTATAATGTCAGTATAATGAATCTTGAAAAACAAAACTGTTAATCAATGCAAATCTAACAGTCAACACACTAAAAGTTTAGTCATTGGAGAGAATCAGTGAATAAGGACACTCCATGATGATTGAATACCATCATCAAACAACAAAATTCATCTGATCAGATTTTCTCTCGCAATTTTTGTTGTTACAAGTGTGTTTTGGAAACACAAGAAAAGCAGCCAGAACAAAATTAACATTAAAATGTCAAGAATCAAGAGCCCAACTAAAGCAATTTCTCACCTCCATAACGGTGACTTCAAACTTTTTTGTATTATTTTCTATAACACCCACATAGAAGGCGACGTTCTCGTGACCTTGTGCAACTTTGCCTAAAAGTTCTCTAAAAGTGACGAAAATTCTGAAATTTTACAGAACATTTGGGACATAAAACGTCCTCTTTTGGTAGTGAAAGTGCTGCAGTTCAAGGTTCCTGATATGACTTTAGGGGAATGTTCTAATTTGGTTAATTTTATGGTCACATAAGAACGTTACAAAGAGGATATTTGGGACATTAACAGAACGTTACCAACCTCTGTTGGTCATTTAAAAACGTTCCCGATATGAGTTTAGGGGGACGTTCTATTTTGGTTATTTTATGGTCGCGCGAGAACGTTACAAAGAGGACATTTGGGAAGTTATCAGAACGTCCTATAGTAATAGTCTCCTAAACATTCCCATAACGTCATGAATGTTCACTGAAGGTCCTTAAAGAACTCCACATCGTGACCGTCTCTGAACGTTCTGGGAACGTTACTAGACAATGTCCTTATTGTTGTTCTGAGAATGTTCTGGGAACATAAAATTTCTAGCGGGGAAAACCTGTAACCTAGTTACGTTCCCAGAACGTTCAGAGACGGTCACAATGTGGAGTTCTTTTAAGGTTTGGGGAACGTTATTTGGTGGACCTTCAGGGAACATTCAGGATGTTCTGGAATGTTTAGGGGACTATTACTATAGGACGTTCTGTTAACTTCCCAAATGTGCTCTTTGTAACGTTCTCGCGCGACCATAAAATAACCAAAGTAGAACCACTAAACTCATATCGGGAACGTTATTAAATGACCAACAGAGGACCGTGTGGGAACGTCCTGTTAATGTCACAAATGTGCTCTTTGTAACGTTCTTAAGTGACCATAAAATAACCAAAATGGAACGTCCCCCTAAAGTCATATGAGGAAACTTGAACTGCAGCACTTTCATTACCAAAAGAGGATGTTTTAGGAATGTTCTGTAAAGGTTCGGAATTATCGTCACTTTAGAGAACTTTTAGTTTAGGGAACGTTGCACAAGGTCCTGAGAACGTCGCCTTCTACGTGGAGAATAAATGTGATGTTAATATTAAAAAACTCAAGTGATTTTTGCTTCATTAGTGGATAATTCATTGTCAGGTGTTAATCTGTTGATGCTCATCACCCCTATGGCTTCTGACACTGATTGTAAAGAGATTTCAGTGGCCTGCTGTTACAAGATCGTCCTCAGTAGTACTTGTGCATTTCTTTGCACACTGTAGGTTAGAAATGTGTATCATATATAAAACTATTAAACTGTATTGACTACCAGTTTTAGTCAATCAAGCTTTGAATGTCACAGATTATCTTATGATGTTGTGTTTACTAAAATTCAGTTCAAAATAAGCTTTTCACACAGTGCTTTTAAATTTGTATTCATATCTGCTGTTAGTAAAAAAAAAAATCTGTAAAACTTTCAAGTATATGAGCACGTAGTTGGAAAAGTGAAGAGGCAATCAATTCAGAGTTTGAAATCATCAGGAGCGCAGCAATCTACAGACCCCTGACTGATTTGCAGAAACAAACACAAGTGTTGTTAGGCTACGCTGAAACCCCACTGGCTCTCATTACAACCTGTTCAGAGTGCGAGAGATGTGCCACATGTCACCACTGTCTCCTGGCACTCATGTTGTTGTTAGATCCCCTCACACATAACACCATCTACTGCCTCTGTTAGTTTAATAAAGACATCATGATCAGTTAACACTAAGAAACCATAACATCAAAAACATCATGAACCATTTTAAATGTAATCATTTTATTTCAGGCAAAAAAAGGTAATTTTGTAAGTAATTTTTGTTCTTTTGGGCAAAAAGTATTTTGCAAGTAACAAAAACTGGGTATTTATTGGACTACTACACTATATGTCAAATATTTGGCATGTTTTGGTTGCTTTACCTTCAATAGCCAGTTCACCTCATTGAAAATGTGTGATCAACATTTTTATTTTGTAAAGAAATTCATACATTTGTCAGCAGAACTATTTTTAAGCTTTTCCTCATAATGCATTAGATTAAAGGTTTGGAATAGTGATTCTCCCACTAGGGGGCTTCAGCACACTTCCAGGGTGCCACAATAAGGCTTACTTTTTTTTTTTTTTTTAAATGAACATTATATCACAGTTTTTCCTCATTTGCTTTGGTACATTTCTCAGATCACAATTGAAATTCTCGCAACTCCTTGTTCAATCTCCACATCACCTATTCCACTTGTGCACATCAAACAAGCAATTTCTCATTTGCTTAAGTACATTCATGCACTTTATTATGTACAATTATCTGCTGTGTTGCTGTAGCCTATGTACTGATATTTTCTAGAAATGCACTTTTTTTGGTTAGCAAACGTTAAAGGGTTAGTTCACCCAAAAATGAAAATTCTGTCATTAATTACTCACCCTCATGTCGTTCCACACCCGTAAGACCTTTGTTCATCTTCGGAACACAAAATAAGTTATTTTTGATAAAATCCGATGGCTTAGTGAGGCCTGCATTGCTACCAAGACAATTAACACTTTCAGTGCCCAAATAGCTACTAAAGACACATTTAAAACAGCTCATGTGACTACAGTGGTTCAACCTTAATGTTATGAAGTGATGAGAACACTTTTTGTGCACCAAATAAACAAAAAACGAAAAACACTGCTTCATGAAACTTCGAAGCTTAATGAATCTTGTTTTGAATCAGTGGTTCGGAGCGCGTATCAAACTGCCAAAGTCACGCCCCCCAGTGGTGAACCATTGAAATTTCGAAACACTTATGACGTAATGACGCCTCTTTTACTGAAATCACGTGACTTTCATGCTCCGAACCACTGATTCAAAACAAAAGATTAGTAAAGCTTCAAAGCTCCATGAAGCAGTGTTTTGAAATCGCTCATCACGAGATATTGTTGAATAAAGTCATTATTTGTTATTTTGGCACACAAAAAGTATTCTCGTCACTTCATAACATTAAGGTTGAACCACTGTACTCACATGAACTGTTTTAAATATGTTTTTAGTACCTTTTTGGGCATCTGAAAGTATTAATTATCTTGCTGGCAGTGCAGGCCTCACTGAGCCATCGGATTTTATAAAAAATATCTGTGTTCTGAAGATGAACGAAGGTCTTACGGGTGAGGAACGACATGAGAGTGAGAAATTAATGACCGAATTTTCATTTTTGGGTGAACTAACCCTTTAAGGATGATTAGCGAAATGTACCAAAAATATGAATACAAAACACTAAAAATAAAGATTATATTAAACTGACATTATATTTTTAAATTTATTTTTATTACAATAAAGTACATGAGGTACAAATCAGCTTAGACAGGAGCCCCTTCAAACAAAAAGGTTTAGAACCACTGGTTTATGTGACAGGGATACAAAGATGTGCTTAAAATGCATTAGCCAAGATTTCATCTGTTTGGTTTCTCTATTGAAATAAGTTTGCACTGGAGGTAATTCGTAGCTAATGTTTACTCACCTGTAAATGTTTGGCTTGCTTTATATGAATATGAGATTTACTTGATTATGATAAATTAATAAGACAAGGTGAAATCAGTACATTAGCTTTGTCTACGTTATCTTCAAACACGGTCCTATGTTTGAACCATTTTGTTCATTCACTAGAAAAACAGCTCTGCACTTGTGTTCAAATGTTCACATTCTTAAAATAAGACATTCACAAAATAAGAAAAGCAAGCCACATGGAAAGACATCCCATTAGCAACAGCCTCTCTCTGGCAGACACAACAAGTCCATCTTTTCAATGTCCGTGCTTCTTTTTCAAGCCTGGAAATATTGCAGAATGCTACTGATGCCTCTATTGATGAAGTGAATGTAGGGCATTATGTCTAGCCGTGCATGAACTGTGAATCAGATAGAAAGGAATTGAATCCCTCAGAGGATGATGAATTTCATATAATAGTGCGGAAAGCTTTACCAATCAATTGCTTATAAAATTCATGAAACAAAGAATGGATTGGAGGATGGTTATGTTGTCATCTGACATGTGTTATGTGGGTCTTTATGTGCTAGTTCTGAGAATCCTCTGTGTAATATTTGAATTATAAATTAAAATGTTGGTCTATTTAAAGTACAAACAGAAAACTGAACGTCACACGTCACATCTGAACTCTGAAAGCTCTGACACAAAGTTAGACACCTTTTCCTGCAAACCCCTCTGCTTATTGTTGTTCACTATATCAGCATTTTGAGAATGACTGTATTCTTTTATGAGCAGATCGAGGCTGTGCTTACTGGCTGCTTTTGACATGTGACCTCTGCTGTTGTCCATTCCATCTTTACTTTGCAAGTATCTTGACAATGTCTTGCTCTCTTGGTCTTGCTCCTGTATACTCATATAATAACAACAATCCTGTTCATGCGAAGGGCTCCTCATTCCTGGAGCAGGACTCTTATGAAGAGTGACTTTTTGTCGTCTTTGATGCACTTGTTTTGCTCTTCTGTGAAGGATGAAATGTCTAGGAGTCGAGGAACTGCTCTTCAGATCTGTCTTTGCGATATATGAAGGGATCTTGGGCAAAGTCTTATGAGGATATCCATCACTTTTATCCTCATCTTTTTCATTGCATTCCCTTGAGGATATCTCAAAATGAGACAACGAGGCTTTTAAGCAGTCCTTATGTGGTGAAATGTAATTATTAGTGCTGCATTTTTTATAAGTTTGTAGAGTCAGTGAATGCTGTTTGACTTCTGACAGATGCTTCTCACAATCACCAGAGGATTCATCACCCAAACCGTCACGCTTCTGGCAAAACATGCGTTTGGACTTCACTGAGTCACCGCTTTCAGCATTAAAGTCAATATTATCACATGTGTTTTCTTTCTTGGTTTCTTTACAAGTTGAAAAGGCAATACTCACTGATCTCAGATGAGCAGCGTAGGCTTCGTGACAATATCCGCTTATCAGTTTTATGTCCATCAAGGTCTTTTGAAGCTCTTGTATTTCTTTGTTGATCAAAAACATCGATCTCCTGTGATCTCTGCACAGAATTTCCCGCTCATTCACAAACCTTTTCATTTCATAATAGTTTTTGAAGTGTGCTCTCTGTAGATGTTCCACTGTCGATGTGTTCGCTTTTCTCACTTTCAGAGAGCTCATGTCTCAGACAGATTCAACATGTAATGACTGTTCAGGAGCCTTGAGACGTGTGTGTTTGTGTTGTACCTCAGGTTTACCTCAGGGAACTGTTGGAGGCTGTATGTGCCGCAGAGATACAGAGATTGACTTCCATTATATGGACACGAATTACAATGGAAGTAATTTGGTCAACTCTTTGGTCTAAACATTCTTCAAAAAATCTTCTTTTGTGTTCACCAGAAGAAAGAAACGCATACAGGTTTGGAAAGACATGATGAGGGTGAGTAAATGATGACAGAATTTACATTTTTGGGTGAAGATTTGAAATATGATGCAAAAGTAAAGTTCTGTGAGATATTAGACTTATATATGGCATGAAAGACCTTTGACAATACAAATATGGAGAAAACACTCAACAGACCAAAGGTTGAAGGTCTCGTTCACAAGGGGGCAGCAAACGTCTATTTTTAATGGGGAAATCAGCATGTAACACACATGCTGTGTTTCTTATATTGAGTCTAACATTTCATTAAAATTTTGTAAAATTATAATTACAAATGACAGCATAAGGCGCATCATGCTGTGACAGACCGAAGATGTAAGGCCTAAATCTTTTACTCACCATTTATACTAGCCATTTTAATAAGTTCAGTGCCTCTAACTGGCGGTTTGGTTTGCATCTGCAGAACCATCTCCAAGTCTGCAGATCTGATGCTTTTCTAGCGCATGTATTTTTTATCATAGTCTACATTGCATAAAATATTCAGATAGGACATTCACTTTTCTGAGCCCAGCCAGGCTACCGATCCCTCACCTAATAGTTGGATGAGCATCCAGGCCAAAGCCTAGAGCCGGTATCAGCAGACACCCGCCTGAATGTCAAGTCGTGTATGACCATGACTCATTCCAGCCGTCCCGCATCCGAAAACACAGCGTCAAAGCAATCATATCTTCAATGTCTGTGTAAAAATAAGCTGAATAACTGCTGCTAAAGTATTAAACGTGTTTCATCACATTTTGCATGGTTTAAGTAAGAGATTTCGTGAGGCTGGTCTTTCAGGGCATTGGACAAAATAATCCAAAATGCGCAGGGTACAGCAGGGCTAAAAGCTTCCCTTAAGGAATTTTTTTTTAAGAGTATGACAACAACAACAACAACAACAATAAAAATAATAATAATAATAAAAACCTTAAAATAAAATGACATTTTATTGAATATTGATGAAGCAATAATCTGTGTGAAAAAAAGGAGTTTGTTTTATTTAAAAGGTAAATGAAGCTACATGGGCACTCGCTACAGTGGGAGGCTATAACGATATAGTGTAAATATAGGGGCAATAATTGTAATATGACAAAATTCGTTTTTTGGATATAGCAATATTTTTCTTAAGTAAGTTTCTGTTTTATTTTAATGTTTTTGAAAGAAGTCTCTTATGCTTACCAAGACTGCATTTATTTGATGTATCTATTATTATTATTATATCTTTTTTGTATCAAGTATTCTGCTTTAAAATGTAATTTTCAGCATCATTACTCCAGTCTTCAGCATCACATGATCCTTCAGAAATCACTCTAACATGCTGATTTGATGCTCAAGAAACATTTCTTATTATCAATGTTGAAAACAGCTGCTTTCTATTTTTGTGGAAACTTTGATTAATAAACAGAACAGCTTTTATTTGAGATAGAAATCTTGGTAACACTTTAGTTTAGGCTCCAATTCTCACTATTAACTAGTTACTTATTAGCATGCACATTACTAGGATATTGGCTGTTTATTAGTACTTATAAAGCAGATATTAATGCCTACCCAATACCTAAACTTAACAACTTCCTTACAATTAATAAGCAGTAATTAGGAGTTTATTGAGGCAAAAGTCATAATAAATAGTTAGTTAAAGGATTAGTTCACTTTCAAATGAAAATTAGCCCAAGCTTTACTCACCCTCAAGCCATCCTAGGTGTATATGACTTTCTTCTTTCTGATGAACACAATCAGAGATATATTAAATATCCTGACACATCTGAGCTATATATTGGCAGTGAACAGGGGTCACAAGTATGAGCTGAAGAAAGTGCCTCCATCCACATCCATCCATCATAAACAAATTCCACACGGCTCCGGAGGGGTTAATAAAGGCCTTCTGAAGCGAAGAGATGCATTTGTGTAAAAAAACAAAAAACAAAACAAAAAAAATATCAATTTTTCAGAAGTAAAATATCTAGCTTCAGCCAGACTGGCTTCCGTATTCAACTTACGAAGAAAGTAACATGGAGTATGTTTATAATGGATGGATTTGGATGGACCCGTTCACTGCCATTATAAAGCTCGGATGCGTCAGGATATTTATTAAAATATCTTCGATTGTGTTCATCAGAAAGAAAGTCATACACACCCTTGGGGTAATTTTCATTTGAAAGTGAACTAATCCTTTAATAGTGAGAATTTGATCCTAAAGTGTGACCGAAATCTTTTGTAACATTATTAATGTCTGTCACTTTTGATTGATTAAATGCATCCGTGTTGAATAAAAGTATTAGTTTATTACAAGGGGGATATTGATAATTTGCTGATTTATTCATACACTTTAATTATACACAGGATGTCTAAAGTTTTTTTTTAATCTCAAAATATAAGTCGTAATATAAAGCATTCTTGTAAGTATACATACATTTCCATAATGTTGCACAATTTAGTTACATAAAAGTTACTTAAAAATCAACCTTTAGATAATGCACACATTGAGCTTTACGGATCAGGAAAATGTAGCAGTTTAAAGTGAAAAAAATAAGTTTTTATGTAAGCGCTGTCCTGGTTTTTGTCACCATTTAGTTGTGGGAGGAGAAAAAAAAATCAAAAAGACCTTTTAGCACCTTTAGCATCAATGTCTGCAGAGATCATCCCATTCTAAAATATTTCATATAACATCTATGCAATACAAAGCTGAGTCAAAATGTCAACTGTCAACTTCAGACAATGCATCTTGTGCATCTCGTAGACAAAAATGCTTTATTTTTCATTTCTGCATGTTTCTTCAGTTCGACAGAACATGTTGGCTGTACAAAACGTCACATGAAAAAGAGGACACAATCAAATCAGATGGAAAGAAATGCTTTCTGTCTCTTTAAATACTGAATACAGTTTGACAAGATCACAATAACAACAGTAAGAGTGAGAGAGTGGGCCCATCTGAATACGTCCGACTGCTGACTCACACACAGTATCGCCACTCAAGACGCTAAAACCGTTCCTCGTATCACATGAATAATTAATGTTGCTTTTAAATGCTACAAAAATAACATGAAATAGAATACAAAAAATCCATTTCCTTTTCGTCCATGCCCGCAGTGTGTGCGTCGGTGAATTAAAAGTGGCTAGTCCCTGATCCTCACAGATCATTTTTTGAAACACACACTGCGTTTCATTGCTTGTTTGTCCCACAGAGCTGGAAAGAAAAACCAATGCAGAGTTTTATTAAGCGGCATTTGGGTTTGCACCAAAGCAATTATTCTCATCTCGGAGATTCAGTGTCCTTGTCCCACCAGTAGACACATAGTTTTGAGGCGAAGGCCAGCAGTGAGCACTGACATTTGGCTGCGTCTCATCCAAGCTCCACCAGCTGAGCCGTACACTAGAAGAGTGGCTAAAAGGTCTACTTTTGTTTCGTTTTTCCTAATAAAAATATATCGTTACTATTGTAAGAAGATCAGTTTCTGTTTCACAGTGTTTCACATGCATGTGAATGTCTAACACTAAGTCCCTAGCTGCTGGCTACCACAAAACACATTTCTTCTCTCCCTTCAAAAGGAAAATAAAACTAAAACTCTGAAGAGAGTCCTTTGGTGTCATTTGTTATTAGGGAGAAAAATCCCTTTATTTCTGGGTAGACAGGGGCTGAGTATGGAATAAAGACGATGTGGGGGGCATTATAGCTAATCAAATAAGTGTCTGAAATCTTTTGTAAACCGCAACGCCCTGAAATGTGACAAAATGGCACATGAATACAAGCCTCGATTACATGACAGCATATATAAAAGGTCACATTCCACGACAGACTCCAGGTGTTTAAGTCTCACAACTGCTTTACATCAGCCGCTAAGCAAGGTGAACGTCTCTGTCCTCGGATCAGCTGCGAGGAGCTCGTTCAATAAAAAAGAGGATGACTGCGCATTAGCCTGTGGACCGGGGGGCTGGATGAGAGGGCTTCCCTGAGGGAGTATGGATGGAGGGAGAGCGGTAGGCAGTCTGGGCAGCGGCGGAGCTTCTTAAATGTGGCCCAGCAGAAAGGCCAGCAGCAGCAGCACAGCTAGGCACGGGCCGTCTGCCCTGCAGCGCTGGCTCTGATCAGTCAGGAAGGGCTCTGGAGACTCGTAGCCCGAACCATCTGAAACACACAAACACAGGGAGACAGCACACGGAGAGGAAGCGCTAGGATATGCATACCTTTACTCAAAGCAGCAGGGGCCCACAGCACTGACCTAATTAGAGTTTAATTACTGAGGCGGAGGATCTGGTTCACATTTCTCGCACAGTTTTCATAGATTACACAAACCTGACATATCTGTGCCAATGAATTTAAAATAAACACTGGATTTTCAATTGGAGCTTGAACGCTGTTGTTCTAAACCAGGGTGTCCAATGCTGCTCCTAGAGGGCCACTGTCTGGCAGAGTTCCGCTCCAACCTCAATTAAACACACCTGAACCAGCTAATTAAAGGGTTAGTTCACTCAAAAATGAAAATTCTGTCATTTATTACTCACCCTCATGTCGTTCCTCATCCGTAAGACCTTCGTTCATCTTCAGAACACGAATTAAGACGTTTTTGATCAAATCTGATGGCTCAGTGAGGCCTGCATTGCCAGCAAGATAATTAACGCTTTCAGTGCCCTGAAAGCTACTAAAGATGTATTTAAAACAGCTCATGTGTCTACAGTGGTTCAACCTTAATGTTATGAAGTGACGAGAATACTTTTTGTGTGCCAAAATAACAACTTTATTCAACAATATCTAGTGATGGGTGATTTCAAAACACTGCTTTTTATGAAAAATATCTTAATTTGTGTTCCGAAGATGAATGAAGGTCTTATGGGTGGGAACGACATGAGGGTGAGTAATAAATGACAGAATTTTCATTTTTGGGTGAACTAACCCTTTAATTAGCTGGTTCAGGTGTGTTTAATTAGGGTTGGAGCGGAACTCTGCCAGACAGTGGCCCTCAGGTCTTACTAGGTATACTAGAAACTTCCAGGCAGGTGTGTTGAGGCAGGACCGAGTTTGGACACTCAGTTCCAGTTCGTTTTTTTTGCCCTTCCCTCACTGACTTCCCTCAGTTTTGTTGACTCTGACATCTGTTATTGCTTAAGTTGCATGAGTGCCCAATATATAAGCTTCACTCGTCCACTTCATTAAGTGGAATGCACTTCAAAATGGTGGCAGGGATTCCCCCAACACTAAAGACTGAAATTATTCTAGTCTTTAGTGTTGCATGATCCTTCAGAAATCATTCTAATATGCTGATTTGCTGCTCAAGAAACATTTCTGATTATTATCAATGTTTCAGGATTCTTTGATGAATAGAAAGTTCAAAAGAACAGCTTTTATTTGAAATAGATTTTTTTTTAAACAATGTAAAAGTCTTTACTTTTGATTAATTTAATGTGTCCTTGCAAAAAAAAGTATTCATTTCTAATTATTTTTTTTACTGATCTCAAACTTTTAATCTGCAGTGTATGTTTTGATGCAAGCTGCAAATTTTGAATTTCATAAAAATGATTTGCGAATAAGGCAGCATTTTTATCTTGTGTTCAAAAGAACAAAACTCATATCTGGGGAAATTGGCGCACACACAAAAATGGAAAAACACTCACTGTTTCCTTTTCTTTTATGAGTGATTTATTCACCCAATTATTCTTGTCTAGTCTTTTTCTGCATATCTAAGAATTTAATAAATGTGTTTCCATCGTACTTTATTTGCTTTCCTTCTTACCAAATAAAACTTTTAGCCACAAAACAATAATACTGTATGCTGTAATCTCACAATAGAGTTATAATATATACTATAGTCAGGTAGAAATACTATTTTGCTTAGTTATTTTTAAAAAGGGAAAACAAGAAAGGTTAAACTATGAATGTAATATCAATATCTGACTTGCATTTGCCAACAATACATGGTATAGTATGACTTTCTTTCTTCTGCATAACACAAAAGAAGATATTTTGAATAATGTTGGTAACCAGACTTTGGTTTTGGTGAGACATGTCTCAAAATATCTTCTTTTACTGTAAGTTCCACAGAAAAAAAGAAAGTCACACATCATTCGTAAATGACTGAATTTTCATTTTCGGGAGACCTATCCCTTTAAGTTTCCAGTGGTGAGTGATGAAGGTAAAATCCTTAGGACAAATAATCCACAATAGTTCTAATCGTTCCAATTAGACCTCAGCTGCTGTTTGGATGGATGCAGAATGCATTTGAACACATTCTCGCAGCTTGAAAATAAATATGACATCTCATTAACAAAATGTTCCTGGAAAATGTGTCAAACACTGCTTATTTGCATTCCTGTTATGCCTAACAGAAGGCTGGCCTGTAGACATGAGGGGATATTATTTCTACGCCGACAGGGCGAAACAGTTAAAGCATGACTTACTTGTAGGCTTCACATACACCTTCAACTTTAAACACGGCTTGCCAGCGTGGTTAGGATGAGGAGAGGCTGTTGAAAAGAAAGTAGGAGAGAAATAATGAGCTAAATGTGCTTGTGACAAACAGAATCATTCGGCAAGATAATGAATCAAACTGTTTTAAGATCCTCCTGCTGTTGTGAGGCGATACTTGTGAATGTCTCTCAAGCCTGAGAGTGATTTTGACCCCTTGACAACCAAATCAAGAACAAAGTCTGAGATTTTCTTCAATTCGGGGAAATTGTTATGACCTTCACCAGCTTGGTGTCGTTACATACAATGGCCTGCGACACACAGTGTTCCCATAGCAAATTACCCCACATAGCACTCAGTGACCTGAGAGCAAAGAATCACTATTGAGTCAGCCAGCAGTCTACCATCAGATCGGCTCCACCAGAACATCAGCAACACCGTTCATCTCTGCTCCCCAGACACAAGCTTTCTGACAGATTACTTCATTCATCTCTGTACTCCAGACACAACAAATCTCCTGCTTATTTCCTTATAAGGGTCTTGTGTGAAAGAAGGGGAGAGTGAAATCATTCACTTGAACTTGGCTGCAGTCTTATGTCCACAAAGAAAACCCAGTAAATGAAGAAAAGAGTGAAGAAAACAGCATATTTAAATGTACTGCTCAAGCTGGTGTAGTACGAGTCACAGTCGGAGTGGTCTAGATTCTCATCTGAATACAAGCAAATGCCAAAAGTTTAAATATTTGGGATCAGTAAGACTTTTTTTTATTTAATACTTTTATTTGGCTAGGATGCCTTAAACTGGTCAAAATAGCTGTACGGGTTGGCAATTAAGTTTGGCATCGGGCCAAAAAAAAATGTTGCCACTAGATGGTGGGCCAGAACATAGTCAAAGGATAATTTAAATTAATTGATGAAAAATGCAACTAGAATTGCCTGTGACAGACTGTTACAGTGTCTTTTGTAACTGGTATTGAGCTGTTACTCTGTGTTAAATCCTGTAGTAGGACAGTCATTAACAAAGAGCCACATTTGTGTGGCGGTGTCCGGGTTTTACACTGGATAAATTAATAAAGCAGAGTATTGACACGTAACCTGGCAAGTATCTTCATTCACAAACTTGCACAGACCGCCTTGCTAAAACACACATATGTGGGAGATGCGGAATGGATAAAAATAACTCAAAAAATAAAAGAGGACTTGAATAAACCCATTAATGCAATGTTTGTGTCACGCTCTTAACGAACTGTTTTATTTCCTCTTTCCATATTGTGAATAATAAATGTGTCTCATTTTAATTTGCTTGTTACACAGCCTAACTTATTGTAATAATTATTTGACGTAGCCTACATCCTCACCTACTAAACTGTTTTATTTTATTTTATTGTTTGCCTGCTGGAGGTACACTATTACATCGTGTGCAGAGTGATGTTAACATTTAAGCTAGCTGGTGAGAGAAAATGGCACTATCAAAGAGTCTAAAGCGGAAAGTTGACAGCGAAAATAGGGCATACAAAGAAGAATGGAAAGACAACTATGTATTCATTCGACCTAGTTTTGTGAATGCAAAGCCGGTCTGTCTTACCTGCAACAAAGTTGTCGCTGTTTTCAACAAAGATCTATTTCAGAACCAGCCGCTATCAAAATAATCTGGCTGTGGCCGCGGGCCAGATATTATTGCTGGTGGGACAGTTTTAAACGAATTACCCGTAACAGATCTATACAGGTGGAGCTGGGGAAGGTGGAGGGTTTCTGAAAGCGAGCTGCACTGCTAACCCAAGTATTTGAAGGTTGAGCACGCAAGCTCATTGGCTACTGATACAGCAGGAACCAATCAGCTGTGCCCTATAGATAACAATGTGATTATGAGCAGGTTGAGTTAAAGGACCTATTAGCCTGCACCATCTAGAGTTTCATGACAGAACTTTGTATTTATTTTAAATTGTAATACTCTTATTTTTGATCAAATAAATACAGTCTTGGTGAGAGACTTTTAAAAAACATTAAAAAAAATCTTACTGACCACAAACTTCTTATGTTTCTCTCTCTCTCTCTATATATATATATAGAACTAATTAAGCATGATAGAGAGACTACATGTTGTTTCCAAAAATAAATGATTGGCTTTTAAATATAGTATATAGTTTTGTCACCATATTAAAGCTGAAACTTTATTAAGAAATATTCAAAAATTATCTGGAAAATCCTTTATTAACATAATATTTACATATTAAGTTGCCGATGCATCTTGTTTTTTTTCCTTAACCACAATTAGAGTATTGTCTTCAACCCAAATTTTCTGTCGATCCCTAAAAAACATCCAACCCTGGTTTAGAGTTTGTCATCTTCAACCTGAACAACCCTCCCCCACCGCCCCATTGCCCATCCCAGGTCATTGTGTATTCTTGTGGCATGTCCACCACACCGGATCCTAGGTTCATTGGAGAGCACCCAACCTCAACCGCCGGCAGCTGTGTAGAAGACGCCTGTCAAGATGTCATCACAGCCGATCAATACGGGCGGAGAGATGGAAGTCCGGGGGTTAAGTTTGACCAGGTCTGATGGACGTGTTCTTTTACCAGCAGACAATCGAGATCGGCCCCCACTTCCCCATGATAACCTCTCAGATCCATCTCTCATCGCTGACCCCACCGACCCTGCCTCAAAGCATCAAACCCCCAAGGGACCGTGACGCCCATAGAGCTGCCGGTATCTAAACAATCCTCTCAGGGAGCGGCTCGGGTGCTGAATGGGGCCGTCTTGGTGGGGGAGCGGGGGTGTCCGAAGGCCTTTTCCAGCCCTGCCCCTTCAGCCTGAAACAAAAGCCTTCACAATGCAAGGCCTGGCTGGGAGCTGTGAGGCTGATGCATTATAAATCAGTTTGGGGGCAGAAACACAGAGTTGAAGGGTATCTTTGAACTTTTTTTGCCTGCTTATTGTGGTATCGCTCCCTCACTCTCGTGCACGGAGACAACACTGCGGCGTGTATGATAAGCAGCGCTACGCCCTGCTGATTTAGGGGGGCTTGGGTGGAGGGGATGTTGACTCAGAACGACGCCCCCTCCGTGCCTGCTTCGCTCCCTTTCAGTCTGAGCTGTCAATCAGGGAATAATCAGCAGTCAAATGAAAAGCATGTAGGATCTGTGGCAATCTCCATGGGAGAAAGAAAGGCCCGTCCGGCCGCTGTGCGGATGGCTGCTGATGGACAGTGCGGCTCTGCGACACAAAGCCGGCGAGAGCTCAAAGTCACCAGGCTCTCTGTACTGTACACAGGTGGCTCCCGGCCCAGCCACATCTGCCCACGCCACAGCCTCCCATGTCAGGAATTGTAATTACCATATAAATTATTGATTTGCTTGCCGCTCCCTGTTTTCTCCCGGCATCTTCCTGATACAAGGCTTTTATGTTATCTTATTAAAACAGCTAGGCTGTTGAAGGAAAAAAATATTTTTTTGTTTAATGTCTACTTTTAATTTGTTTTAGCCACACCAAATTGTCTTCACTGGAGGACAGTAAAACAAATGCTTGAAGGACAAGTTTTCCATTTGAACACACCAGTTTAAAGCTCTGTGAGGATAATGGGAATGAGCTATTGTATTTTTCTCATTTAGGAAATGCTTTTGAGATTAAAGCATCTCTATTTCTCCATTTCTATTTCTTTGCCCGAGGATGCAAAGAAAAAAATACAAATGACAGAAAAGAAATAGCAAAACAAATAGTGTGAAATACAAGCTCAAACTGTGCGTAAAATGCTCATTTTTCTCAGGTCCACCAGTGGATGGGGTTTCAGCATTAGGCAGTGTCTCTTTTGCTTCCCTGGAGCTCATTGTGTTCTCAGAGATTTTAAAGAGTGCTGAACATGAAATGAGTCTCTGTGATTGGCTGATTGACCCTGTCAATGCGATAATGCCTGCTTGTCATGTTCACAGCCGGTCCACAAATCCACATAAATGGGTCAAGCTGGTGGAAACAAACTAATTACAAAGAAAACAATTCATGTTCGAATCAAAATAATTATGTATAGTAATCACTCTTATGTAATTAAAGATGTACCTCTGTTTTTAAGATCATAATTAAACCTATTTACAAAGCATTTGTTGACTACTGGTTCAAAAAATGTATATAAATAATAAATAACAGCTAGTTGCCAATAATTACTACACAAAATATGCTTATGTTTTGTTGTAGTAATTAATTTTTAATTCATTAACTTAATGATACTTGGATTTAATAAGTAATATTTTAAGTATTATGATATCAATAAAAATTCTAATAGTATTATATAAAACGTACAGTATAATGATGTTCCATATGCCTTTAACCTCAAAACTGTGTAAACATCAAATGTAAATGGAGCTTTATTGTACTAAATAAATAAGCCACAGAGAAGTAGTTCTCAACCAGGGGGCCCTAGAAAAACCTCAAAGATTACTAAATTATTTAAAATAAGACAAAACAAGCACAAACAAGAGCATAAACAACTAAAGATCAAGATATTTCTTATTTTGATTCACCTCCTCAACAACTGTTTTGTCTTTGAAGAACCAAGGTTCCCACTATCTTGGAAAACTTGGATATATGAGGTAGTGTTGTAATAATTAAAGCTGCAGTCCACGATTTTTGGCCCTCTAGCAGTTAATAAATAGAACTGCACGCGTCTTGCGGAAGAACATTGTAGCCGGAGCTACTTTTCTCCGTGTATGTCTATGGCGAGTCACGCAGTTACTGTGATACTCTGCGGCGGGTCCTACCAGTCCGGTCTGAAATAGTCCGAATGTAAACACTTATTATAAGTGTACCACAATGATTCAGGGTAAGACAAAAACATGGTTTGGAAAATGGATTCATGTTCATTCTCATTATATAATTTTTGTAAATTTTGAACACAAAAAAAGTTACGGACAGCAGCTTTAACAAAAAGTAAATCTATTAAAAACATTTTTGTTAATTGATATAAAGAAGAGAAAAAATAAAACATAAATACTAGATAAAAACCTAAAAACCATTGCCTGGGCAACTAACTGAAATAAGTTAATAAGTGAAATAAGTGAATAAGTAAAAAAAAAAAAAAAAGGTAACACTTTACAACAAGGTTTCATTAGTTAACATTAGTTAACAACTTTAGTTAACATGAACTAATAATGAACAATACTTCTGCAGCATTTATTAATCTTAAATTTTTAATTATATCTTAATTATTAATCTTAATTATTAAAATCAAAAGTTGTATTTGTTAACATTAGGTTAACATTAGTTAATGCACTGTGAACTAACATGAACATGAACATTTTTATTAACTAACATTAACAAAGATTAATGGTAAAAAAATGTTTTAGGGTCTTTTAACTAGTTGCTTATTAGCATGCATATTACTAGAATATTGGCTATTTATTAGTACTTTTTAAGCACATATTAATGCCTTATTCTACATGACCATATTCTACATCCCATAATTCTACCCAATACCTAAACTTAACAACTAACTTACTAATTATTAATAAGCAGTAAATTAGGAGTTTATTGAGGGAAAAGTCATAGTTAATAGTTTATATGTGTTCCCTATACTAAAGTGTTACCAGATTAATAAATACTGTAACAAATGTATTGCTCATTGTTAGTTCATGTTAGTTAATACATAAACCAATGTTAACAAATTAACCTTATTGTAAAGTGTTACCAAAAAACCTAATAAAAAGACCAAAGCACATAAGAAAATGATTGAAAAAAGAGTTAAAACTCAAAAAGTAATGAAAACAATAGAAGTAAAATAATGATTAATACTAAAATAACACTGAAATGTGGTAGCCTAATTTTAAAAGTGTGATTTCAGGACATGGAAAAGTTGAGAAATTGAGAGTAATAAATACTTTAAAAAAATCCTTATGTTAATCCTTTTCCAGTGAATCACGAAAGTTTCATTAGTAGTTTGTAAAAAAAAAAAAAGTGTGATCCCTAAAGAACATTCAGTTTTTAAATCTTCTGGAATGGTAAAATTAAATTTACAGAAACTAAAAGTGTTAGGCCTTTGAATACTGTTGTGGACAACGGGGAGTCAAAAAGGTTGAGAACCACTGCAACATTGAGTCGACTTTGACTTCACATTTTAGAAGTTTACCACATGCCACTACTGCACACACTGAAAGTGCACACACTTACATATGTAATAGTACTCATGCCCAGGTCGGAACTCGAAACCAAGTGAGAAAGGAGTGAAGAGCTGAAACTTCTCGGAGAAGCGCAGCGGTCCGTCGGGACTCTGGGGCCGGTTACACTCCCACCGTTTGAAGCCCCTCATGCGGTGCTCACAGGAGAGGTAACCATCATGGTTCACCATGAAAAGAATGTAGCGCTCCATGCGACTGTGTGGCTGGGGGCTCTCGTAGTACGGACAGTACACGTCCAGGTAGTCGTTGATGCTCACGGCCACCGTGTATTCGCCCTGCCAGAACCTGCAACGGAGAGTCAGCGCATTAGATCAGGATGACTGACATAACTCCTGTAACAGGGACAATTGAAATAATCTTTAGTTCAGCTTTTTATTTGGCCTCCATTCAAACCATACAGCAGCAAAAACGATGTTTAACACAGAAAGGCTAAATCTGTTGGGCAGAAAATCACAGGGAACACAACAGAATAAGCTAGAATGAATTACCACAATGCATATTTTCTATCTAGGTCACCATTATGCAGAGAGAGAATGGCAAACCAGAACACACAGAAAACCAAACTCTCGCTGTAATACTGTAATGAGAAAAGGGGGATGTTTGAAAAAACATCTTTGACTAGGGCCTAAAATAGACCTCTTAGTTTTGCCTTTGTTCATTTCTTTGGGTTAGTGCAGTAGCAACATTTATCAATGAAAATGTTGATGATGTTCACAAAAAACACAAATTTAGTCAGCGAGTTGATTCCAGGGAGGTTGTCATATAAATCATAAACTTCAAATTAAATTCCACCCTTAATCCAAGCTTTGAACCACATTGGCACCATAAAAGAATTTTTCATGCTTTGCATTTGATTTTCTCTCTATATAGTGTGCGTTTCATGAGAATGCAGCTCTCAGAGCATAAGAAAAGAGCAGGGAGAGGGAGAAAAAGAAGGGGTGGAGAGGCAAAAGATAGCATGAGTGAATCAGTTTGAAAGTCAGTGTGACCTACAGAGGCTGTGAATGTGTGTGACAGTACTGTGATGTCAGAGTCCTGTGAGTATATGCCTTTGACTGCAAAACAAATGGCTGTTGACAAAATAAATAATAAAATAATGAAAGATTGAGGTTTATACGCTTAAAACAAGTAACAAATGTGCCAACTGGAACAAGTCAAGACACTTTTTAAAGATATATTTTCTGAAAACATGTCTCTCTGCCTTAAAGCAATTCAGTTTGGCACATTTACATTTACATTTACATTTAAAAAGTGAAAGAAAGTGAAAGTGAAGTGACATGTGGCCAAGTATGGTGACCCATACTCGGAATTTGTGCTCTGCATTTAACCCATCCAAGTGCACACACACAGCAGTGAACACACACACCGTGAACACACACCCGGAGCAGTGGGCAGCCATTGCTGCGGCGCCCGGGGAGCAGTTGGGGGTACGGTGCCTTGCTCAAGGGTCTCACCTCAGTCGTGGTATTGAGGGTGGGGAGAGCGCTGGACATTCACTCCCCTCACTGACAATCCCTGCCGGACCTGAGACTCGAACCCATGACCTTTGGGTTACAAGTCCGATTCTCTATCCATTAGGCCACGACTGCCCCTGATTTATGCATTTGGCAGACGCTTTTATCCAAAGCGACTTACATTGCATTATACTATACATTTGTATCCGAGTATGTGCAATCCCTGGGATCGAACCCATGACCTTGGCATTGCTAGTGCCACGCTCTAACCACTGAGCTACAGGAAAGCTACAGCAGCAACATTTATGGGCAAATCTCAGAAAGCCTGTCAACCAAAAAAACAAAAACAAAACAAAACTGCATAATAAAAATAATTCAAATTATTGTACCATCAAGAATTATTGCATTATTATTATTATAATCCCAAAAATTCCATTAATGCAATGAAAAAAAAAATATATTGTAAAGTGTTTATACATCATGGCAGTATTTACTGTACTGCTTTTAATCAATACAAATAAAAGCATGTTGATTTTTCATGTTTGTATTACAGCAGTGAATTTTAAAAGAATAACAAAGCTTGCAAACTCAGATGTAAAACATCTGACACATTACAATAAGCTCATCATAATTGTACAAAATATGCTTCATTTCCTTTATGAAATATATATTTAGCAAATACATACATACAAACTGTTTATGCTATAATTTTAATCAAATAAATGCAGCCTTAACGAGCAAACAAGAGAAGAGAAAACATTAAAAAATATTACTGACCCCAAACTTTTGAATACACAGTATATATAATATAGTGTGTGTATGTGTGCATTTTTTTTTTTATTAGGTTGAAAAATGACCAAAACATGTTTTTGTGAGATGCATCCATGACCAGGCATGCATTTTGTTTAGGGATGCACGATATATCGGCATCGGCCAATATATGTTCATTTTTAATGTTATAGTAATCGGCCCAATAAGAAAATATATTTTATATATTTTAAAGTTAATAAATAATGGATTATTTCTTTCAACTGAGAAACTTCAGATGCACACTGTTCACCATGATGGTTTTGAATTGCTTGCAATAAGATTGGAGTCATACAGAAAATAAATTTTAGTGTAACATGTGCAGCACAAATCTTGTCATTAGACATGTGCCGATATTCGGTAATACGATATATCATATTATATATATCGTTATCGTGGGCACTTCAAAATACCGTGAATAATTATTACAAATTATTCAAATTTTTATGATACATTTTAACAGAATACTTTCCCCATCAACCATATAAAATGCACAATACTGCTGTATTCTGCGTCAAAGGGACACGAGCACTCAGATGTAAACAAGCCCAACATGCATGAGAAGCACATGGTGGAACGAGTGAAGGAGACGCGCTTAATGAAAGTGCACGTTCACTCTCTGACAACAGAGGACGCTGATGGAGCAGCAGAAATGCAGTGGCTACCCCGGAAACCCGTTTTTGTAATTTTGAATTGATATATATATATATACCATGATATATATAAATAAAATATCGGTTATCGGCTTTCAAATACATAGAATTATAGGTTATCGTATCGGTGCATCCCTAATTTTATTTTGTGAACGTTTGAAAATTTGTACTGGAAAATAAAACAAAGAAAATTTTTTTTTTTTTAAATCAACATTTCAAACTGCACCGAAAAACCGAGATTAAAACAATATTTTCAAAAAGTGTCCTTGTGCCACATGTGAACTACTCTATAACCTTCCTTTTTTATAGAACAACATGTATCTAAGTGAAAACAGCAGAAAGCACTCACACCTCTGTGAGCGAGGAAGCACCGTCAAGCACTGGTCCATTTGCCTTCAGTGTTCAGTATGAGGTCCTGTCCTCTCATCTAGACAAGCTGCCCTCTCCAGCACCTGCCTGTCTGTCCTTTAACAAGACAAACTATTGGCATGGTGATTTCCTCACAGTGCAGCCCACATCAAGTGCTTTCTTAAAGGCTGCTTGTTTTGCCCTCAGTTAATGGCTCTTTCAGATGTTTGCACTCACATTCACACACACACAAATACCCGCGTACCATTAAACGTGCCGTAAATTACTTCCATGCTGCGGAACATCTCTGGATACGTTACTGTAATTCAGCTCTCACAGTCGAAATCGGGTCCACCTGTTGTAGATTAGCCACACTCCCAAACTGTTACCTCAATTTCATCTCTCCTCAGCCACGTTTACATTAAGCGGACAAATGTATTTTAGGTCCTTTCAAACAAGTCCAAGAGACTTGTTTGTCTAATCACTTGTTTATACTATCAAAAGGAATAAATCTCCAGAAAGTTTGGAGCTCCTGACCTTCAACGTAAACGCTGCAGAGATATTTCTTTCTAATCAAGCATGAACAGATTACCGAGGGGACATATATCAGTTTGAGCAGAAC
Source organism: Anabarilius grahami (assembly GCA_003731715.1). NCBI lineage: Eukaryota > Metazoa > Chordata > Actinopteri > Cypriniformes > Xenocyprididae > Anabarilius > Anabarilius grahami. The sequence continues at coordinate 6,196,563 of RJVU01044706.1, forward strand.
ATCCCAGCATATGTTGAGGGATCACAACCTTGTGTGTGTGTGCGTGAAACCCATCCTTCACTATCTTTCCAGGAACACATTTCTCCTGTTCAGCCTGACCTTCTCAAACTCTCCCAAAGCACATCAGGAACTTGTTTATGGTTCGTGGTGAAATATCGATCTGTGAATTTACAGTGGCTTCCATAACCTCATTAAAAATAACCGCTGATTGGTTCCAACGGCAAACACGAGATTGCACAATAAATGTTTTTTTTTTTTTTTTTTGACGGCGTTCGGGTGGGTGGTGGTGCGAGTGTTAACAGACATGATGAGGAGACAGCTGAATCATAAACAGACTGACGCTCGTGCTCAAAAATATCAAAAGATCTCTCTCTCTCATGTACATACATACGCACACGCACACACACTTTCCTGCTTTCCCAAATAGGCGGAGCATCATGGAGAATTCTAAACAAACTCTCTTCAGTTCCTCACAGCATGCTGCTCCTCATTCACCTGCTGTCGTCTTCCCTTTGTCTCGAACAACTTTGATATTCAGAAGATCTTCACATTCAGTATCTGAAGCTGCTTTTAGACAGAGAGCTCAACGGATCTAAACTGTCATAACTGGAGAAAATATGCAACAATATTTTAAAATACTGGAGCTGAACATTCATGTTATGGTAAACATCATTTGAGAAAATTTGAAACGTTGCACACACACATTAAAGCTTTGAGAAGGACATAAATGTGCTGGTAGAAAAACTTCAAATTATTTTTAACCCTCTAATGCATAAATAATTCAATCCCATAGGAGGAAAACATCTTTGTGTTTCTTTTTATTTCAAAACAAGAAAATAATTATTCTCAATTTTCGTCTTCTTTTATCAAAATAATGTGTTTTGAGAGATTTCAGTACAATAGAACAAGGGCGAAACCATGTCTTGTGGGGGGTTGACATATGTCTAATATGTCAAAAATGCAAAATGTCTCATTAATCATATCATATTAATCAAATAATAGCATCTTTTCAAATTTTTTAATAAAATAAAAATTTCAAAATAAAAATGTTGAGTACGAGCGCAAATTACAATAAAATGCTTTTGTTTTAGTAGTGATAGAGTACGTGTCGAGTAAGTAGCTAAACGTAATATTTGACAACTGTTTTATGATTGAATTATTCAACAATTGAATTATTCAGCATCACTGGATATTACTGTCAGTCGCTGAATAATTCAATCATAAAACAGTCAACAAATATTACATGTTTAGCTACTTGCACACTAAATACTCTTTCTCTACTAAAACGAAAGTGTTTTATTAGAATTCGCGCTCGTCTTCTGTGAACAGTAAGCCCCGCCTTCTTTAATTTGACTGGCCAGCTCACTCACTCTGACAGTGATGAGCGCTGTTAGACCGCTGAGGCAGACCAGCCTAAAAATGTAGCTTTTAAAAAATTTTTTTGTCATACTAACAACAAACAAAGCAGTGCATAATGGAGTAGAGCAGAGCAGCATCAATAATATAAAATGTTGGGGTGGAGAATTTTGCCATTACCCCTCAATGTCTATGGTGGTTACGGCCCTGCAATAGGAGATTCTAGAAAATACTTCAGAGGTACTTTACCACTTTCATTAATCATGTTGAATTTATGTTGCTACAAATACACAATGACATAAGACAGACAGACATAGAGTTATAGGTAAGGGACAAAGGTCATCATGGTGGTTGGCACGTGAATGGATTTCCACTAAAGTATCAGCCATCAGTGGTTAAAATAATATATTTCTATGTAAACAATGTTTGACAATTCAAAGCGACTTTGTTTGGAAAAAACAAAACAGAAAGCATTTCTATAAACATTTCATACATGCACGCGCACACACACAAGCGCGCACACACACAAGCAAGCAAGTACATATTTAGCAAATTTGCAGATTTTGCTATTAATAGTCAAGATGGCAGCATGTGAGCATTTCTTTAAGCCTCACAGGAAGTCTTGCATACTTTTTTCCCCGAGTCTTTGTACCAAAGGATCACTTGAGGCACATGCACGCACACACTAAATCCAAAGGTGGTGGATTGCGAAACTCTGGCATTACACACACTTGCGTTACACATTGTGAGGCATTGCCGCGGCTCGGTACGATGTGATTCTGGAGGCTTTCCAGCCCCACTTATTGTGTTCTTGCCACAAGCAGGCCTTTTGCCATCATGCCAGCCCTGCTAGACACTGGGGGCTTTTAATGATATGGAAAAGCAAAGGGCTGCCACAATGTTGTGAATGCAAAGCTCCAAGGCAAAGCTCTTCCATGCGAGATAAAAGAGAGGAGAAAAGCCACTTATCGCTGGGGCTATCTGCTGCCCGCATCTGATGCAGGGGCTTGGGAACCGGACCTTGTTATGTCAAGAGGAGCGAGGATGTACTGACGCTGCCAAAAGAGAAAGAGAAAGGGACAGCGAGAGAGAGTGCTGCCATTCTAAACAAGTTTCCCCATGCTGGATGAGAGAGCCAAATCTAGCCTTCATGATGTCAACATGGCTGCTGTTTCAAGGGTAATTCATAAGGCTGATACATCACAATCAAAACACTGACTGACTGAACAACAAATCATACACCAACTTTAATTCACCTCTGATATGATAAGCATTAAAATTCATTTGGACTTTTTTCTCTTTACCTCAGGATGAAGAAAAAGTCTTATTAAAAAAACTGAAATTCATTAAAAGTATATTAAGTGGTTTGGCATGATATTTTATTATTATTTCATAGAAAAAATATTTTAACAAAACTGATTCACTGCTTATATATTTTTTTTTTAATCATGTATCACATTTTTTATCAAATCATGTAGTGCAATCAACATGCTTGTAAAAAAAAAAAAAACTAAACAAGAAGAGATATAATAGAGAAGACCTCATGGCTGTGTGTCAAGGTCAGTAAGTGTCTTTTCACGAGTTTGTTTGCCCATGTAATCTTTAAGCTTATAAGGTTAAACATATTTGGCTTGCTGTCCGCAGTGGAGGGGCTTGACGAAGCAGCTTCGACTCAAGCTTAGATTTACCCCCTAGTGGGACTACTAATGCTTGGAAGATGAGTATGGTATAGCAAAATACCTAAATTATATTGGTGGAGTTGGGATGCCAAAACAGCTGATGCCGGAGCAAGGTGAACGGCTGCTTATATGCTCCACCGCTTAATTGAAAGATTAGATTGGTTCACTCCTCCTAAAATTACGTTTAGAAACTTCACAAAAATTCAGATTATTTGACCTCATGACATTATGACCAGTGTTGAGGAAAGTTGCTGTAATGTAAAAGTAATAAATTACAATATTGCATTACTCCCTAAAAAAGTATCTAATTGCGTTAGTTACTTTTTATGAAAAGTACTGTGTTACATTACTTTTGCGTAAATTTTTACGCACTTCTGCATCATCTTAACGAGACAATCAAGGAAGCGCCTTTGTCGCACATTTTGTATGCTGGTTAACCCCCCAAAAAACATGCATTTTGTTTAGCATCAATTTATTTATTTACGTCAAATATAATGTGTATTGTGTCTATGTATTTGAAACATTTGAATGGACTGATAAAGGTAGCTGTAAAGTATTTTTGTTGAAGTACAATATCATTTTGACCATTAAAATGTACCAACAACTTCCCTGTGCGAAGGATCATGGGGGCCCGAAGTGTCCATCAGTTGTACCCTTTGAAATCCTGGCCAGTTTTGAGCACTTCAGTTTCAAACGACCCTTCAATATGGCGGCCATGATTGTTTTTACTCTGAAGTGCCCTTCGGAGGGCGATATATCCCGTTTGGAACGCACCGCAACACTCTTATGAGTAACTACTATGAAGTAATTTTTTGCTTATTAGTGTGGTTGAATTAGATCACTGAATGTCAGCAGCAAAGACATTGGTTAATAAAGTGAGATTAAATACATTAAGTATATTTGAATAATTTCAAATAGTTAATTATTACAGGTTTGCGTAAAATTCTGAGTTTGTGCTTTTATTCATTTTGAGAAATACTGAATGTTTTCATGCAAGTGAGATGAGTAATTGCATGTTCACATTTAGTCTAGAACTACAATAACTTGCGTTACTTATTTGAAAAAGTAACTCAGATATTTTGTTGTAAATTGAAAAAGTAATGTGTTACTAGTTACTTGAAAAAGTAATCTGATTACATACCTCAAGTTACTTGTAATGCATTACCCCAAACACTGATTATGACAAGGCAAGGCAAAACGATATTTATGAATAAATAATGAAAAAAGAAAAAATACTTCTGAATACTTTAAAATATTAAATATTTAAAAACAAATATAAACAAACAAATTATTTTATAATAAGTCAATATTATTAAATATATATATTTTAAATAATCATTATAATGTGTCACATGTACTCATGATTTAAGGAAAATATGTTACTACTCTTTACTTGCTCACACCACATGACATTTTTAAAGTCGTTAATTGAAACTTTCCTAGAAAATGTTATAAAAGCTTTTCAAAACCATACGAAACCAACATGAATACAAAGAGAGCATTTCTAAGAACTTGTGTGCTTTAAGATCTTTCATTTATTTTATTGTGGACACTTAATATTTCATTGACGAATTACTGACATTTTCTAGCAAGATTCTCAATGACTTTGCAACACACATCACAGTGAGTGACTGAATTCAGGCACTATGCAATCTAATCTATTATGTGGCATTGATGGAGGGCGTAAAAAAAAAATAAAGCCCTAATATCCAGACTCAATCAGTCCTCCTATAGCAATGCTCGGCCGAGGTGATTAATCAGGGCCATTGACTGCTTTAGCAAGCTGCTGTATGATAGATGGCGTCTGGATCGTAACTCTGCCTCTGGTCACAATGGCAGAGATCTGCAGCCAGGCTCCTGGGCTCTGGAGGGAGCAACCCATCCTGATGATGAAGGCCGTCCACAGCCTCCTTGCAGCATACAGCCGGCCTCATTATTCCCCTCCGCTCAGACAGAAACACAGCAGGGATACTGCAGCATCTCCATGGGAAGAAATAATACTTTTGGATACAATTACTGGATCGGGAGTGTGGCATCTTACCACAGGCAGTGTCGGTCCTAATATCTGGCTCATTGTTAGGCAGCTCGGTTTGCACGGCTGGCTACGGCACCGAATAGGGAGCGACATGCCAGCGGGGAGCCTGTGCAGCCTCGCAGGGGCCGTAATCATTTTAAACGTGAAATTATGAGCTTTCACGTACGGAAGTCACAACGAGGAGATTTGTCCGCTCTTTTGCATGATACTGGAGGCAGGACCCGAAGCTTTGGCTCCTGTGTGACTTATTACAGAGGGCAGGACATGAAAAATGCATAATTTTTTATTCTTTTCTCATGGAATGAGAACATTTTAGGGCATCAAGTCAAACAGAAGCAGTCCGAAAGTGTCTTATTATTAGACTACAAAATGGATTATGACATGAAGAGTGACAATTATAGTACTTTTTGTCTGTAAATTGTCAAGAGTCATTTGGGTCGTTGATGAATCCTTTAAGAGGGTACAGTAATAAAGGATAAGAAACTCCATCAATGGAAAAAAAGAACAAAGCAAATTACTGCTTAGTACAAATCCAAAGCTATGCCTATGTTGCATACACTAGTGTTCAAACGGGCAGTTTTTACTTTTATTCAGCAAGGATGCATTAAACTGATCAGAAGTGACAGAAAAGTCTTTTGTACATTATTTCAAAAGATTTCTACTTCAAATAAAAGCTGTTCTTTTTAACTTTCTATTCACCAAAGAATCATGAAAAAAGGGTTTGTTTCCACAAAAATATTAAGCAGCAACTGTTTTCAACATTGATAATAATCAGAAATGTTTCTTGAGCAAATCAGCATATTAGAATGATTTCTGAAGGATCATGTGACACTGAAGACTGAAGTAATGATGCTGAAAAATCAGCTTTTCCAGGAATAAATTACATTTAAAAAAATATTGAAGTAGAAAACAGGTATTTTAAATTGTAATAATATTTCACAATATTTTGTTTTACTGTATTATTGATAAAGTCTCTTTGACTTCATTATTATTACATTTAGTGTTTTGTAGTCTAGTCTGCATCAAAAAGTAAATAAATGAAAAAAACATAAAATGTGTTTGCAAACCCGATTCTGAATCGATTTTTACAAACCTGATCCAATATGTGGTTTGAAATCCCATTAAAAACATTTTTGCAATCTGATTCCAGATATTTCAGTCTCAATGGTCAGATCAGATGTCAAGTAGTTTTTTTTCTTATTCAGAACATGACATGCATGTAACAGAATACAAAGTATGCACTTTTTAAGTTCAAACACACTCATTTTTGCTCACTGTTTCATCCTGTATCGAACTGTGTGACATTCATTATGTAGTGAATAGTGAATGAGCAATAGAGTCAGCAGTTTTAGGCACACGATATGCATAAAACGCTTCTACTGCTTATGTTCTCTGATGTGCCTTGTGAGCTCAGCATCACAACGAGATGTCATGATGGACATCATGGAGCAGAGGTACAATTTCCAGTTTTATATCCTCTCCTTTTACACTGACAGTCATTCTCAGTCATTTTAAATGAAAGTCTCTTAGGTTTGTGCTGACGCTTACATACTGTAGCAAACAGATAGTGATACAGCAGATATTGACTACACGGTCTGAACAAACGGATCAGATTTTATCACTTACAAAATGACAGTACGGACGGATCAGATCGGATTTGAAAACCAAATCGGATTTGTGTACAGTGTGAACAAAGGCTTTCTGCTGAAGGGAACTGAGAGATTTTGAGTCTCGTCTCACTTCACCTGCAGAGGTGAGCCACAGTGGCCACGTGTATCCTTGATGGAGGAAGCCTAATGATGCTGGACAGCTGTCCACAGAGGAGACACTCAGCCTCTGCGTGAGAGTCTTACAGATGAAGCCACCTAAGAAACAGGGCGCAGAGCTGTCGTGGAGTGGATTTACACTCGTGCCTAAAACTAGAAAAGACTCTTGAATTCCCACAGTGGATGAAAACTGAGTGAAAGGGCCTCTTCTCTCCACTGACAGGCCTCCAATGAGGCCATGCCCCCACACGCAGCTCATCCGACAGCCATCATCACCTACTTTACAACATGATTGTTACTTTGTATGGAAGGAGAGAGAATGACTATCCTGATTGCCTCTACACTCAGAAGACTAGCACGGTGAAGGTGACTGTTGAGTAGTCTAAGCACAGATCCATACAGTCGAGCTGAAGCCCGAACATGGCCCATAAACGAGACCCTGCGACTCGACCCGACCAAACTGTTGCTGGCAAATTTTAAGATTGAATCCGAAATTACTCAATTTCTAAAGATAAACCCAGATGCAGAGATGCAGGGAGGGAAATTGTAAATTAATATAGTGATTCTTAATTAGTGTTGGCGGTAACACATTAAAAGTAACATGAGTTATGTAATCAGATTACTTTTTCAAGTAACTAGTAAAATAACGCATTACTTTTAAATTTACAACAAAATATCTGAGTTACTTTTTCAAATAAGTAACACAAGTTACTTTGTTTTCCCATGTATTGACTGACAGCTCTCCTGTCGCCATGTTTAGAGAAATCAGGAGTAAGTGCAGAGGTGTTGTGTGTGAACATGATGGTTATTGTAGTTCTAGACTAAATGTGAGCATTTACTCATCTCACTTGCACAAAAACAAAGTCAGTATTCTTCAAAATAAATAAAAACAGTGAAATGCAATCTCAGATCGTTGCATAAACCTGCCATAATAAAATGTATTAAATGAAACAAATATACTTTATGCATTTAACCTTACTTTATTAACCAATGTCTTAGCTGCTGACTTTTGATGATCCAATTCAACCATACTTATAAGCAAAAATGACTTTAGATAAACATTAAATATGTGATTTTTTTAACGTTATTAAAAAAACCCAAAAAAAAACCAAGCAAGCCCAGCCCAGATTAGAAAAAGTAACGCAAAAGTAATGTAACGCATTAATTACTTTTTTAGGGAGTAACGCAATATTGTAATGCATTACTTTCCCCAACACTGTTCTTAATGATTCTCTTTTTGAGAATCTGAGGTGTTTGTAGAGCAATTCTTATTCTTAATTTAATTCTTAAAATTATGAAATAATCACAGATTTCAACAATGTAAGAGTAATAATACATCTGAAATAAAATATACACAGTGTTTTGGAAAAACAGGTTAATAATTCACATATATTGTATATTGCAATTTTTTCTGAGAATAGAAACCATTGAACAAGAACTGGGTCTTCATGGCTCTCTAAGTTTAAATAGTGTGTATTTGGATTCACAAACTGAAACAAGCTATGCATGTAACGGTTTAAATGAAAAAGAAAATTAATTTTTACCATTATAGAATTTTATTTTCCTGTAAACACAAATCTGTTTGTGAATGCAAACTCACACATTTATACTATTAAAAATAGCAATGTAAAAATAATAATAATAGAACACCTAAACATTCTTCTTATAATTAACAACATATTTTAAAAATAATTACAAACCAAAATCCAACACAAACCAGAAAATCAATGAAAACGTCCAGAAACTGACATGTGCTGTGAGTTCTGGAGCAGACCAAAAGAGCAAGTTAATGTGCCAACTAAAATCGTGATTGTATAAAGCAGCAATATCTACCAGATGATTTAGTAACTGCCTTGCACCTTAACTGGAAAACATTGAAAATTTATACGGATGGAAACCCCCTTTATAGGTGAGATAATATAATGAGATATGAAGTAAATATGGCTGTATCTGCGATATGGCTACATCTTCAATAACAGACCTTTATCACTCTCATGAGGTAAATGTACTTCAATAAACATAACAAATTTTGATATGCAACCCATATGCCACTGATGATAAATAAATTAGGACTATTTGAAGTGAAGGTCGGGGTAGGTTGATTGATTCTGTAATTGCTCTGACAGATGCAAAACATTACCATCTGTTGCCTTTTTCAGAGAATTAATCAACAAATACAGCATGTGTTCAGCAGTCCTGCCAGTTAGACACAATTCACCGCTTTCTCCATTTCTCTTTTTTGTCCCATAAACATGGCTGAAAAATCGGTTTCAGACCAGAGCTCTTGGGAGATCCATCTCTTGCGAGACAACTGACCCAGCCAGCCCCCCTTCTGCTGCAAATGAGAGCGTGCTGAACATGGGTTGGCTGCACACATAAAAGAGCGACCATACGGCATGGTCCGAACAGCCTCAAAAAATTCCAGATGAATGTGTATACTCTAAACAGTACTTTGCTCTGCTTTCACCCTCCATCGACTCTCCTTTGACTGGCTCTAATCAGGAGGGCTCCTGTGGAAAGCTGTCCTCACCACTGAAATGCATGACTGGTCTGAGACAGAACGGTCAATTTAACACAGAGGCACAAGGCTACAAACTTGAGAGGTGGTATAGAAAGTGATCGGAATACTGAGTGCTTTAAGGACCTAAAAAGCTAAATTAAATCTATAGAGTCCTTCAATAGCAGCAGCAACAATAGCAACAAACACACACAAAAACAGCATAAATCACTGTTGACAAATATAACAGGCCTATAATATAATATAATAATTTTAGATTTGTGCTTTTAGTTAAACATTTTTAAATAAAATTGTAATATATAAATTAGTCTTTCGACTGAACACACACTCACACAGTATAACTCCATGGACCCTATCTTACACCCGGCGCAATACGGCGCCAGGCATGAAGTGTTTTTTGCTAGTTTCAGCCTGACGCAGTTATCATTTTCACATCCTGTGCCACGTTGTTTAAATAGCAAATGCATTTGCGCCCATTTGTGCGGCCATGGGCGTGCTGGTCTGAAAACGAGGTGTGTTCAGGCGCATTGTTGGCGTGTTGCTATTTAGAGGCAACTGAAATAGACTTTGATCAGCTGAAACAGTTATTTTTTTTGTTATTGAAAGATAGGCGGGTGCACAACGCGCATACACTCTGCTTATCACACACACAGGAATGCGCAGCAGCACACAAACATGCCAAATATAAAAAAAAAGGATTACAATGTAGAAGATTATTATTGTGTGCAAAAATGCTTTGGTGGAATCCGGCTTGTCCCGTAGATGGTCTGCTCACACGCTTTAACCTCGTGCACGAGCAGATCCGTTTCCTTGCTAGAGAAGCGTTCAGCTTTTTCCGCTTGCAAATTCCGCCATGTAAATAGCGAATCCGCCATGGCGTGAGTGCAACTGGCTTTTAAAGGGAATAGGAGATGAGACTCTAATTGGTTTATTGCATGTTACACCCAAAACACACCATTACTCATTAAGAGAATAGGGACAACCCTTTTGGACCATGGCCTGACGCGCCAACCATTTTTCCAGTCAATAAACAAGCAAAAGTGGATTCAGACAAGCCCTAAGTGCACTTGAGCTGTGCACTTTAGACCATGCGCTTAGATCATTAAAATAGGGCCCCATGTGTAAACAAATACTCCATGCAATGTCTCAATTAATATGAAAAAAAAGTACTGTTTAAAATAGATTCAGATGAAGTATAGCATGTCACACTGCAGGCTGCAACGTGTCACGTCAACCGCCCTATTAAAGCGTGAATAATTTTGCTAGTTATCTCTGTTTATTGTAGATGGGGACTCTCTCTAGAGTGTTGGAGCTATAACTACAGCAGTTTGTGGGAGGTTTGGCTAATATCTAAATTGCCAGTACAGTGCTCTAAAGTGGCAGTTGCTCTTGTTTAAACGAGGACGATATTTTTCTCCTCCACTGACCAAACCTTGACCCTCGTAGAGCTCTTGAAATAGGTACATACTCAAGGGAAAAACAGGCTCCTGCAACAGCCTAATTTTAAAGCAAATGAACAAATCGCTGCCTTGAGACTCCAGATGGCATTTTTTTCATTTGTACTCCGTATACAAGCAGAATACAAAAACTACATTACTAAGAATTTCTGCATAATGAAACACAGCATTACAATTTTTCTACGTAACAAAACATAACATAAAACATGACATGACATGACAATTTATCTACATATAAGATAATATATGCAGAAAGCTTCTTCTGAGCTGAAGTACTGAATTTAAAGTATATGTCATGTTATGTTATTGTTACATAACATATCATGTAAACTAAATTTATCTATGTTATAAGATAATATAGGCGAAAAGGTGCTTCTGAATTTAGGGTTATGTTGTCATGTTACTGTCAGGTGTTGCTGGTGGCTGTAATAATCGCACGGCACAGGGAATTTACCTCATTTAATGCTTAAAATATCAACAGATGTCCAATTGAATGTACCTAGGCTGTAATTTGGCCATTGAATATTTTTAGTTAAATGCTAAAAAGACGTGCTCTATGTAACGTCTGCCGTTGGAAGTATGGCACTTAAAAGTAGGTTTTGACGCAATCGACTTGGGTTCGAATCCACCTTTTGCAAAAAACTCGCCCTTCTCCCCTTTCCCATCACAAATCAGATGGGAAAGGCATTTATATTTAATAAAAATGAAGAAAATATTTGAAAAGTTGAAATAAAGTGCCTAACAAGTGTTAAATAATAAAGTATTTATTGGGTTGGCAATAGATTTGCTCCTTTCTGATTAGTTTCTGCCAACTGTCCGTTGCCCTAAGTAGTTGCTCTGATCACCAGGTTGTCTGTTGATGTCAACATTGCCCAGCAACATTACTCAAAAAGTTGCCCCGTGTATCATCAACTTAAGGGCTTAAATACACAGAGTTAACAAGGTAACTAAATGAACAAAAGGTACTGTATTGAACAGTACTGAATTTATGGTTATGTCATTCATTATGTTATATGTTCTATAGCTACGTTACATAACAACATGTTCTAGATCAATTATTGAGTTTCCTCAACAAAATAATTTATAAGTCACTTCTTAGTTTTATTTAGTAGCTTCACCTCAATCACCTTAACAGCGGCTCTACTAGCTTCCTCTTGACTTACATTAAAGGGTCAATGCTTTGTTTCCTTTTGTTTGAATGAGAGGACTGCTTACTGAAATCCAAAAGTACAGAATGAAGGGCTATGTCTTGGGGCATCAGCTCAAAATAAAAGAGTCCTCTTACAAACATCAATTTTTGATGTTTCCCACGCAAGCGCAGGGGAATAGCTGTCAAAGAGGTGACTCAACAACAAAGAAACCCGCTGACTTTCATATGTAGTTTTATCAAGGTCAACGAAAGACAGTCATTTAAATAAAAGCTCAACAAACATAATTTCATATTAGTTAGCACATAGTAGGCTAGGTGACTTTCGAGCATTAGCTGGTGTGAATTTAAATTTCTCTCCCAAAAGTTTAGCCATCGGTCAGAAGAGAGTTGCGGGATGTAAGGCTAACTGCTGAACAGCTACTGAGCCCCTCGGGCCAAAAATGATGCTAACAACAATGTAGACACAAAGCCTGGTGGTGGATATCTTTCCCTTTTTTCACTCCAAAAATAAGAACGTGGGCACCAGGGTAAGCACTTCTGCTAAATTATTCACTTAATCAAACTGTTGCTCCTGGTTTTACTCACTTTTTAATATTTTCTTTTGAAGTTCATTAATTAGCTCTGCTAGCTCTGCTGTTTTCCTCATCCTACTTTCCTTCCTTTAGCCCCTCGCTCCCTTGTTCTGTGCCATTAGCTAATTAGACTCAAAAAGGGGCGATCCTTCTCCTCCCGTTTAACAGCCTATAAAGAGAAGCGTAAAAAGAGTGGATGTTTTGCATGCGGTGACAGTAGCGTCGCAACCAATTTGTGATAACCACATATATGGCAATAGACCTGTTAGCCACTTGAGTGTACAGTGTGGATTAGCCGAAGCTAACATATGTAATATTTAGCACTTTACGGGCGACTCTAAATGTCAACTGTCAGAGTCTTTGTTGTTTTTTAATTAACTGGTTGACTTGTTTTGTGAATGAGCTATTGTATCTAAAAACTGCATATGTAATAGGCATTAAGTAAACAAAGCAGCAGGAATTATTTTCAAGCAACAAACATTTGACTCTGTAGGGATGAGCCGTGAGGGTGACATGTCAGGAATTATCTTCTTCAATGAAGCGTTCAATCAGTTCGAAGCAATTCATGCCTGACTAACACTCTGCGGTATGAACTGAGTCCTTTCAGTCCTTCCAGAGCCTTCTCATGATCACACTGTGAGGCCAGTCAGGTGACAGACAGGCTCGCAAAGATACAGACACGGTTTTTCACTTACCGTGAGACTAGATCTTAGGTGTGGAAGCTCTTTGATTGGCCCTTAATGAGTTTGCAGTGTCATGGGAAGGGACGGACCACCAGGGTCTGGCCTATAAATACCCCTGATAAAAGCAGCACTGTCATGTTGCATTGATCACAGCAAGATAACTGTGAGGGGAAACATCTGAATTAAGTGGTGTCCTGCTATCTCCTAACTCACACCTGTGAGGAAGAAGTGCTGCTTTGTGCTACTTGAAAACAGGACAGTGACAGATAGGCATAAGAGCTCAGCAAAGGAGGACGGGTAATACTGTAAAGCTGATATATTCTCGGGATTTTTCAGCGGCCTCTGAAGGATAACTGAATAGCATTAAATAACGCTAATTTAATTATGACACACTCTGATAATGCCCGCTGAGCTCGTTTCCTTTTCCTTCACTCTTCATTTCTTTTGTCACTCAATGGATAGATGACTAAGAGACACACTGAGGCTTTGATTTGAAAGAATGACAGAAATTGATGGTATGTCCCGCTACATTAGAGGTGAGAAACGCAGGATGGCAGGGCTTTACAAAAATAAAGTAACACGTGCCATAGTATAATACTTCTGGGTCTCATTCAAGTACCGTGAAGATTAGCCCAGTGACGTAGTTCCCGCTGGATTTCGTCCTACGAATATAAGCTTAATAAAGCCTGAACCTTGTCGTCGGTTCATTGGTCATAGTTTTTAAACTCCAATGTTGATTCGAATAGCAAACAACTCTTACTGCACGCAGCGCAACAGACTTTTAAAAATGGTGGTTGAAATAAAATGCTGTGTGGAGTCGACCAATCAAAATGCTGCATGAACTCAAGCAATTAACATGTTCAGCGCCCAAGTCCCACCCCAAAAGTTCCTGAACTTTGAAAAAGTACTACCTTGCAAGCAGGGACTTTCTGAGGGAGAATTTTAGACCCTGGTCCCTGCAGTTGAAACGCACCGAGTACCACCCTAAAGTCCCTAGTTCCTGGGGAAAGTTCCTGTGGTGGAAACGCAGCTCATCACTCCATAGTAATGCCACAGTACTTGTTTATAAGAGTATAGCCGTGTTTCCACTGGAATTACCCGGAACAATTTGTCCCAGGAACTTTTTCCCTCAGACCTATTGCTAGCTGCGTTTCCATAGCGGTCTAAAGTACCATGAAGATAGTCCGGTGATGTAGGACTGCGCGCAACTTTCTAGTTCCCGCTGGTTTTCGTCCTCCACAAATCAGCTGAATAAAGCCTGAACCTCATCGTCAGTCCATCGGTTGTATTTTTTAAAACTCCATTGTTGATTCGAATAGCAAACAACTCTTACTGCATGCACCGCAACAGACAAAAAATGATGCTTGAAATAAAATGCTGCGTGGAGTCAACCAATCAAAATGCTGCGTGAACTCAACCAATCAGCATGTTTAGCGCCCAAGTCCCACCCCCGAAAGTTCCGGAACTTTGAAAAAGTACTACCTAGCGAGCAGGGTCTTTTTGAGGGGGAAATTTTTACCCGGAACTTCATTTAGACCCTGGTTCCTGCGGTTGAAACACACGGAGTACCACCCCAAAGTTCCTAGTTCCTGGGGAAAATACTATGGTAATTGCATAGTACCAAGTCAAACAATATATGGTAAAACTAGAGAAAAATGTGTAAAAAACAAACAAACATAATAATACAACAATACCATGTCCAAAATACCATGGTACCACTCTTAAAAAAGAAGCAAAAGGGACTATTTTTTGAATAATGCTAATGCTTGGCATAATCCACAAATAATGTTAATGATATCTTGCCCAAGTCTCTGAGATGCCCCCTCGGCAGGTGGTTTCAAAGGAGGAAGACTCTCCTAAACAGATGGCGAGCAGTTTGTCACATCGATTGATTTCCCGGGTCCCTGGTGCTGTGCCGTGTCTGAGGTTTGGTCTGTGTCCAGCAAATGATCGAGGTCTGGGATAAGTATTGCACTTTGAGCCACTTATTTTCATCCCACTACGGCACTTTCCAGCCAGCCACACTATTCTCACTCCAGGATTTCTCTTTGTTTCAAGTGATTTAGAAGACAAGAGTCAACACCTATGTACAGATAAACCACAGGTCATAGCCTAAACTACAGCTGATATACATTTCATTAAAACAACAACAACAAAACATTTGTGTATGGATGCACACAGACTAATGATTTTTATTAACTTTGTTCTCACAAATCTCTAAATATTATTTATTGAACTAAGAATATATAAAAATAACACTGCTGGCTGCAAATAGCCTCTACTAAATTTCCTCAAGGTTTTCATAAAATATGTATGAAAACATATTTTAATATAGCCGACTACCATATTAAAAATAAAACAAAAGAGTACTGCTGAAAACCTTGGTCACTAGCTTATGTTATGTTGCACACTGTTCTCCAGCATGTAATGCTAGTTTATCCAGTGAGGTCTAATACTAAAAGAAAGCTATCTGTTAGCACTTCCATTTATCTTAATGGCAGTCTCTCTGCTGATACAGAGGCCTGCAAGTATGAGATTTAAAATGTGCCATTTCTGATCCTGGACCATAATAAGAAGAGAAAAAAAACTACTATCAAAAAACTACTAGAGCATCAAATATTAACAATTTATGTGTAGCTTGCAAATAAAATGATCTCTCAGAATACATGACTATTGAATTGGCTTCAATTGAAAAAAAAAATTAGCTTTTTCTTTTGGTGCCAGATGGTGTAGTTCAGGGATCTACCACAAACTGGGATATGCTAACCAAATAAACTCTGACCAACCAGGAATGTATTTGGAATTGATAAACCCTGACCAACCAGCAAGGCTACTTTTGTCAACCACCAACAACCAACACCAAACTAGTAGGCCTACCACTCCCCTTACCCAATGAAAACGAAAGTTATTCAACGCTGGTCTTCTCAGCAGGCTAATTAATGAAGCCTTGGCTAATTGAGCAAGTATCCGCCCGCACCAGTAATCAGACTATGTGTATGAAATATTTAAATCAAATTAATTAGATGCAATGCTAAACTTCAATCAGTTGTGCAAGATGAGATTCCTCCCTAACTTTCCAAATCAGCATGCACAACTTAGTATACGCTTTAGTATTCGAGTCAGGCAAGAGAAACAAAGAGAATATTTACTGGGGTTACGTAATACAGATGGAGGTACTTAAGTGAGTTTGACCTTGAGCGGATAGCAGCGGTCCTGTTAGGGTAAATAAATAAAGCAAAAGCAAACTGCGGATTGAGGACAAAAGTACAGTACATTAGTGAGCACTTGGATGGAGCAATTCATACAGTGAGGAAGTGAAAGGCGAAGAGAGAAAGAGAGAGTGAGGGGGTTAGGTGGATGAATCTGGCCAAGTGGTCTGTGGGAATCTTCCCTCTTCCTTCCCATCCCAACAGCCGCCCTCCCCCCACCTATCTCTCACTCTCTTCCATCCTCCACCTTTCTCCCCCTCTTTAAAATTCCCTGAGTGGATAATGTATTCCCGGGTTCTCCCACCGCCTCTCAGTGCCCATGGCTAAGCAGAGATCAGACACTTAGATCTATCGGTCCTCTCTTGGCAGCACTGGCACGCTGCCTCTCATTGGCTCCCAGCGCTCTGCGTTATGTAAACATACTCTGCGATGGGGAAGGAGAAAAAAAAAAAAAAAGACCTCCGCTCATTTCCACATCAAAGCAGCCAGAGATGCTAGTCATCATAAGGAAAGTGGCATGTTAATTGTTGTGTAGGTTAAACTTGCTGATAAAAGAGATAGAAGGGTTAGTTTTCTCAAAATGAGATGCCTGGCTGCTCTGCGCATTTTAAAGAACGTTAGGCTAACTGAAGCTGATGTTGAACCGAGCTTTGATTTTATTCCCCTGCGAGGCTTGTCAGTTGATCTTAGCCAACCTTCAGGAAGTTCCTCCAGCTTGACAATATTACTCATTTCCTTCTTCTCTTACAGCTTTTAACAACTTTACACTCTACCGCTGGCACATAAATGATCTTTGAAAAAAGAAAAAAAGGCAAATTGATTTTGCTGACTATCTCCCCAAAATCAATGCTCAAGCGAGAAGCTCATTCTCGTCTTCTGTTAAATCCTGTTTCACACCAACACATAAGCAGCGTGTATGCATTTTGGCACCCACATTAACAGGTCACAGTCTTCGCACTGTTCGCGTAAGCAGCGAGACTCTGCATTGCTAAAAACCCCAGAGAAAACACATAGAAACTGCACTAAGAACTATTTATGAACAATCTTCCGCAATAGGCTTTTATGATGTGACATAAAATACTGCCACTAACTACTCAATTACGTTTGGTAAAACAGTAAATGGCAGACATTACAATTCTAAACTGTCTCTTTAAAAAAACAATTAAGATAAACTAAATTACACAACATTATAATGTACTCTAATATACTCATAAGTTTGGGGTCTGTAAGATTTTTTTAAGGGGTGATTGATTACGATTTCACTTTTTTAACTTTAGTTAGAGTGTAATGTTGCTGTTTGAGCATAAACAACATCTGCAAAGTTAGGACGCTCAAAGTTCAATGCAAAGGAAGATATTTTCTTTTAAAGAATTCTCTGTTTAAGGACTACAACAAATGGCTGGTAGGGACTACAATGAGCTTCTTCCCGGGCTAGTGACATCGTTAAGCCTAAACTTTACATAAACCCTGCCCCCGAAACATCCAACAAAGTGTGAGGCCATGTTGGGCTGCTTTAGAGAAGAGGAAGAGTTGTTGTTGTAGTAGAGTGTTGTTGCCGTCATTTTACGCTGGACTGCTTCACAAACGAGGGTCAATTCAATGCTGGATTTGCACAAAAGATTAACATGACGGCACATGCTAGTTGATGAGTTGAATCAACTCCACTGCAACTAAATAAATGTATCTACTAACTGTTCAGAAACATCCAGATGCATTCTAAAAGTTGTAACTTCTTCCTTGAGCAAAGTCTCTGATGCTCAACAAAGCTGCATTTATTTGATTAAAAAAAAAACTAACAGTAGAAACAGTAATATTATGAAATGTCACAATTTAAAATAACTGTTTTCTACTTGAATATATTTTAAAATGTAATTTAAAAGCTGCATTTTTAGCATCATTACTCTAGTCGTCAGTGTCACATGATCCTTCATAAATTCTGATTTCTTATATGCTGACTTGGTGCCCAAGAAAAATGTCACATAATTATCAAGGATGAAAACATTTGTGTTTTCTAATATTTTTGTGGAAACAGTGATATCTTTTTTCAGGATTTTTGTATGAATAGTAAGTTCAAAAGAACAACATTTATTTGAAATAGAAATCTTTTGTAACATTATAAATGTCTTTACTCTAAATGCTTTTTCTCATTTTATGTGAGTCAAGTCAAGTCAAATTTATTTATATAGCGCTTTTTACAATTGGTAATTGTTTCAAAGCAGCTTTACATATTAGAAGCACAGAAAAAAGATAAGTGGTTAAAAATAAGCTGTACAAGCAAGNTTTGAAATAGAAATCTTTTGTAACATTATAAATGTCTTTACTCTAAATGCTTTTTCTCATTTTATGTGAGCAATATCGACCATTAATTGATATGTTACTGATAAAGCCACAGCTCTGTCGTGCATCAAAGATGTTGATAGTTAGATTGCAGCTTTGCCTTCACACTGCTTATATATGCAGAGTGAAACAGGCCTCATTTGTGACAGAGCACACTATTCATAACTCATACTCATCCTATGAAGTGGCATAATGATTAACTATGGCCAGTGACATGTCAAACCAATCACTGGCTGTAGCTGAAGACTACTCCACCTACGATCCACCTCTCAGCCATCATAATCACACAAAGTCATTAACAAGCACTTGGGATATGAGTGAATCTGTAATTGTGATCGATCCTCCTCTCTCCATCTCACTGATCAGTGCGCAGCTCTTCCATAAGGCCCTCTTCATCTCCCACGCTCCTCTACCGCTGACACAACTATTCACCTGGGGCCAATTAGAGTTATCCAGGGTGTCTGCACTGTCCCCCAAGAGTTCCCACCCTCCCACACCTGACCAGCCTGTCAACAACACAGAGGGAACACAACACAACTGCAGCATTTCTCAACCCCATATTCAGAAATGTGAAGTCATCTGAGATAACCTGTGGCTGAGTGAGTGTAGTCAATTTGTGCTGAGGACATTTTGAAATATCAACGCCCGTTGGTCTTCCCCCTTTTCCAGATGATTTTTCTCTACTATTGTTAGGAAAAAACAAAAGCTCATTCTTGTGTTAATGGAGAATGAATGGATTCATTGTAGTAATTAGCCCTTGGGGCAGTGGAGCATCAAACGGTGCTTGAAAATAATTGAACCCATATGAAAACAATATGTATCATGAACTTCAGTAAATTAATTCAAATTAAAAAGGGAAATTTTATATTTGATACATGTAGAACAGTATCAAATACAGTATCACAGATCATTTCAATAGGAATCCACACGATTGGAATTTTGTGCGAGGCTGAAAGATTTTCAAACACAAACTTTGTAAAAGGTTCAAGTTGGTCATTCCGTGTTGACCAACAGAAAGCTGCTTGGTTTGCCATTTACAATGAACCATGGACCTTTTTGTATGTAAAATATTGCCAAAATTTCGCCAATTGGACTGCACATTAAATAGCTATTTGGAGAAAGTCTAATTATTTTTTAGTCACTAATCACATAAGTAACTTTGTGACAATGATCATGTGACTTATAATCAATGATCATGTGACACTTTTGCACAGATGGTGAGATGTTCTGAAACATTCACAAAACATGCTTCGATACAATGGATAAACATTAAAGGGGACCTATTATGCCCCTTTTCACAAGATCTAATATAAGTCTCTGGTGTCCCCAGACTGTGTCTGTGAATTTTCAGCTCAAAATTCCCCACAGATCATTTATTATAGCTTGTCGAATTTACCCCTATTTAGGTGTGAGAAAAAACACACCATTTTTTGTGTGTGTAACTTTAAATGCAAATGAGCTTGCTTTCCAAAAGAGAGCGGAGCTTTAACAGCTTGTGCTTCAGTTGCTCAACAACAACAAAGCTGGAGAATCTCACGCAGACAAAATGATGATTGTCAGTAACGGTGTTCAGCCTTACGTTGTTCAAACCGGAGTCGGACACTGATGGAGAGACCCAGGAAGAAGTTACAACTTATAGAATGCAACTAGACGTTTCTGAACGGTTAGTGGATAAATTTATGTAATTGCTGTGGAGTTGATTCAACGTGCCGTCATGTTAAAGGTGCCGTAGAACGTGTTTTCAAAAGATGTAATATAAGTCTAAGGTGTCCCCTGAATGTGTCTGTGAAGTTTCAGCTCAAAATACCCCATAGATTTTTTTGTATTAATTTTTTTAACTGCCTATTTTGAGGCATCATTAAATATGAGCCGATTTAGGCTGCGGCCCCTTTAAATTCTCGTGCTCTCCGCCCCCGGAGCTCGCGCTTGCCTTAAACAGCATAAACAAAGTTCACACAGCTAATATAACCCTCAAAATGGATCTTTACAAAGTGTTCGTCATGTCTAATCGCGTAAGTATGGTATTTATTTGGATGTTTACATTTGATTCTGAATGAGTTTGATGGTAATCCGTGGCTAAAGCTAACATTACACACTGTTGGAGAGATTTATAAAGAATGAAGTTGTGTTTATGAATTATACAGACTGCAAGTGTTTAAAAAATGAAAATAACGACAGTCTTGTCTCCGTGAATACAGTAAGAAACGATGGTAACTTTAACCACATTTAACAGTACATTAGCAACATGCTAACGAAACATTTAGAAAGACAATTTACAAATATCACTAAAAATATCATGATATCATGGATCATGTCAGTTATTATTGCTCCATCTGCCATTTTTCGCTATTGTCCTTGCTTGCTTACCTAGTCTGATGATTCAGCTGTGCACAGATCCAGACGTTAATACTGGCTGCCCTTGTGTAATGCCTTGAACATGAGCTGGCATATGCAAATATTGGGGGCGTACATATTAATGATCCCGACTGTTACGTAACAGTCGGTGTTATGTTGAGATTCGCCTGTTCTTCGGAGGTCTTTTAAACAAATGAGATTTATATAAGAAGGAGGAAACAATGGTGTTTGAGACTCACTGTATGTCATTTCCATGTACTGAACTCTTGTTATTCAACTATGCCAAGGTAAATTCAATTTTTAATTCTAGGGCACCTTTAATCTTTTGTGCAAATCCAGTGTTGAATTGACCATCGTTTGTGAAGCGGCTTAAAATGATGGCATGGCAACAACACTCAACTGCAACAACACTTCCTTTTCTCTAAAGCAGTCCAACATGGCCTCACCCCCTTTGTTGGGTGTTCACAGGGGCGAAGTTTATGTAAATTTTGGGGTTTGTGATGTCACCAACCCAGGAAGAAGCTCGTTGTAGTCCCTACCAGCAGTTTGTTGTAGTCCTTAAAAGGCGATTTCTGTAAACGAAATCCCTCTCCCTTTGCATTGAACTTTGAGCGTCGTAACTTTGCAGATGTTAAGCTTAAACACCAACATTACACACTAACTAAAGTTTAAAAAGTGAAATTATAATCAAGGATCCCTTTTAAAACGAGAAGGTAAAATATCATAATACCATACATTTTTTTAATTAAACTTTTCATTCAAACTTTTATGTTGATAATATTTACAATAAAAAAATGTATTAAATCCACAATATAAGTATTTTACTGGTGGTTTCTCACTTCTGGACCCCATTGTATATGCAATGTTTTCTGCTTCATTGTGCTGTTTATCTAGAACTGTAAATGATCATCATGGTTAGACAAAATCAGTAGGAAAGATTAATTTTGTTTATTACCCCGCTGACACTGTGAAGAATAACATTACTGTCAACTAATGATCATGGTATTTTCACCCAGTACATCATACACACACACACACACACACACACATCTGTAGTTGTCGGCATACGGCAGTGTCAAAGTTTCTCATGAGTGTGTCACAGAGCTTGGGGATCAGATGATGAAACTAATTGTTATTGAGAGCCCCTCTGGAGCTTATTAGCATTGATGAGACTTACTGTAATATATCTCTACCCCTGCAGACCATTATGCTTGGGGGAACTGTCCCGTTACTGTTGTGTGAGTGTAGTGTTTTTACTGGCAACAGCTGTCAAGAGTTCACATTCATGGAGCTAAGTGCTAAGGGCAAAGATCTCCACATTAGCACATAACATGAAATCTGTCATCTTGATCTAAGACACCATTTTGTGCCTCACCCATATAATGGTCTAATGGTTCTGTTGGGCAAAAGGAACGTTGGCCTACTAGAATTTAAATTATAGGTAAAATGTTAAACTATGCATGACTTAGTGCCCTTAAACTTTTCCTTTTAGGAATGCTAATGAAAGTACTAGTCCACAAAAGGCTATGCATTATACCGGTTTCATAGTAGGTAGGGTAAGAACACCAAAGTGCCAGAATCTATCAAATATGTGTGGTCACAGTTGTCTATTTCCGCTATTTTATGCAACATAGGCTCATTGGGAAAATGTGCCTTCACAAACGTACTTATAAATACAATTCACTGCAGTTTGCAGCTAAAATTAACTCTAGTGGCAGTAAAACGGCAATAACGTTTAATAATTTGTTCCTTTTCACACAAATTATGATTACAGGGGCAGATTATCAAATTAATAAAGTTATAATTTAACCAAACAACTTATTTTCATGTAGTAAACTAATACATTTGTAATGCCTGAACTATGTATTTATTTAAGTCAGGCAACAAACAGATTGCTATTCCATTTGGTGCCATTAGTTTTGCAGAAACCTGCAATTCTCTATTGAATAAATGCCTAGAGCAGGTAAAAACTTCATTTAGTAACATTAAATACAAAGTTAACTTTGTTAGCACTAATATATGCTTGTACAAAATCTCTTTCTTCAAGTTAGAACGCATTGTGATCTTACACAAACATTTACCCACACATTGTAATGCGCAATGACTCAGTGATTCAGTGACTTTTACTGAGTCATTAGGGACTTGACTGTCTTACATAACTGCTGTAGGGCACCTTTAGTGACTCTGCTCGACTTTGTGTTAACATTTATAGGATTCTTGCAAACGAAATTCTAGCTTTTTAAATGTCACTTGTAATAAATTGCATAAGAAGAGTCACACTGAATCCCCCACATGGTCAAGTCAAACAGATGGACAATTACACTCCAGAACACACGAAAACATATGAGAAATACAGAAACAGGAAGAAAGTGAACAATTCAGAGCAAATGTAAATCTTGTCTTTCCTTTTTTTCCCCCTAAGAAACAGGGGGCACACTGAGTTTGCCTACCTGCTGATAAATGTCAAAATAATATTCATGCTCAATACACACAACTTCTCAGAACCTATTAAAAATTAAATACACTTTACGACGTGTACAGTATTTGTGTTGTATGCACTAATAGACAAGCATACAGTATTCATATATTTGAAACACTAGTAATAAATACTGTAGATATCAGATTCATATTTGCACATTAACTCAAAATTGATCCTAAGCAAGAACCAGATGCATCAAAGTAGTCATTTGATGAAACTGGGATAGCATAATGACGTTAACATAACCAGCGTTCCCATGAGCCCTTGCCTCTCCTTCATACAGAATTATCTCAGCCCTTTTATGTTTTTAGACCTTTATACTCTTAATGATGTCTAACAAGACGCCTTTATATCGAGGGAATTTGCCGGATGGCTCTCTCTGTTCTGCCTTTGTAGAATCACTTTATGCTCATTCTTAGCGCTCTGCAAGTATAGTACTTGATTTAGCTCTCAAAAAGTAATCCACCATGTTAAATGTGTGAGTCTGTCTGTGACAGCAGATTCTGGATGCTTTTAAGTAATAAATGCTGAACTATGTCATTTCATAAGTCATGAATTTGTGTTTAGCAGTCAACGTCTGACAAGTACTTTATTTGCACATCCACGCTGCTTCCCTGTCTCACTGTTGGCGCACACCTCCAACAGCTCTATGATCATCTGCAAGAAAGAGGCAACGTGAGCTTCATCCTTATCTCACCTAGTCCTGTTGCTTTTAAAGTAATAGTTCAATCAAAACTGAAATTTATGTCATCATTTACTCACCCATATTTTTAGATTCACAAACACATGGCTCTCATGAACTGGATCTTTTTAGTGATTCACTATAATCACTATAGCTGAAGCACAACCAGGGTAGTCAGATTCACAAACAAATGACTCTTTTGAGCCATTCTATTAAAAAGAATATTCAAAGACTCACAAACTTAAGAGTTACCATTTGAATCAGTCTGACGAATCACTAATGAGCTCACTATGTCCTGCATAACAGTTACTGAATCAATTTCAAGTTATCATTTCTTCTGGTGATGGAAACAAATTAAAATTGGAATTAAATTGGATTAAGAGCTTGTGAATCAAAAATGAATAAAATCAGATTCAAATGTATGTCAAAATCCAGCCCTACTTTTCCCATATAATGAAAGTGAACAGGGACTGGGTCAGTCAGGCAGTGAAAACTAAACCCGGAAATGGACCAAAAGATTATTATGGAAGCTTGTTTCCACCACAGAATAAAAAAAAAGGATAATTGGATCTTTTTATCTCACAATTCTGACTTTTTTTCTGACTTCTTTCTCAGAATTGCGTGATATGAAGTCGTGATTGTGAGTTATAAAGTCAGAATTGTGTGATATAAAGTCGCAATTGCGTTATAAAGTCAGAATTGTGTGATAAAAAGTCAATTGCATGTAATAGTCTGTTTTCTCAGAATTGTGAGTTTATGTCTCGCAATTCTGACTTCTTTTCTTCAATTGCGAGTTATAAAGTCCAATTCTGAAGGAAAAAAAAGACTGGCCTTTTTCTCAGAATTGCAAGTTTATATCTCACAATTCTGACTTTATAACTCGCAATTGTGTGTTATATTCAATTCAATTCAATTCACATTTATTTGTATAGCGCTTTTCACGATACATATCATTTCAAAGCAGCTTTACAGAGAATGCATGTCAACATTACAATTTAAAGAATGCAGTTAGCAAATAATGTAATAATTTACAATTTACAATCACTGTTAGCAGTTTAACTGAACGTAGAAGCAATGAGCTCCAGGAAAAATGAATTACATTATAAAGTCAGAATTGCGAAAAATAAACACAATTCTGAGAAGAAAGTCAGACTTTATAGCTCAATTGTGAGTTTATATCTCACAATTCAGACTTTAAAACTCACAATTGTGTATTATAAAGTCAAAATTGCGAAATATAAACAATTCTGAGAAAAAAAGTCAGACTTTATAACTCATAATTGTGAGTTTATATCTTGCCATTCTGACTTTAAAACTCGCAATTGTGAGCTTATATCTCGCAATTCTGACTATAACATGCTATTGTGTATTATAAAGTCAGAATTGCGAAATATAAACAATTCTGAGAAAAAAAGTCAGAATTGCGACTTTATATCACGCAATTCTGACTTTATAACTCACAATTCTGACTTTAAAACTCACAATTGTGAGTTTATATCTCTCAAATCTGACTTTATATCTCGCAATTGTGAGTTTATATCACTCAAATCTGACTTTATAACTCGCAATTGTGAGTTTATATCTCTCAAATCTGACTTTATAAATCGCAATTGCGTGAACATAAGTAAGAATTGTGAAATAAAGTCACAATTACCTTTTTTTATTTTTTATTCAGTGGCAGAAACAAGCTTCCATAGATTTTGAACTGCTCCTTATGGTGCTTTTTCAAAAATTTTGGGAGTTTGACAGCCTTTCCCCATTCACTTTAATTTTTTGAAGAGGAGCTTGAACATTTTTTTAAAATGTCCCTTTTTTGTTCCACACGGGTTTGGAACGAGCGTGATTAAATTATGACACTTTGGGAGAACTATCCATTTACAGGTTTCCACAAACCATCACTGTTAACAATAATTTATAAAAAAGGCAGAACAAATTCATCACCTCCACGAACAATGATTTCCCACATGCACGAATGACACATTAAACACATTAAAACTACAGCACTGACAGCAGGATGCTACCGGTAACTGATGATTTACAAGCAGATCTGTAGTGCGGTCTGGAGGGGTCCTGAATAGCTGTTTGGGCAGCCTTCTGTATGCCTGTTCATTAATCATCTCTCAGATGAGAGACTCGCACCAGCTGGGGCTTAGAACACTCAAGGGAACACAACCACGCAAAGAGAGAGAGAGAAAAAAAAAACTCCAAACAGGTGTCACTGTACCATCCTGCTCATAAGTAGGATGCTGTCAACATCAGAAGCTGAAAGGGGGCTCTGATTTCTGCGCTATGGCATGCTGGAATAACATATTGAGCATTGACCTCTTTTCCATTATCACATCAGTGTATCAGTTCCTGTGTTGTTTGTCTTTACACTTGGATGAATGAAATAATGGAACAGCAATAAAGTGACACCCCACTCATTTAATGGTATTGGAACAAGTGTGGACGCAGAATGACAAAACAGAATTTAGAGGAAGTTGTGTTATTGACAGAACTGTTCAAATCCTTCTGACATTTTGTTCTTTATGTCTGAAAGGCCTCAGGAAAGATTGCTGTCTGCTTCCGTACAGCTTTACGGGACTACAGCCAACTCCCTAACCTTCACAACAAAATGGACGAGAGTGTAATGGCGAGATGAAATCAGTAAGAGACACAGTAACTCATGTGAGGTATTCAGCATTCTGTCAGACTTCGTGTCCAGAAGACCATTGCGCTGATGCCCTTGACAGAAACATGAAATACTTTGTGGGAAGGTTCTGACAGTCCCTCAAACAAATGTAGATGAAATCACACAAGAACTGATGTGTTGTGCAGAACGGGTGCTGCATGCAAAACAAATCAATATGTCATTTCGGTTATCTGGTCAAACTTGTATTTTAGGTGACCTTGACACCATTTTTAAAGTGTAAAAGTCCAGTAGATGATTGCGATATATATATAAAAAAAATAAAAAAAAATCTTTGGTCGATAAACACACTGTAGCTGTAGATCAACTGATGGGAGCACTGTGCAAAAGACATGTCTCTGCCTGCAGGCTTACTGCCATGTGGATTGAATATTTGTGCTACATCGTATAAGCCTAGAAAAATGTGTCAAAAAGGTTAAAAAAAAATAGGCAGAGTCTATTTACACTATGTTCAAGTAGCTGACCTTGTTGCCAAAGGCAATTTTGACCAACTTGCCTGACATTTCTCAGATATTTACTCTTAGTAAAGTGTATTATTTACACTTAGCTTCTAAAAAATACTGATTATCATAGTTTTTCAAAAAGCATATTCAACATATCAAGTCTGTAAAATAATTCTTGTTCCCTGGGATTTTTTCATTTGATAGTTAGATTTTGATGTTGAGTCTTTCCATAGTTTCCATTTCATGCTACAAGACGTGTTATTTGATCACATAACAAATAGCGGTTATGTAAGGGATAATGTACAGCGAGCTGGTCATTATCGCAAAACAAACCTTGACAGGGTGATCATGACCCTGATACGAAGCTGAGAGTGGTTTATTTTGAGATCTTGACAAGCTGAATGTACATTATCCCACTTATTACATGGCTACTTACCAAATAAATAAATAAATAAATGGACATGACATATTGATTTGAGTTTCAATTACTTCATGATATGAGAAGAGGCAGTGGAGAGATACAAAAGACATGAAACTAGCACAGTTTTAGGAGACTTCATGGTTGCCAAATATATCGGGCAAAAATACAGTTCTGCAGTTTTAATAACATTTGACCGCAGAATGCCATAACTCACCAAAATAAAATATTTCAGAAAGGCATGTAATAAATATTGCTAACATTATCATTATACTTTTAAGTTGCATGTGAAATACAGCTATCAATATAATTGTCACATCTTGCTCCTTACGCCTTTTGTTTCTCCATCTAATTTAATTTCATGCTCGAAATGTGCCATAAATAGCATCTTTTAATATTTATAGTGCCCAAAAAACATTTTGTTAATGCTACTAACTGCAAAACAAACCCCAATAGGTCAAAAGAGTACTGCATGGCACTAGAAACGCAAAAGTGCATCCTAATTTGCGTACTTATGCACTATGCTATTCCATTTTGTAGTATAAATAGTGTGAGTAGTGTGTTCACACTGAAAATTGCAAAAAGAAAAAGTGCACTTCAAATACGCAGATGATGCACTTAATTAACTGAAAAAAAGAGTGTGGAAACATTGGACACTTCATGCACTCGACTCGACTGTTGCAGCTTTCATTACGCAGCAGAGGGGGAGGGGCTACCAGACTCTGATACACTACATGGTTAAGTACGTAGTGTATAAGTGCATAGTGTATAGTGTGCAATTTGGGATTGGGACACAACTATGGGCCCTATCATACACCCGGCACAATGCAACATCAGGCGCGACGTAAGTGTTTTTTGCTAGTTTCAGCCCGACGCAGTTATCATTTTCACGTCCAGCACCACGTTGTTTAAATAGCAAATGCACTCATGCTCATCTGTTCGCTCATGGGCGTGCTGGTCTGAAAACGAGGTATGCTCAGACGCATTGTTAGCATGTTGCAATTTTGAGGCAACTGAAAACGACTGCACCATTGACCAACAAAAACCTGGTTTAAAGTCAATGGCGCAGTATTTTTTATTTTTTTGTTATTTAAAGGGCGCGTTAGTAATATGCGCCTATAGGCGAGTGCACAACGCGCGTACACTCTGCTTGTTACACACACAGCAGCACACAAACATTTTTAAATATTAAAAATAAAATGATTCCTCTCTGGAGAAGCGTTCAGTCTTTCCACTTGCAAATTCTGTAAATATCGAATCCGCAATGGTGCAAGCGCACATGGCTTTTAAAGGGAATGGAAGATGAGACTCTGATTGGTTTATTGCACGTAAACACCCATGACTCATTTAGAAACTAGGTGCAACCCTTTTGGACCATGCACCTGTTGCGCCGACCATTTTTTCCGTCTTTAAACTATCAAAAGTGGATTTGGACACGCCCTAAGTGCACTTGTGCCATGTGCCTCAGACCATATGCTCAGATTGTTAAAATAGGGCCCTATATGTTTGATTTCAAGAGAATGCACAAACAGATAAAATCTATACCTTCAACAAAATTCAAGTTGCTTTAATCCGGGTTCACACTGTATGATTTTGGCCACGATTTGGCCCGAGACAAATTTTGTGAATCCTAAAAGATTCATAGGATCCTAGACCAAAATCTGACGTCTTTGATCGATAATTTGACATGTTCACCAACATGTGTGACTTCTCCTACGACAACCGTCAAATCAAAAACTAATAGGAGCGCCAAACCTGATGACGCAGTTAGTATGACAACAACAAACCAACACTTGCTCCACACATATCGTCTTCAGTTTATTCCAGTTTTCTTTTCAAGATGATCAAAACGTGTTTTCAACGTGTCTTGACTGCTGTACAGTCTGACATTAATGACAACTGAGATCCCACAATGTGACATGGCTAACAGCAGGGATCATGTTCATACAGACTGACAAACAACAGTCAGAAAATACTATTATAAATCTTACAGTGTGCACTAGGCTTTAGATAAAAAAACATCTGCCAAAAGCAAAAAGTAAAAAAAATCTTTTTTTTGGGGTTACATTGTATTATATCTTATAACCTTAGCCTTACAAAATATACCCATTGCAGTATTTTGCACTAAAATTCATTACATTTGATGTCCCCACGTAAATGCTCACAGTTTTTGTTGTGTGTTTTAAAGCAGAACTGCATCACTCTATCCAGGTTGAGCTCTCTGATCTATGGTTCAATAAGCAAAGAATGTCTACAGAGACCCCGTCTACAGAGAGAAGCTGGTGGGTAATCTACAAAAAGCAGCTCTTTTAATCCAAAGCAAGGACAATTATGGCCAAAACTTCTAGTCGTTTCTCCCTGCAGGCATCACGCTTCATTTCTAAACCTCCTGGAGACATCAGCAGAACAATGAGATTAAATCTCCTAAATCATTTTCCCTGGTTCAACACAGACCAACACAGACAGAATATTACATAGACCACCGACCATTTTTGCTTTGACAATCATCATTAGTAGTATTTTCATTTGCTGAGAACGATGGTTAAATAGTGTGGGATACCCGTTGTCATCTTCAGAGTAGAGTATGTCGGCAAGACGAAATTACAAATAAACATCAAATTATTTTATTTTATATGACTCATTTGTCATGCAAAGGTCTCTAAAAGCTCACCATGCAAACTGAGAACAAACCTCATGAGAGTGAAGTTCAGTGATATGTTATCAGAGAATTACAAGCTCATCTCTCCCCAGGGAGGTCAAACAAAACGACAAAACAAACACTCTAACAATAATTGTAAGTGATCCCAATAAGCAAACTGACATGCATTTTGCATTCATGTTTGTTTCTCATTCTCCAGAGGAACAAGTATAAACAGGAACACAAAATGGTGACTTTATGTCTCATGAATTATTCATCATCATCTTCTATTGCAATTTTTTTTTCAATTTTTAGCATTTGCTTTATGTTTCATCGCCTCAACAAAAGCGGAGAGTGAGATTTCAGAGGATTTCATTTATTTGCACTTAATGAACACCCCTGCATGCTGTCGAATTCAAACAGAAAAGGCTCAAAGGGTGGATCATTTGTTATATCTGTTGTTTTGTTCTCAGACCGCATTAGCTCACGCTCACTTAACTTCAAAGTTTCAGGCAAACTTTATATTGGAGTTCTGTAGTCTGCCATCATTTTATCCATCACTCCTGTCTCGAGTCATCCAAACTCCTCTAATAGCCAATAAAATCTTGTTCGGTGTCTATTTGTTTCTGTGTTAGTGAATGAGAGGATTGAAATGAGTGAGAACAGAAGAGTCTCTCGCCCCCTTTCCACACTACAGCTCTGAGAATTGGTGGAGGTCCATGCTCAGCAGGGAGCGAGAAGGCGGAAACAAAAAGCGCAGATCGTGTACGTTTTCTCTCAGTGCTGCTCTAATGCACATTACAAGAGGAAGGAGTGAGAGAGGGAGGAATTGTCCAGTGTAATCCCAGCTCCCCGTCTCATTCAGCATCTGACAGACAAGGGGAGAAATAACCATCAGAACTGAACCCTAAAGCCTCTTTACCCGAGCCCTTTGTGACCTCCTGGATTGTGATGTTGCCAGGGGAAACAAGGCCCACTCAGAGAGGAAAGCATTCTCTGTTGGGACCTGACCCACCATTTGCCAGGAGGGGCCACTCGTTCCAGTTTTGGAGCCGTGAATATACTCGCCACACAATACACCAATGGGCAATCAGCATGCTCTCTGATCCCCTCCACGTGCCTGCTGGTGTGTTTACTATTGCTGCCCCCTGCTTTGGAGGAAAAACATCTTTCCTTCCAAAAATAATATTAAATATTTGTTTATCCACAGTTTACTTCACGGTTACTTAAATTTAGAAAACTCAGGGGCACAACTCAGGTCTTTATCCAAAAGAGCCAGACTTCTGATTTTATAGTTAATTCATTTTTATTAATGAGGTATGCAGACTATGTGTGGTGGTATGTGCTAATAAAATACTACTTAGCTGTGCGTTTCCCTGAAAATAATTGCACACCTTAGAACGTTGGTCAACCAATCAGATTCGAGCATTCAACAGCCCCGCATACTAATAAATAGCCAATCTGCAAGCTAATAAGCAACTAGTTAAAAGTGAGAATTGTTCCCCTTTCTAAAGTGTTACCAATGTTTTCTGACTTGCTTCTCCAAAATACCCCAAAGTGGCTCAAAAGTGGGAGATGTTCAACTTTAGTTTCATGTTCATCTAACCATTCTGTCACAGGTCTTGCTGTGTGTACTGGTGCATTATCATGCTGATACACGGCACCCCCTTCAGGGTACAATGTTTGAACCATTAGGTGCACATGGTCCTTTAGAATGGTTCGGTGGTCATTGGCAGTGACACACCCGTAAAGCACAGTAGGGAATGTCATGATATTGCAGCCCAAATCATTACTGATCCACCCCGTGCTTCACTCTGGACACACAACAGTCTGGGTGTTAAGCTACTTCTACGGCTTCTCCACACCATAACTCCCATGGATGTGGGAAAGACAATGAAGATGGACTCATCAGAGAACAATACATTCACATTGTCCACAGCCATCATCCCTAGACGAGCAGTTTTGGTAGAAACAGGAGATCCGTGGTGCACATTTAATTCTGCAGTGAGTTGGGCAGCTGTGGTTTTATGTTTTTTGGATTCAATCCGGGTTAGTACCTGGACATCGTTTTCAGACAGCTTCCTCATGCGTTGACAGTTGGATGCGGTTCGTCCTACTTGGTGGAATGCTGACATTACCCTGGATACCATGGCTCTCTATACACCATAAAGACTTGCTTTCCTGGTCACAGATGAGCCATTGAGATGCGCACCAACAATTTATCCTCATTTGAACTCTGATATGTCTCCCATTATTTTGTGTGGTTTGAAATATTTTAATATTTGCTATTGTTCTGCTAATTCAACCTTCACACTCTGCTCTTACTGATGGAATGTAAAATCAGTGAAGATTGGCCACCAGACCACGGATATAGGCGTGAAACCTCCAACACTATATTAGCCAGTGTTTCAGTTTCATTGTCTGTCTGTTTGTATGTCTATCAATAAATCTATCTATCTATCTATCTATAGACACACAGTATATTTTTTTATAATGTTGTGTTACATAACCATAAATTAATGCCAATTGTCTGACTGTCCAGGGAATTAAATAGAGTATAAAATCAATGGCACTTCATCTGTAGCCCTTTTTGTTTTTAACTTGATGGATTCAAATTAAGTCTGGCATCAGGGGAAAAACAGATGCAAATTATGTAACACTTAACATACTCAAAACTGTCAAACATTACAAAACTGATTAAGTGAGTCATGTTTTAAATGGTTATATAAAAAAAGCATATTTAAACACCTGTGACTGCACCTCATTTAATAATATGTGCTCCAAGTTGTAATACTGCTTGGCAACTGTAACACAAGGGTTTTCAAACATGAAAAAAATTATAATAATTTGGCTTTTATATAACAAATAACACATGCAATTATAACTATCAAAGAGACTATCATTATTGCGTGTATATAATTAAA
Organism: Anabarilius grahami; assembly: GCA_003731715.1. Lineage (NCBI taxonomy): Eukaryota > Metazoa > Chordata > Actinopteri > Cypriniformes > Xenocyprididae > Anabarilius > Anabarilius grahami. The sequence continues at coordinate 6,229,953 of RJVU01044706.1, forward strand.
CAACATACAGTATATGTGGTCTTAAAAGTTTTGCAGCCCATCCTCAACCTAACCACAGGCTTTACTCTTCACCACAATGGTAACCCTACAAAAGTAACATAACAGAATCCCTGTAAATCCCAATAACACACTGGAGCTAAAAGATCAAGACTTTATTTTGCCAATGCGTTTTGGCACACAGGCCTTCGTCAGAGCTAAAAGGTTACAGGTGTGTGTAGGTTCCTTTAAGTACAAACAGAGACAAAATTCAAACTTACAATGAACCAATGAAAAAATTGCATATAATAGCATCCACCAATCACAAAACTTATAATAAATGATCATGCATCAACCAATGGTCATCAACAACAACAACAAAAAAAAAGGTAAGGAAAAGAGGAAAAAATCTCACTTCATCTCTATATACAAAACTAACAGATAGAAACACATTGTTACATGGTCAAAGTTTTCATCCTGTCTCTTTAAAAAGAAGTTTACCAATAAGTCAACTTACAAGAATAAAATGTATTTGTGAAAACAGTGAAGAATACGAAATGGAAAAATTTCAAATGTTATCAAAATTTAAAGAGAGAGGCAATAATGAAAAGTGGCTCTCACATGCAGAAAAAAAAGTACAAGTTAGAAGTCGAGAAGATTGTCTAAATTCTAACAAAGGTAAGAAGACATCTTCAAGGTCAGGTATAATATACTGCACCACATATGCTCCTAAAACACTCAATATAAGCAAGGTGGTGAAAAAATATTGGCATATTTTACAAGACAATCCTTCTCTAAAAGGTACATTTCAAAACCCTCCACTTATTGCTCACAAAAGAGCCATAAATATTAAGGATAGATTAGTTAGGGCTTGTTCCCCAAATAAACCTACAATTAAGACTCTTACAGTAAAAATTCCTTTGGGAAATTTTAAATGTGGTAATTGCATCAATTGCCAATACACCAGGAATATTACATGTTTTGAACACCCTGTTTATAAAAACGTTATACATATTAAAAGTTTTATTACATGTAACACTAAAAATGTTATATACTTAATCCAGTGTCCTTGTAAAAAAGTATATGTTGGAGAAACATCTCGTCGTTTAAGGGATCGCATTACAGAACACAGGAGCTCCGTCAAAAGAGGTGATATAACAAAACCAGTAGCAAAACATTTTAAACAATGTAATCATCCTATCTTCCTTTTTATATTTTGGCATTGAGCATATAAAAATTAACATTGACTTAATTAGAAAAAGAAGGGAGGCTTTTTCGGATTTTTTATTTAAAAAGTTTGTTTCCTACTGGGATTAATGAAGAATTGGTCTTAAAAGATTTCTTATAGAAATATAAGTTTCCTTTTTTTTTCTTCTTTTTTTTTTATTGTAAGTTTTGGGACTGGTGGATGATATTATATGTAATTTTATGTATAGGGGTTGATATTGTACATGTTTACTAAAACTATTTTTTTTTTGTTTTTTTGTTGATGTCCATTGGTTGATGCATGGACACAAAATTTATTATACATTTTGTGATTGGTGGATGCTATTGTATGCAATTTTTTCATTGGTTCATTGTAAGTTTGAATTTTGTCTCTGTTTGTACTTAAAGGAACCTACACACACCCGTAGCCATTTAGCCCTGACGAAGACCTGTGTGCCGAAATGCGTTGGCAAAATAAAGTCTTGATCTTTTATGTTAATCTTGAGCAAAAACACACAAAATAACACTTAATTGCAACATTTATTTTCCTTTTATAAAACGGTTAGTTCCTGTCCTTGATTCTGATTGGTCAATAGCTGTGTTTTGTATTCACAATAAAACACGGCTATGACTGCTTCACACAACGGTTCTGTGTATCACTACACAACACAACACCCTTAGCAACCACTCTTAGCAACGTAAACTGTACGGTGAGAAAGAGATCGAGTGAGCGAGTTTATTACCTGCAATCAGATTTAGCATTTTCCTTCAGGTCAGTCCTATGTTCATAATAAAAAAAAAATTTCAAATGTCCTTTTAACAGTTAAGGGGTTTTCCATGACTGACAGCGCTGGTCAAAGCATTTGTCAGTTGCGTCTTGTTCCGTGTTCACAACAATTCAGTCTTTTCAATATAAAAGTCTTCACTACTGAGTGACTCACTCAGAAAAACAGTCTTTGCCGCCATCTAATGGTGTAATAATGTAACTTCTGTTACTGTTCATGGTCAGGGAGAATTTTTTCCGGCGGAAGGAAGGCTTTTAGTGATTTTACTTCATGAAAGTTGCATTAATGCATATTTTTTGGCTTTATTATTTGTATTGTGTGGTAACCGTTTTATAAAGCAATAAGGTACTCGAGGCTAGTGCTGTATACAGCACAGCCTCTCGTACCTTATTGCTTACATACAGTATGACGCTAAGCATGCTGGGAATTAGAAATCTGCTGCAACTCAATCATATTAAGTTCAGCTTAATACAATCAAATTTTGAGTTCAACTTTTTTCTATTAAGTACAATGAACTTTCATTATTATTCAAGTGAAACACTTATTTCATTTGATTAATTTCACTGTTTGGCTTTACAGTGCATTGTTACTGTACTCAAGCTAAAACAAATTGTTAAAATATGATCTGGGAAATATTGACTTTGCAATAACTTTTAATTTTACTACCCACTATTACACTAATGTTAGATATACACTGCCGTTCAAAAGTTGGGGGTCAGTAAGATTTTTGGAAGAAGTCTCTTATGCTCACCAAGGCTGCATTTATTTGATCAGAAATATATTAAAACAGTAATATTGTGAAATATTATTTTTCTATCGTAATAGATTTTCAGTTTGAATTATTCCTGCAATGTCAAAGCTGAATTTTCAGCATCATTACGACAGTCTATAGTGTCACATGATCCTTCAGAAATCATTCTAATATGCTGATTTGCTGCTCAAGAATAGAAAGCTATTATTATTTGAAATTGAAATCTTCTGTAACATTATAAATGTCTTATTAACTGTCACTTTTGATCAATTTAATGCACCCTGAATAAAATAATTTCTTTTAAAAAAATAAAAAAATGACTGACCCCAAATTTTTAAACAGCCTATAAATTTGATATAAAACTGATTTGTATAGCACTTCTTAAAATAAATATCAACCCAGAACAGATTTACAGTTCACTTTGACAGTCCTACAAAAATACATTCTGCAAAATGTTTTTCTTTTCTCTTATATTTTGTATGTACCCCCTAGCAGGCCACGGACCCCATCTTAAAACCCCCTGCTGTAAACAACCTACATTTTCTTTGTGTTCACACTGAACATGGGCTGAAAGCGAAAACTAAATCACTCTCATTCTAATCAACAAAAGCTTCACATTTGAAGTGTTTGTTCTGCGACAGTTTGAAGAATACAATACATTACATGGTTCAGCACAATCTCTGCCACTTGACACATTTCTACAATTTTTTTTATATTGTCATACCGACCTGCTACTTATTAACACAGTAAGATGGCATGTTTGTGCTTGTCGCTGTTGATGTGTAGCAAACTCCAAAGCAAAGGCTCGAGGGCCACGTGTTGAGTAGTGCTGTCTTGCTCCACACAGCATGTTGCCATAAAGTATGACATTTACTAAAACAACCCAGAAACTCAGCATGTACTGTGCTGCAATGCTCAATTGTGGTTAGAATAACTCAAAAATCATCATCAAGGCCGTGTCAGAAAAGCAATATTGAGAGGCGTTTGCCAATTATTCAGGCGCAGACCGTTAATCAATATGTTTACTGTTCTATTAATAATACAGAAGTGTCATTGGTCAGCATTTTGCTAGACAGGCCAGAGGAAAGAAGAGATATTCGTCAGTTTTTCCAAAAATCGGCTCCTCTATATTCTGGGTATTTATTCTATATTCCAGCACAGAGATATCTTTGTTAAGAGAACACACCTGCTTTATTTGTACGAAAACTCTTTTTTGAGATATAATGAGGCTGAAGAGCACTCAATCTCGTGTACTTTATCTCAGGAAAAGATACGAGAGTCAGTTAAAGCTGGTGTCAGTGATACACTAAGCCGTTTTGGACAGATGATTCCAATCCAATACAATAAATGGAGGACTGAGAGTGATGAGAAGGCAGAAGGCAGTGTTAAATCGGCCCTTCTCGTCCTCATCACATTTCTCATCCTCCGCTTATTGATATTGATTCGAGAAGCTCATTACAGTGGCTGACTGATGAATGCCATGAATCAGCACAAACACTGTGGTCTGAAATCTTCTCAGATCATTTTGACAAACTCGGCAAACGTGCTCCGTTTGCAAAGGGTGCTGAGAGGATTTAATAAGGTTCATGACAAACAGTCTTTCTGTCAAAAGACATCTAAACGGCTATATAAACATAAGTCCTGATTGGTTGAAATGACAGATGTTGTGAGCCCTCTCATGTTTAATCAGTTAGGCTGAATGCATTGCAAATAGAAAGTGATTGCTTTTTCCTTCATAAAAAAAGAAGAAGAAAAAAAAGATAAGTGGAGGAGCAGGAAGAGAGCTTATCAAGCTCATCCTCAACTGAAATACACACTCCTTAAAGATCCTCTCCAACCCTTCTTGACCATACTTGGCTCCTGTAATCTGCTGACTAGAGCACGTTCTTCAATTCAGAAGAGTCAATACTTATTTTCAGAAGAAATGGCAATGGATTGATCTTGTTAAGGTGGTACAAAAAAACCTTTAAATCCTTGAAGACAAGCTGGTTAGTCCAGAAGCACCTTGTTAGCTTGAATGTCCAGAGTCTCTTCAATCACTGTCTATCCACAGAAAATGTAGAAAACGCTTCTTTTACGGGGGGCAGTTGTGGCCTCATGGTTAGCGAGTCGGACTTGTAAGCTGAAATTCATGGGTTTAAGTCTTAGTACTGGTAGGAAATGTAGATGAGGAGGAGTGAATGAACAGCGCTCTCTTCCGTTCTCATCAGCAAGGCACCTAACCCCCAATCACTCCCCAGGCGCCACAGCAAAAATGGCTGCCCACTGCTCCGGGTGTGTATTCATGGTGTGTGTGTGTGTGTGTTCAATACTCACTGCTGTGTGTGTGCACTTGGATGGGTGAAATGCAGAGCACAAATTCCAAGTATTGGCCAGACATCACTTTCGCTTATTGGTAAAAATTATTTTATTATTTATTAGGCTTAAATGAAAATATTCTCACAGTGAGACTTGGTAACCACAGGTAAAACCATACATGGCTACTCACTACCACTGTCAAATGATATTATATTATGATATGTTATATAGGCCTCTAAAAAACGCCCAAACACATGTACAAACGACACCTTAACAAAGACATGAATTATATATTCCACTACCCACCTATTAAATATTGCAATATAAATGGCTATAACATAGTTTTCAATATAAATATTCCACATTTACACAAACCATGGTAATTTACTACAGTTCATTCATGGTAAATGTTTGTAAGGGTGGTGATTTTGGGATTTAAAAGTCTTATCTTCATTCATGGCACGTTTCTCCTGTTTTCCTCATCAGTCTGGTTAGGAATGTTGAGGCTGTTTCATCCGATTTAAAACTAGTTTAATCATCGAGTGATTTGTAGTTTGTAAACGAGAGGTGTGTGTCGAATTGAAACGCTAATCTCACTTGATGTCGCAACGTTGTTTAATAATGGTGACAGGAAATAAACGCGGCTCCTTTAAGTTTACGTTCCGTTATCCACTGGGCCGTGCTGCGTAGTTTAAAGTAAACTAGTGAAACACATGAAAAAAGTGCTATTTGTTCTGTATTTGTTTTTACTGACCGAGAACAGTATTCGGTGTTCACATGCATCTGCACGGCTCTTTGTGTTTGGGCACACAGAATTGAGTTCTCTTGCGCTTCTTCATACGCTCAAATGGTTTAAAATTGCTTGAATGTTTAAACGGACAGGACCTAAAACACATTGAAATGATAAACTTTCATTGTATTATGGTCAAACTTTGCAATTAATCAGAGAATCACCTGCGTTTTGAACCATGGTGTCTGGTCCGTACGGATTAACGATCCCTATACTACACATCACGATGTGACTATCGTGGATGCGTGCATTTCAAAGCTAAAACAAGGTATCTTGCAGCCCTAGAAAGTACTATACATTTGTTTTCAGGATTCTTAGAAATGTATTTAAAATAGAAATCTTTTGTAACAATGTCTTTTGTCACTTTTGATCAATTTAATGCATCCTTGCTGAAGAAAACTATTTCTTTCAAAATAATAATAATAAAAATGTTACTGACCCCAAATTTCTGAACTGCATTGTATTTGTCAATTTGAAAATTAACAAAATGAAATACTTAAAAATGAAAGAAATCAATTTAAGTGGCACTCCTAGACTGCAACATCAAGAGAAACAGGTAGCATAACACAGAAAACACAATAAAATCAGTCAGTGCCAGTCAGTAATCAAGATGAATGTTTGAGCTCTGTAAAACTTCAAGATTACTAACAGAACGACCATGTTCTTACAATAACCTCTGTTTATAAAACGTCCCCACGCATACCGAGACCACCAGCAGCACTGCTTGAGAAAACAGTGGCATGTCATGTAGCAGTTTCCAAATCTGAATTGTGAAATGTGAGCTTGAGCAGTCATGGAAACTATATCCTGTGGCCCAGCGGTCCACCCACACTCCCTGCCAGACTCTAGAATGTCAACGATGAGCGAAGAACCTGCCCGTTGTATTGCCTCTCAAGCCTTGTTTACCGGCAGAAGTTTTTGCAAGTCACCTCTAAGCCTGCATAATAACCCATATCAGAAAAGGGCCTGAAATTGCAGGGCAAAGCATTGTGTGCATGAGAGAGGCTTGTATAATTGTATGGAGCAACATTAAACTTGGGTAGAGGAGAAGTGAAATAGCCCTCTAAGGAGATGAGGTAGTGCAGGATTGGGTCTGGATATAATGCATCGCTATCACTGTACTGCATCAATGTCCTCTGTGGCAGAGATTAGCGCTGAGGAAATCTATCCAACACAAATAGACCATAACGAGACAGTAATTTTGTGGGTTCAAGGGGAAAAAGCACTTTTCTTCAAGCTTCAAGAACTGCAGGCTCTGTTTAGAGGGGTGTCCAGGGAAGAGGTTTGGTTATAAAGTCACAAGCTGTAAACAGCACATGAAAAAATGCAGTGCATTGTGTGGACTGCAGGGAACAATCTCATTGCCTATGCCAAGACAGTTTTTTGGGAAAGTGGCTTCTTGATGACACTTATCATTTCAAAGCAATAACAAAGTGAGTCAAGTAGGGATGCTGATGATTGATCGACGATCGATTAATTTTTCAATAATAATTGAATCAATAGGGGGAGACCATTGTAACAAATTTTGGTAATGTCATCATTACTCAAAAACCTTTTGAAATATTTGCATACAATTTTTATGTCAGTAACTTGTATCTGTGTCCTACTTGTTAACAGTCACCAAATGTTTTTACAAGCAATGTTAGTCACAATATTGAATGAAACATTAGAAGTAAAATGTTACATTTGCCCCCACAAGCGGGGGCGATTGTAACAGCATATGGGGGCAATTGTAACAACACATGTAATACCTTCTTATAAATACCAATGACCACAATAAACTCCAGAGAATATGGATATAGTTAAAACTATTTAATATCCACTACATCCATATTATCCAGAACAATTAATTAACTCCGCTTGCTGTTTTCCTTGGTCTGAACCAAGGCATGCTGTGAACAGAGACTGTACAGGGCCTACTCAGTAAAATGGATCCCCAAATTGAGAGGCAAAAACACTTTTCTTAAATTATTGGAAAAAATTATCTATTTTGATGTCCTTACTAAGCTGGACACTATTTTGATGGTGTCGTAATGCAGTGTTACAATTGCCCCCGACTGTACAATGACAAGCTACCCTGCTAGCTAGAAACAACAAAGCTAATGTTTGACAAAGATTTCAAATGTTAGACAACAGAATGGTCATCAAAACGAGACAGATTTATTAATTCATAGACACTATTGATTAAGACAGAGGAAAAAACTGTAGATGGAAAAAAATATTTTTATACCTCAAAAATGAGTCTTTGTAGAAAAACTTTACCAAGCTTGATTAAGAAGCTTGTCCTTTGGCATGCAGAGAGGGATCTCCACAGAGCACATGCAAAATGAGTTTCATGGTTCTGTCTCATTTCTGATTGGTGTAATTTGAGATGTTAAAATTGCCCCAAGTCTCCCCTACAAATTATCAGTTATCGATGGTCGCTTGAAGGATTAGTTCACTTTAAAACAAAAAATACCCCAAGCTTTACTCACCCTCAAGCCACCCCAGGTGTATATGACTTTCTTCTTTCTGATGAACACAATCGGAGTTATATTAATAAATATCCTGACGCATCGAAGCTTTATAATGGCAGTGAACGGGACCAACGAGTATGAAGCTCGTTAAAAAAAGTGCATCCATCAATTTTTAACGTACTCCAGGGGGTTGATAAAGGCGAAGCGATGCGTTTGTGTAGGTAAAATATCCATATTTAACAAGTTATGAAGTAAAATATCTAGCTTACAACTAGCTTTGTTTTTTCCCATCTAACAGAACAGATCTGATCTGTTTTTACAATGTGACCCACTATTTTAGAAGCACTGCTTTAACAGTCAGCATGGACTTAGAATACAGAAACTATTACATATTGCTGCAAGCAGATTTCAAGGGGATACATTTTCGAAAGGGAGGTCTTTTACAATTCCCAAACAGGGAATGTATGTATTGAGCAACACTTCTACAGGTACAGTACTAACTGAGCTCTCTGTCATAGAGATTTCAGGTTGAGGTGGAACAGAGGTGGACTAAACCTTACAAGCAGGTGTTGGATGACATATATAGACTGGGGCTACACTAGTGTCTGCTTCATTCCATAGAGGAAAAAAGTGCCAGAATTCCCTCACTTACCAGATGCTTTTATCCAAAGTGACTTACAGAGCATTCAAGGCATACATTTTATCAGTGCGTATGTTTACTGAGAGTCAAACCCTTGAACTTGGTGTTTCTAGTCCCTGAGCTACAGGAACACATACAAAACTTAAAATATTAAAATTGTATTGGAACAATAAGAGCTAACAAAACATAATGCTGTGGAAGGAACTGTAGCTGTGCATAAACAACAGCACATGCTGTACAAGTATGAAAATGAATTTAATGTAGTCTGTGTCATTTTTTCTTTACCTTGGAGAATTTTGTTGATGGTTTTTGAAGATGAACGCATGTCACACAGTCTCTCCATGTTGGTATCCGTCTAATTTGTAGAGTTTGATTAGATGCACGTTTTTCCCTCTAAACACAGAACAGTTGCTTTCTTTTACAATTGTTTCCTTAAAGGGATAGGAAAAAAACCCTGTCATCAATTACTCATCATCCTGTAATTCCAAACCTGTATGACTTCTTCTATGAAACGTAAAAGATATTTTGAAGAATGTTTCAACTGTCTGTACAATGAAAATCAAAGGGGTCTAAAACCCATTGACTTTCATTGTATGAATAAAAGCAGACATTTTTTTCCAAAGCATCTCCTTTTGTGTTCCACAGAAGAAAGACTCATACAAGATTGGAAGGACATGAGAATGAATAAATGATTTTCATTTTTAGGTGGACTATCCCTGCAAGGTTAAACTGAATATTCTCGTCACCTTTTTAATGCACAACTTTTCGGGTGACCAAACCGGACAGAGTTGAGGGCAGTCTCTATTTTTGACAACAATAACTTGATGGCTCCTCAAATGTCAACTTGGCATTTCACATTCTTCAAAAATGGGGTTTCTAAAACATTCACTGGTTGTAAGGCTCTGATGATTTCTTTCGTCAAAGTATTTGAGTGTTTGATCGCTCTTGGCTCCGGAAAAAACAATCTGCACAGTGGTGATATGTGGAACAAAGACAATGTGTAAACAATAGAAAATGCATACGGAGCGAGAGAAAGGAGGAAAAGGAGTAGAGAGAAAGAGTGAAGCAGGAGGAGAGGAAAAGTGACTGCCAACCCCTGTTTTTACTTTCTTTGTAGCCTTCTTTCATTTCCCCAAAACCCTCCCCTGCAGACTGGCAGTAACACTTGTACCACATGCAGAAATAAGGCTAGCAAAGGGGAAATGAATTATTTATACGGGCCTGCCGTTCAGAATTAAAGTGAGCACCATGAGACTCCCCCAACGTGAGCAGAAAGGGACAGGGGAGCTCACAGCCAACACAGTGTGAGCGACAAACACAGGTACACACACATAAACCCACAAAAAAATTGATGCAAAGCACAAAGGGGTATGATTCATGGCCGAATAAAAATGACGGGAACTGTTTATTTACAATGCTGTTGACTAATTGCTGTTGACCTACCCTCTGAGACCAGTAAGGCTAGTTAATGTGTTTCATCTGCACTTAACTATTGGTAATGCAATACACTCAACAAAAACAACACAATCTGCATCCTTTAATTTAATTGTACAACAGGAACCACTGGGTGGATGATGCTTTGGCTAACGCTTCATGTCATTTGTCTGCAAAATAAATAAAACTAAATGGATAGAAAATAAAAAATACTAAAGTTGTGTTTTGCAGCCAATGCAACTCCAAATGCACATTCCATTTCCTACAACAAATTTATGCCTACATCCCCTCATATTAGAAAACAGACTGAGATAAGTAAGATTTCAGAAAATTAATTAGTTCTCTTGGGGGTGTAGAGACACATGCTTAGTGGAGGAAAAATGTAAAAAATGGCTGCAGAGATGTTGCCATGTATTGCTAGAGAGATTTTCAAAACAGTCTGGCAAAAGGTCACTGAGTGCATTACAGGAAACTATGGAAGCTTGTTTCTGCCACTGAATAAAAAATAAAAAAGGTAATTGTGACTTTTTATCTCACAATTCTGAATTTTTTTTCTCACAATTGCCTGTTATAAACTCGCAATTGAGAGTTATAAAGTCAGAATTGCGAGATATAAAGTCGCAATTGTGTTATAAAGTCAGAATTGTGAGATATAAAGTTGCAATTGCGAGTTATAAAGTCAGAATTGCGAGATATAAAGTCGCAATTGCGTTATAAAGTCAGAATTGTGAGATATAAAGTTGCAATTCTAAAAAATAAAGTCAAATATGCAACTGCAATAAAAAAGTAAAAATCGCAAGTTTATATCCCGCAATTCGGACTTTGTAACTCGCAATTGCGACTTTATTTCTCACAATTCTGACATCATAACGCACAATTGCGAGTTTATTATTAGGAATGCAAATAGCAGATGTAAATTCGCAATTGTGAGAAAAAAGTCAGAATTGTAAGATAAAAAGTCGCAATTATCTTTTACATTTTTTTTAATTCTATAGCGGAAACAAGCTTCCATAGGAACCAGCTCTTATGGTCCATTAGAGAACATCACTGTGATTAATCTGGGCAGACAAAGATGTCCCATGGGCGAGAATGTGTCTGGCACCTTGCGTGGCATTGGAGCACTCTGCCTGGGGTGAGAGAACCTTCTAGTCCAGTCGCTTTACTGCAAAATACTGCACTTCTGACCACAGGCTACAAACTGGGGATCTGAACAGCTCCTTAACTACTAAGACTTAGCTAAATAAATATGAAAAGCAGATTAGAAGGTTAACTATTAATAAATATTGATTCAAACTCAAACTTCAACAGACATATGAACATACACACGACTTATATGTTTGTGTGAAATCTCCACACTGGCATGTTTGAAGTGTATCCAATCAATCAAGTACTATGCAGCTCTTTCTGATATGATGCATAAAATATTCCTCAAGGCATTAAAATTAGCAATGCCATCCCTCGCTCTCTACGCCATTCACTTCATTAATATTCTCAGCAGTACATTTGACATTAAAATCAAAAAGAGCATGACATAGTAAAGAGACACAAAAGGGGCCGAAAACTGTCCTTCTTTAATTCTTAAAACCTCAGGGCTTTAGTTTCTCCTCCCACACACATGCAAACTTTAAACAGTTTACTTAGCTATTGTCTTTTTAAATATGTCTCACCCAAGAAATTTAGCTAACTCATGTTATTATATTTTATGTTTTTGAGAACACTATTTCTAAAATACATTAAAATGGTAAAATACCATTAAAATGGTATACGGCTCAGAACGAAATATATTAATATGGAAAATATCAAAATTGTTAAAAAACAGATGCCATGAGAGAGCAGTTGTCATGATGTATAGGTATGAAACAGCTTACCAAACTGTCTTTTCAGCCACTCAGTCTCATTATTTCTGTATTACAACAATTCAAATTACTACAGAACTACTGGGATAAAAGTTTATATTTTGGATATAAACACTGGTCTATGGTAGCAATCAAAACAGAGTAAATCACCTTTTGAAAGTAGCTTTATCATTACACCGGTAGGTGGAGACAAGTGACTACTAAAAATGTAATTGTCATTGAATCATTCACTCAGGAGATTCGTTCAAAAACACTGATTCTTCCAGTAATTAAACAAATGAAGTCTTTATGAGTGAGTCATTGAAAAATTAATTCAAACCGATTTTAAAAAATGAATTTAATTTTTTTTTTAAATAGACTGCTGCAATTATAATTTTGTCAGAACCTCTAGTAAATTAGTTGTCTATCCAGAGAATCGTGATCTCTTTTTTATACGAAAAAAAAAAAATGTGATTCTCAATTTATTCAGAATCGTGCAGCTCTACTGCAAAGTGTCATAAAAGTGTAATGATAATAATGAGTAATAAATGAGTTTTGGCTTTAGAAGACATATACATAAATAAATATAAATGTACATAAGTAAATAAATAAAGTGCACAAGGCACATAGACTCCTTTTAAGATACTTTTATGGTGCTTTTTTGCAATTTTGCTCAAAAGTGTATCAAGGTGCTAATCATTAAGGTGATCTGGGGTTAGCCGAGGTCTAGAACACAAATGTTAAATTATATCTTATCTCATACTAGTGTAATATCCTAATCATATGTGAGACCAAGCCTTAGGGAGGGATTTTGTCCCACATCCTGAAATCTAGGCCTAAGGACTGCAAACAGGTTTAGTATCTGGCTTTTATCTAAGTTATTATCTTAAACTGCCTTTAAACGCACAGACCGAAGCAGAGCTGTGTGTAATGTATTTAGGAATTATGCTACAACCTATTTTAATCCTCAGTTAGAAGGCACTGATAAATAACCACACGTAACTGAAATATAGCAAGCAAAATGGTTTTGGAGAATAATGGTGAAGTTAAACATGCAGTACCTACTGCTCATGTGTAATAGCTGCCGCTGGCAAAAAGTCATGGGGGATTTGGAGACTGTTGCCAAGAAAGGAGGTTCAATCAATAACCAATCTGTTGAAGTTTTATTCTGTGACAACATTCTTAATTAAGAGCCACTGTGGGCATGTCTGCGAGGGGCTGAGAAACACAGACAGCGATGGGCTTGATATAGGACAACCACTTTCCGGTGCTGAGCACAATGGAGAGTTATAGCTTGGTTTAAGGCTACAGAAATGAGAACTTCACGCTACCTAACTCACAGCGGATCATCTATGTCAGGAAACTCTAAATCACAAATGTTCTTGGGTGAAAACTGCATTGTAACCTTGTTTTTTTTGTGCCTTAATACATGTAAAGTAACACACTGGCTGGACGGAAGAACACATCTTGTGTGCTGTGCAGAATTGCCTGAGGACATCTAGCAAAATATATAGACTCTTCATTATATGATGCTGATAGCGCAAAGTGCCGTTAAGATGTCATTAATCAGCGAGTTCTGATGAGCTGCAAACACTCAATCCCCGATTTAGTGATTGGATCCCTTATCATGAATCCCGCTCTTCACCTAAAACGAGGTGAAGGACATTATCACAATTTATTGAGTGCACTTAATTAGCTGGGAATGCAAAGAGACAGACACTGTTCAGCTTTAAGCTAAAATGCTCATTATGTCGTTTTTCCGAATCCTGCATGACTTTCTCTTTACAGTGGAATAAAAAGTGATTTTTTGAGAAAATTTTTTGCTGCTTTTTGGATATAATGAAGCTCTAAAATGTCAAAAAAGCACATAACAGTCATAAAGGAAGTTCATCTGATGTCAAACCTACGGAACCCCTACAGGGACATGGTGATGGGAAAAAATGAGATGGGAGGAACAAATATATTTCAATGCTCACAAAAGTTTTGCCTTCCCCTGAGAAACTATAAGTTCACTCACAATACCTTTGCGTTCTCTCACAAAACTTTTGCAAAGTTTGCAAAGTTTCTAGGGTAATGCAAGCATTTTGCAAGAGGACGCAAAGTTTCTTTGACATAATTTTTCCTCCCATCTCATACTTTCCATCACCATGTCCCTTTAGGTGCTCCGTACAAACCTGACATAGTATATCTAATGTTTCATTTTCTTTTCTTTCTTTATTTAAAAAAAAAAAAATTTTTAATGAGTCTCTTATACTCACCAAGACTGAATTTTAGGGATGCACCGATACCATTTTTTAAGGACAGAGTACGAGTACCGATACTTTTTTCTAGTACTCGCCGATACCGATGCCTATACATTTATTAATTTCTCTCTCTCTGTCTATCTTTTTTTTTTTTTGTTGATGTTGCAGTTTTCGGAGCACAGTGAGACTAATGAATGTAGGACAGCTTCTTTATTATTATTCTAATGAAAAAAAATTTTTTTAAGTGCTTGTCACAAACTTAAAGTGTCCAATAACCTTCAAAGGGCATAATTACCAATATATATAGTTGTTATATAAAATTGTTTTTACAAACAATACAATAAATAATATAGAGATCAAAATTAAATTAATGTGTCATTCAGCGCGATTCCGCCTATCCTGCCTTCAATAATCGATAACGAAAGCATGTAGTTCGCAATGTGTGTGTTGTCATCACTAATTTTGAAGTATTTCCACACCTCTGAGGCTGACATTGTTTCTGCTGCCGCCGCCGGTGTCTCTGTGCACGGACAATTCTGTCAGTTAGGGTAGACCAGGTACAGTTGGTACACTTTTTGCTTTCACCGTTACCACACCAAAAACTAGGGACTGAAAAGAAGTGAAAAGAAGTGATTTTTCATATGACATTTCCTTTACTTGTCTACTAAAATATTATTAATTATTAACATCCATAAGTAGGTCATATTTTTCACAATTAGCTCATAAACACAAGAAGCTTTTTTGTTCCAACTGTACCCATGTCGGGAACAGTCGGGTACAGTTGCAACAGTACCCTATACAGTTGAGACACCCATCCGGAATACTGTAAAGCTGCCTAACCAATTCACTGCAAATGTAAAATACCTTTAAAAATAAGAATTCAGCAGTTTTTATTTACATTTAGCATTTTATTTGATTATTTGTTTAGTTAAAAGTAGTCCATTTGTAAAACATTGAACAGCAATGGCAAACATCGATATTTAGCCTAATTTCAGTTCATAATTTTAATATTAACAGTTGAAAAGTTGACTAACAGTAAAAAAACATTGAACAATTGCAAACAGCAATAATAAAACAGATGAAATCTATTAACTTGTGATCTTACATCGTGCAACTAAACTGCATGTGCCGCAATAGGATTCTATATAGTGCGGGTACATTTGGTACATTGTGTCTCAACTGTACCCCGCTGACCACCTCGAACGTTTCTCTAGATTTTACGATGACCTTGCATGACACAAAGTCATGCAATATGTCAGTGTTTAGAGCACAGATTAAGGTTTACGAAAATGTAAGTTAACTTTAACAGTCATGTAAGGATGAGAAGCTATTCAATGTGGAAGGGACATGGTGAAGTGAAAAAATTACCTTGGAAAAAAACCTTTCGCCGATATCTTCGGACTGGAGAAGCGCATGTACTTCAAATTTAACATGATCATAGAGGGCGCTAATACGCATGTGAGAAGCAAATATCACAGATCAGACTTGTTGCGTACGCAAGTTATTTAAGGTGTTTCAACTGTACCCCTGTACCAACTGTACCTGGTCTACCCTACGTCACGTGAGGTATCGGTCTTTGGTATCGGGGGTATTTTTACGAGTACGAGTACAAGTACATGAGCTTGGTATAGGGCCCTGAATTTATTTGAAAAATATATCACATGGACTACTTTTATGGTGGGTTTGACAAGTTTGACAAAAAGTGGCTCAAAAATGCACCACTTGAAAAATCTTTGTGGCCTATGTAAAAAATAAAGTGATACAAGTTTGGAACAACATATAGGTAGGGTAAGGAATCGAAAATCGATTCCAATTCTGGAAACGGATACTTAAGTTCAGGAATCGAATACATGTTATAAAAATTGTTACAAAATTCCTTTCCTAAAATTCCTCGATTCTTTTGATTGTCTTTTGCATTTTAATGTGATTTTAAACCACTGAAGTGCAAATCTTTTTGATTTTAATGGAACACAAAGTTCCTTGTGTAAGTGTTCTTTAGCATGTTGATTTTTGTTCATGGTATTCAGCTGCAACAAAATATTTAGCAAATTGGAATCTAAACTAAGCAGAATCAGAATTGGAATTACTAAAATTCAAACGATCCCCAACCCTACATATCGGTGATACATAATTGATGAGAGAATTTTCAATTTTAGGTAAACTATAAATAAAACTATACCATTTATTAGTTTTCATTTTATATTTTTTATTTCATTTATTATTTTTTTCTATATTATCAATTCAATACTTGAAAAACATTACATCTCATTATATTATTATTATTTCTGCTGTTGCAAATTCCAGTGTGATTGCATTTTTGCATCCTTTGTGCAGCATTAGACTGCGTAAATGCACCTTTTTGTTGTGAACATTGCCTTTTTAGCTTTTGTGCTCTCATGTGTAAACGCTGCATAAGAGAAGTGATAATTAAAAATAAATGACAAAAGAAGAAATCTCATTCCATCAGCACAGGAATCCTACAATGTGATTTTCACATTTCACATACAGTTGGTCTATTCAATGACTGCTGAACAAGCACGTGTCAGGTCTGAAACTGCACACCCTAAAACAATGCCGAGCTTCAGTTCCACAGTGTTGCAAGTGCTCAGACAGCTTGAAAAATTCCTTGAGTTGTATCCCCAAGACAGATATAGCATACTGTGCAAGCATTGAAAGCAAGATATACAGCAAAAGCAACATCCACAACCCTAGCTATGTATTTAAAGAGAAAGATTTATGAAAGTTTACTGGAAAAAGGACAGTCTTTTTTCCCCACAGATTGCTTGTGGAAAGTGGAAAAACACGCATTATGTAGTGGTTTGCCACAGGTCTTACCGTAGCCCCAGGGTTAAAGCTGCACCTTGTGCTATTTTTAAACGTTTAAGAGCATCACTTTTATGTAACAGTATGATTTAGACCATGTCTATCTCAAAGTACATGTTTTATTCTGTTTTCCTCAGATAAACAAACACAGTTCCTCCACATGCTGAAATGTTTAAGCCTTGGGAAAACCATAAAACTACATTCATACACAACAGATACTGAGATGTAATTAGGGTCTAATAGGGCTTGAAAACTTAAGCACTAAAACACTTTTACCATACAAAGATAAATATTTACCCCAGTGCTAATGTTGAATTATTTGGATGAAAATGACAGAACAATCAGGGCTAAAACTAAAAACACTCTAAAGCGCTGCAACCAAATGATAAAACCAAAGGGGATGAATCTTTAACCAGTGAACCTACATATTTCAAGACATATTCCCATATGCCGATGAGTCACTGGTGAAGCACCTGGAGAGTGCAGTAAAATCAAAAAGAGACCTTCCAACAGAGAGAGAACGGAAACTTAACTAACAACCATTCCAGTTTTCAAAAGCCGCCCGTTTCCTGACAGGATTGTGCTGTGTTTTGAAAACATAATTCATCTGGTGAAAGATTTCAGCAATGTGGCCTCATATCGGGACCGTCTCTGCAGAGACAGCTGGGTGAAAACATCTTGAAAACACATTTTTAGCCACAAAGGTTGCGAACTGGAGATAGACAGGAATGACAAATCAGAACATGAGCATCAGACCTCTTTACTGTTCAAACAGCTACTTGAGCTTCTACCTGCTTTGTCTGACAAGAGGAAATTTGAAACGCTTCTGAGTAAACGAGCGCTATCTCAGCGTAAGGACAAATGAAATAAATGAGTTTCATTTTAAAAATTAAATTCCACCTAAATACGACAGACAAACTGAAGGGTATCGTATAAATCTGAGCCGGAGTGCTTGAGATTCTCCCCGTTGTAAAGACGGGTATTTCAAAGCCGTTACATCATCAACACAGCTGTGGATCGTCAAAATCATTAGACTTGGTTGTGCAACTCCATCTAACAGCAAACAATCAGACGAGAGGTTATGTGTAATTAAATTCAATCACGAATAACAATAAGCCAATATAATGACTTGCAAACTGGACTCGTCCACGCATTGTATGTTGCACAGGCAATTTACTTTAAGATATTCATAGCCTTTATCAAGAGCCAGGGCTATTCGTGGCTTCCATCTAGACCTTTTCACATATTCATTGTTTCCATAATGGTAACAATTTAGAGATGAACCTGCATGCAAATAACCCTCAGTTGCTTTGCTGTGCCAGGACTTCAACAGAAAGCACTACTGCAGGGCCCAAAAGGCAGCCGCAGAGTGTCTCAGAAAAAAAGCAGTGTGAGCTGTCAAGGGAATAATGACAGCAGCCATCTATGAATCACTGTGAGCACTGGATTCCTCAACTCCACTTGTTTTTTTCTCCTTCTTTCCTTTGCGAAGGCTGAGACAACATCCAGCACTGAGCTGTCCCCAGCCAACCGCAGCACAACTTGAGCGAGGGGCTATGAGCCGGGACTTCTGTTAAGAACCTCAAAGCTTTCAAGAAGAGAGGGCCTTTTGAAGGATAAACCACAGGATTAGATTAGTCCATCCTCTTGGGTTACAGAGCTGGGCATCTTCCCTTTTTTTCATTTGGACCCCCAAGAGGCCAACCATATTGGCATTGAGGGGATGTCCATCTTCTTTTCAGTGTGGGCTTCAATAGAAAACCCCTGACAGGGAGCTTAAGAGAGAGAAAATATGATTCATGGCAAGCTTTTAATGCTCAAGGTGAATTGCCCTGCAAAAGGCTCACCTCGATTGTGACTACAATACTGCAAGAAGACTAGAAGGGAGGTCAGGATGGGCTGAAAAGTAAAGCTGACCCCTGAGTGTTCTTTTTTTTTTTTTTGGATTGTTTCTCGTACAATCCCTTGGTGGGGCGCAAATGCGGCTCTTTTTGATAGGGTAGCTGGAAAATAGTAGAAAAACATGTTCTTTGTGAGCACCAGCAAAAGGGTTACAGGCTATTTAAGTCTAAGAAATGCTTTTTTTTCAATTCTGAAAACTATTGCAGCATATAAAAATAGTAAAAGCCTTTTAATGGCAACTATGGTTCCATGAATAACCTTTCATATCAACGGAACCTTTCCATTCCACAAAAGGCTCTTTAAAGTGAAAAAGGTCCTTTTTTTTTAAAGATTTTTTTTTCACAGTATGGAAAAAATTGGTTCTTTTAAGAACTATTTACTACAAGGTTTTTTGGGGAACCAAAAATGGTTCTTCAATGGTATGTTGCAAACCCCCCTTTTGGAACATTTATTTTTAAGAGCGTAATGTAAGCAAACCTATACCGATTAAAAAAAAAAAACATAAATAAGGGAAATAGATTTGAGACTCTAACACTGCACATTTATCGTCTTAAGAGTGGAAAAAGGTAAAGTATCCTGCTAAATAAGGATTAATGCAGATTGAACGAATCAAGGTGGCTTATTCAATGCAAAAAAATTCAAATCCAGCCCTACATTTCATTGAGGTGGAAGAGCATGCACCCTGCCCGAGAAGAAATCTTCCTCTGAGCCTCTTTAATATTTTAAACCTCGGCAGACTACTGATGTACTGCAAGACAGCCACTCTTAACTTTGTTAATTCAGCCGTGAGAGCACCTTCGCCGTGTTTATTTATCTAGCCAAGCTCTACCTGAGGAGCTGCATGTCAAAAGCCATTAGGCTGACATCCCCTGAGCAAACCCTCCAAGCCAGCAAGAGAACCCTGCTCACAGATACCCTTGAAATAGGGAGGAATGAGCAATGTCAATCAACTTTACATGGAACTTATGATTTCAAACCCTGTCAACATGTGAAAGCGTCTGGCATTGCTGCTCTCTTGATTGACAAAAATACATCATGATAATAAAGTGCAGTTTTTTATTTAATTTTTTTTATTCAGCTCTTGCAAAATCTTCTGAAACTACCATGATATTCAGTATATTTGGCATCTTCATATCATAAAGATTTAACAAGTGTTGCTATTCTGTTATTACTAATTTTGAAAATGATACAGCGGCTCTGACAGAATAGAAACACTTGTTAAATCTATATGATATGGAGATGCTAGCAAATATCCTGGCAAATATGATCACTACCTGTTTTTTTTTTCTTCAACCCTGTGTAAGTTTCTAGAGGATAAGCAGTGTTTAAACTCATACTCAGTCACAAATATTTGATTAAAGATGCATATTCTACAATCTACACAATAATTTAACTTACACCTTATAATTCATAAAATTAAAAAAATGGCCCATCTCCATCCCCTGTGCCTTACAGCAGTATTGATTCATGGCCCGGGGTTTGAATAGAGTATGGCAAGCCATTTTAACAATTATTCCTTAAAACTAAGTTGTACTTATTTTAATGACCAGTAATTAATTCATTTATGACTAGAACCTAATCAATTATTCAACAATTGCTAGTGCTTATAATAGTGGTAATTTGCTACTAGTCACTATCCCAACAGTAGCTACTAGTAATAAACTGCATGTTGATCCATAGGATAGGAAAAAAACCACTATTCAAAGTCAACTAGTGAGTATTCCAGTTATTGCTGGCACTCCAGTTTTACAAGTAATTATTAAAAAAGTACTATAACTTGTTTAGTTAGCTAATTATTCTGTTAAACACTATTTAAATACTTAATATCTATTGTATCAGTTTTCCTACTAGCATGTATCCGATTACTAATAACATTTTTAATTTTGCTGGTAAGATTTAACCTTAAAGTAGCCAGCCACTTTGACTAGTCATCATTACATATGACAAATAAAAATGCAAATTATAGCTGGTGTGAAAATGTCACTAGTAGTTAACAATTCGGGATAGATATTGTCTCAAATATTTACGTTTTACTCTTTTATCTAGTAAAACTAAAACAACAACTGGAATAATCGGATATGAAACGCCTATATGAAAAATTCAGAGATAAAAAGTTAGCAAATTAAAAAACACTAACGTGTAATATAAAATAAATGGTACGATAACATAATATAGCTAGGACTTAATATTAACACAGCTTGCCATAGTGTAGGCTACACTCACCTGGAGTTTGAACTGTTCCAATAGACCGAGTGTCTGTCTGAGATGATCCTGTCGTCCGACCATACGGAGACCCAACACACTACCGTAAAAACCACCAGTGGCAACTCCATTTGAGTTGTTATACTAGTCTTCACCTCCAAAAGAAGATTCTCGATCGCTTATTTCAGACAAATTTTCAAATACCCGCTTGCTTGAGTGAATGTATATATGTAGTTTTGAACATCATAACTAGGCTTGTAATCCAGAGCGATTTTCATTCCTTCAGACAGAACGAGCAGCATCACTTTCTGTAGCTTACTTCATAAACAGTGGATGTTTTTTTTAGGGGGAAATCCATTACAGTTTCTTCTTATGCTGCCAGAGGGCTCCAAGGTGGTCCACGGTCATTTTCTATCGCTCTGTCAGAAATCCGTCCATCATATGAACGCGGGACAGTGTAATGCGCGTCTCGAGCCTCCTACAGTGATGCTCCCCGTTTGCAGCGCTGTAACTTCCAGATACCTCTACCCCATGTGGTCTGCACGAGAAGCACACATGAAACACATGCCCGTCTGAAACACACGCCTTTCTGATTCGCGTTTATCACTGTTCCATCTTATTCGCACAAGTTATCTGTTAGTTGTTGGCGGGATCGTGTTGTTTCTAGCTCGCTCCAGTTGAAAAGCAGAGATCCTACGCACATCTCAAGCCGTTTGCACGAGTCCTCTCTGTCCTGGAGGAACAAAGGCAATTTTGCCCCATTCTGGCTTAAACATCTCCGCCTTTGCTCACACTTTGAATCAGCTTTTCGGATCTGGTATACGTTTAGCTTCGAGCAACTAAATCGTGCAAGCTTTCTAAAGCATCTGACTCGCGCACTTCTTCATAATTCATCGGTTCATCATCCTGAATCTGATTCGTGTGCGACAGTTATCATCAGCGGTGTACCTTCAGGAGGGGGCGGGGCCTGGACGAGCTCTCTTCAAACTCACCTCTGCCATTTACTGTCATCTCAAGATTGCTTATATGCGTCTTTAAATAGTTTTCTAAAGCATTTTAGGGTCATTTTTCTTTTATCAAATAATTTCCTACACAAAACCAGGGATTGGGTTGTTTTTACCCAGCCATTTTTTTCAACCAATTTTGGATTCATTTTTTTAGCCAGCAATATAGTTATATAGTAAAAGGCATGTTTTTGCTCACCCCCAAATAGGGGAAAATTTGTGGGGTATTGTAAGCTGAAACTTGACCAGACCAGAGATTTATATTACATCTTGTGAAAGAGGGCATAATAGGTGCCCTTTAACCCAACCTGCTGGGTTTGTCCATATTTAACCCAACTTGGGTTGTTTTTAACCCAGCATTTTTTAGTCTCTTACATTTACATTTATGCATTTGGCAGACGCTTTTATCCAAAGCGACTTACATTGCATTATACTATACATTTTGTATCTGAGTATGTGCAATCCCTGGGATCGAACCCATGACCTTGGCATTGCTAGTGCCATGCTCTAACCACTGAGCTACAGGAAAGCGAACACTTAAAGGAACACTCCACTTTTTTTGAAAATAGGCTCATTTTCCAACTCCCCTAGAGTTAAATAGTTGAGTTTTACCGTTTTCGAATCCATTCAGCCGATCTCCGGGTCTGGCGGTACCACTTTTAGCATAGCTTAGCATAGTTCATTGAATCTGATTAGACCGTTAGCATCTCACTAAAAAATGACAAAAGAGTTTCGATATTTGTCCTATTTAAAACTTGACTCTTCTGTAGTTACATTGTGTACTAAGATCGACAGAAAATGAAAAGTTGCGATTTTCTAGGCCGATATGGCTAGGAACTACACTCTCATTCCGGCATAATTATCAAGGAACTTTGCTGCCGTACCATGGGTGCAGCAGGCGCAATGATATTACGCATATTCTCACAAATGTCTCCATGGTTGCAAGGCACGCTCCCAGTGCAAGCAGGGGGTCACAGGCACTGCGTAATATGATTGCGCCTGCTGCACGCATGGTACGGCAGCAAAGTTCCTTGATTATTACGCTGGAATGAGAGTATAGTTCCTAGCCAAATCGGCCTAGAAAATCGCAACTTTTCATTTTCCGTCGTTCTAAGTACACGATGTAACTACAGAAGAGTCAAGTTTTAAATAGGAAAAATATTGAAACACTTTGGTTATTTTTGAGCGAGATGCTAACGGTCTAATCAGATTCTATGAACTATGCTAAGCTATGCTAAAAGTGGTACCGCCAGACCCGGAGATCGGCTGAATGGATTCGAAAACGGGTAAAACTCAACTGTTTAACTCTAGGGGAGTTGGAAAATGAGCCTATTTTAAAAAAAAGTGGAGTGTTCCTTTAACACTAACAGTAGTAGTTATCAACCATTGCCCAAAACCATATTCATTTAGATTTCAGGTTTAAAGTTGCTTGATTTAAACTTAATACCAAAAACTAGGAATGTAGATTAAAATAAACAATAAATTTTGTTAACTAGGTTCTTCAATGAAAACAACTTAAGAAATGCCAATTTAATGTTTATCGCTTTTCAGTCCTCTTGAAAGCTGAGAGAACTAGCTGTATTCAATTTTAAATGCATCAAACCAGTTCAATGAATTACATATACCTTGCTCAAATTACCTAACTAATTTACTGTGATTTTAAGCAGCAAATAGCATGTGAGGCACATTATTTAAATATCAGTCTGGTAAGAAGTGCCTCATCTTTAAAGGAGCTGCTTCACCTGATCCAATAAAGCAATCCTCTGAGCCATGAAAAATGGGTTGCCTCTCAATTCTATGCACTCCAAAACTCCCATGATGCCTTTTGAGTTCCCAGTAAACGTTATGGTTTTTAAAAATATAAATGATAACCAAATGTTAGCTACATTGCTAATTTTACCCACTCATTGCCTCTATTTAGTCCTGATGCCTCACAATGCAAAAGGGGTGAACATCTGAATTTTGGATCTGAACTTATTTGTTTGGGTATGAAATACATTTGCATATTTTATGTTTATCTTGATTGCAGGGATGTGCAGCAGAGGCATACCAAGGATTCTGACTCTGAGAAAAGAAGGCAATACTTTTAGAAAATGAGAAAGAGATGGGAGAGAGATAGTCAGATTGGCAAGAAAAAGATTCGTAGAGAAGGAAATTAGAATGCTGTATGAAAAAATAAAGCTAAAGACAGACTATTTGATCAGAACACAAGCCTTGTTGGTCTAATCCTGTGACATCAACATATGTAGGCTAAACCTTTTTTTAATGCCACAACCCTCCTAAATGTAATGTATTAAAGGGTTTGTTCACGCAAAAATGAAAATTATGTCAAGTTAATTTACACTTTCAATGGCCAGAAAGGTAATAAAGACATATTTAAAACAGTTCATGTGACTACAGTGGTTGAACCTTAATGTTATGAAGCGACAAGAATACTTTTTGTGTGACAAAATAACGATTTTATTCAACAATATCTTGTGATGGGCGATTTCAAAACACTGCTTCGTGAAGCTTAAAAGCTTTATGAATCTTTTGTTTCGAATCAGTGGTTCGGAGTGTATCAAACTGCCAAAGTCACGTGATTACAGTCAACGAGGCTTTGTTAGGTCATGAGTATTTTAAAACATTTCGAAATTTCAATGGTTCGCGTGACTTTGGCAGTTCGATACACGCTCCGAACCACTGATTCGAAACAAGATTCATAAAGCTTCATGAAGCAGTGTTTTGAAATGCAGGCCTCACTGAGCCATCGGATTTTATTAAAAATATCTTAATGTGTTCCGAAGATGAACAGGTGTGGAAAGACATGAGGGTGAGTGACATAATTTTCATTTTTAGGTGAACTAACCCTTTAAATAACTGGGTTACACTTTAAAAATCATTGAGCTTGAGCTATGACTTTTAAAATATTCCATAAGTTCCTTTAAAGAAAAAAAAAAAAGAAAAAACTTATTTAACCAGTTAAAACCTCATTTTCCACAACTGTCAATTTCCAAAGGGCAGCGAAACTAAGAATGACCCACACAACTGTCAATTTCCAAAGGGCAGCGAAACTAAGAATGACCCAATTTTGAATCTTAAGCTAGTGCGCCACCTGCTGTACGAGAAACAGAATATAACTAAATCAAGAGAGACTATTCACATACATGAACATACTGTGTAGGAAAGATATACATATACAAATGTTTTTACTTTAAAAGTACACTTACATATGGCTCGCACTTAATGCATCCAAATATGAAAAATCTGTATGAATATTGTAACAATGTAAATAAAGACCTAGAAAAGTTGCTTAAATTAGTAATGGGGTAAGTAATGTGTTTGTCATATTTCAATCTAGATCGTAGATTGTATCTCCAGATATTCCATGCATAACCTAATTTTGAATATCACAGCCCTAAAAAAATCATTTTAATTGAGCCACTTGAAGCAGCTCCAAGAATTCAGTTTCACATCAAAATTAAAGGGGATTCAGACTGATTTCTCATTCTATTATCCTCTAACAGCAAACAGATGGTAAGAAACAAGTTAGTGAAACCAGTGAGTCATTAGAGGTCTCCCAAATGTAGGAAGATTGAAAAGAGAGATTGTTAACCACATGACTGACAGAGCAAACAGATGTAGAACGTGAAAGGTTCAAGATGTTTAATAATTTCAGAAATTAAAAAAAAGAGACAAAAAAAAAGATGAAAGCAAGAAACAGAAAGATTTATTGAAGACAGAAAAGTATGAGCATCTATATCAAAAGAAGGATATGCTTTCAAGAGGGCAATTACATGTTCAGACACGTGTTGGAATCTCTTTAATATCGTGTAAAAAAGGAAGGCTCTACAATGAGCTGAATGTCTGCTATTATCTTATCAAAATATACATGTTTGACACAAATTATGCTGATTTTTCAATTACTTGTACATAACAAAAAAATATATATATACACAGTAGCCCTCACCCACTTAACATTACATCCATAGTGGGAAAAACAACTAACTATATAACGCAATAGAAAGGATTTAAGACTTTTGTTTGGTTCTGTTCTCTGACAACAGAAAAAATTATTTGATCCATGTTTTAGGCCAAAAAAAGCCCACAATATCGTCTAATTTGTAATATTAATAGGTTTTGCGTTGCTTCTTGTAAACAAAAGGCAATAATATAAAGAAAGGCCTCTAAACTTTTTGCCTCTGCCCACTGAAATCAAAGCTGCTGTCGATAATACAGAATATTGCTGCACAGTAAGATACACTTCAATAAGAAATATCAAAAACTGGCTGGCAGTACAGGGAAGATGCTTTGGTCCATCATGCTACTCTTNNNAAAAAAAAAAAAAAAAAAAAGCCAAAAAGTATTTTGCTAAATTGCAAAGGCTAAAAAAAAATAAAAAAACTGAAATGGAAAGATTTTCCCCATAGTACATATACAAGCTCAAAGGTAAAAGGGAATGTCTGAGCAGCAAGACTTATGCCACAAACATTAAATGGATGTGTCGAAAAGACCGTGGCCTTAACGCCCCCCCCCCCAACACAAAGAAGTGCCAAAAACAGTCCGAAGTCTTGTCACAGGTGTCTCGGTTCACACAAACGTCACGTAGGACTTTAAGACTCTGTAATGCTAAATTTTCTTGAACATAGAAGGCAAGTGACAGTAAGAGACCCAAAAGAAACTTACGTTTTTGAAGGTCCAAATTTACACGTTCATTAAAACAATTGTGAACTAGAAAACAGAAAAACTAATTTGACTTATTTTACCACACGCAGCGTAATCAAATTATGTAAAAATCTGTGAACTCTGGTTTGGTTCCAAGCGGTTTCATAATATAGGCAATGGGGTAAAAATGGGGAAATTATAAAGTGTTCCCCCCCAACTAAACTGAGAACAGTCTAGGCACAGAGAACGCAGTGGGCCAATGCCCAAATCTGAGTGACAGTATAGAAATATGTCTGCAACTAAAATGTAAAAAAAAAAAAAAAAAAAAAAAAAAAAAAAAGGAATGAAACTATAGATTACATGTGGTACATAAGGAACAGATCCACATTTAGAATAACTATATGCAAAATAAGCTGCGACAGTCAGATACAAAAACAAAGCCTGTTAATAAACTGAATTGCTGCCTTTTACAGGAAAACATTGCGTTTTCACTTGTCAAATTTAAATGGGGACCACTTTTTTTTTTTTATGTTTGAGGTCAGTGGTTCTTGCAAAGAAGCCAAAAACATCAAAATGTCACTAAGGCCATTAAGAAGATATACTTTAAGCACCATGTAAGGCACAAACTTTTTTTTTTTTTTTGGAAAGGTAAANAGTAGGTTCGAAAAGGTTAATTACAAGTTCAACAAATGAAACAAGGCTTTGCGTGTGCAACCTGAAAGGTGTGCGGCTTTCCGCAGAGGCACAAGTGTAAACTATGCAGCATCTATGATCCAAAACCGATGTGTGCCAACAATGAGCTAAATCATGAAACAAACCGTCTGAGAAAAACGTACTATTAAAACCCAAATCACATTGGGTTGAAGAGTTTCTATGGTCTACTGGTTTAAAGTGGAATTACAAATACACATACATATGTGAATATAGATATAATAAAGGAATGATGAAGTGTGTGTTGTGGAACACATTTGCCCACAGTGATATAAATTGTGGAAGGCTTAAAGTTTGGTCTAAAGTGACAGTCTTTCAACCTCTTTAAAACAAAAACAGCCTCCATCAGATGGTGGACTTTGAGAAGGACACTCTGAGGTGATGGTTCTCTCCCAGGTCATGATTGTGAAACTTGATCAGAGACTCGATCGCTTCCTCCACAGAGCCCAATTGGATGAGAGCCATTTTACGGTCTTTCCTGAAAGGATTAACACAATATTTTAAGACTGCCAGGAAATATCGTGACAATCTATAGAAACCAAAACTGTAATAAGTCTTACTGGAAAAACTTGAAGGCCTTAACCACAGCTCCTGAACTTAGAAACAAGCCTCTGAGATCATCCTCAGTGACAGAAGGACTGAGAAGAGAAGAAATTGACATTGAATAAAGCAGTGCTAAAGAAGTCAAACAGATTGGTGTTAGTTTGGTGGACTCACGGGATGTTGGAGAGATGGAGAGTAGAGGAAGGAGGGAAGATGTTGGAGTAGTTCTTGGAGCCTGGCTTTTTGAAGCGGTGAAGAGGAGAGTTGCTGTAGTCCTTGGTGAGCCCCTGATCCTCATGGCCTTCACGTGGCAGCTGTACCGTGGTGTGTTTGGAAAGGGTGACCCGCAAAGCCTTCCCATACAGTTTCTGCCCGTTCAAATGGCTCATGGCTAAAAATGACAAAAGAGGTTGGTACGGTTTCTTAGAAAAGTTGCTAAAGAGTTAAAGACCGTTTTAAATACCTAGCTGGGCTTGGGTTCCATCAGACATCTGCACCAATGCATTCTCCTTCTTGTTGAACAGGATCTTCACTCTCATGACATCACCATACACACCTACCAAAAGATAACGGTAGCTACATAAGGATGTGACTACTGTATGACAATGGCAATTAGTTGTCCTTTCTCAAACAAACACTTAGAATATGTTTAAATGAAATACCTATACAATGAAGTAGAGTTATTGCCAAGTAAGGCATGCATTACTAATGCAAACAGACTACATTTCTACTGTGACCTGGCTTTCCACATTTATAAATTTAAAATTACTTCAACACCACAGAGTACGTCGCTTTTGGAAATATTTACTCCAAAGGTAATCTTGATGTGTTTAGGTTTTTACGTTTAGAACTGCTGGAAATTCTCACTTTTAACATACAGGGAATCAAACAAAGCTTATTAAATGCAGTGTTAAATAGGTTTTATTGAGAGGGTATGGCATTAAAAATAAGCAAAAAGCTGCTACAAAATTGGCTCTCAAATTGACTGTAGAGTCATAACAGCAATTTGCTAAGATCAGTCTAAACGACAACTGATATGACCACAATGTTTAACAATTTAGCCATTTGCAATAGATATTTAGCATCCAGCAAAAGGAGCCCAAAAGGCTGCAGCTGATTGCCATTTCCTTTAAAACCCCACATCACATACAAACCAAAGTACACATCTTAGATGAAGTTAAAATATGACAAACAAAAAAATAAAAAAGGAGATGCCAATGATAACATACCGAAAAGAATAAAGAGGCATTGGGGCGTAACGCTCTTAAGACAGCAGAGGAAGGCAGCGTAGGGAGGAAGGGACAGGAAAAGATCGGAGGCAGGACAGTGGAGGTTGAACATGTCCACAGCGAGGCAGTTCCACAGGAATGGCGAAAAACGGTGGTAGGATCATGAAGGTGGGTGATATTGTTCATGATGGAAAGGTGGGGAAGGGTAGAAGTAAAGGAGGATATCCGACAATGTAGTGGTGGTGGGTTGGGGATGTTGTGTGTTGGTTGGTTGTACCAGTAGAAAAACAAATAGTTTATGTATCCAGTATTGGTGTGAATAGGGAATCGTATTGTTTGAGTAGGTAGGGAGTTAAAATATTAAAAAAAAAAAAAAAAGTGGTGCATTCAGTTGGCAAAAGATTCCAGGTCAAAGTATTAAAATAATAAAAGGGGGAAGGGGAATGGGGAGGGAGAGAAACAAGAAAAAGGAAGTAAAAAACAAGGTCAGTATACATAAAGAAAAATGTAGTGTTCCAGTCAGCAGAACTTGCTAAATTAAATGCTTCACTATAGGAACACTAAGGCAAAAAAAGAAAGGAGAGAAGATTAACAATGAAATACAGGAAAGATAGAGACAATATATATTCATAGCTCTAAAGGAATACTAGAAATGAAATGTTTCAGATGGCTTCAGACAAGAGTCAACAAATATTAAGAAACGGTTGACATGCATGTTTGTACAGTAGTCAAATGAGCCTCCACACGATCATAAACACACAGTACATGATTTGAAGAGCTACACAAATATGAAGTATTTGGTTAATTCGTCACCAGATGCCATCAAAATTGTGTTTCCTTCCAACATTTCTCTATTTTTACAGTTCTACCAACCAAAATGGTGTCTGGCTTGTTGAAACAAGAACCATAGGCTAATGAACTAAAGGCTAAGTGAATCTAAACTATTCAAAAAGGCACTAACCTCAGGGTTAAGGTTGCTGACTAGCAGGACACTGTTTCCTCCTCCAGTGAGACCAGAAAAACTCAGGCGTCCAGCAGCAGCGGCGGCGGCCGCCGCAGCACCGGGAATACCGAGTGATGCGAGAGCCCCGGCAGGCATGCCCTGCAGAGACAGACCTGTGGAAGGGACAGCCATCAACACACAGCACGGATGCTATGCTGGGAAAACCGTGCCAACGCGATCCACAGAGAGTTATTATGAGGGCTATGACTGACCTGCTGCCTGCTGAATGGTAAATGTTGGTGGGAAACCATGAGCCCCAGCATATGGAGATGCAGAGATGATACCAGGAGCAGCTGAGGGGGGAAAGAAAATGCAGTTTGTGATTTTATGCATGTTTAAAATGCCATTTATTAAAACAGCAATAAAATAAAATAAAATAAAAAAGTCAGATAAAGTTTTACACAAGGCAGCTGCAGCCATTGTCTGTGCATCAAGGGAGGCCTGACTGTCTCCTGTAGGTAGGTCAGGACGAGTGTAGTCTCTGCTCTTATCGTTGTTGTACTTAACATTCAGGCTGGTGAGCTTAGAAAAACTGATGCGAAGGGTACAGCAGGCATTGTAGATGTTCTGTCCATCCAAAGACTGTTGAATGTTAAGCCAAATGATTACAGGGTTCAGAAGGGATTTAGCTGCCCATTCATCCAGAAATATATTGATCCACTATGCCACTCACCAGCTTTGCATGCTGTGCAGTCATTCCATCTGAGTACTGGACCAGTGCTTGGAACTGGTTGTTTTTGGTAAAGGTTATGATCTTCAAAACTGTGCCAAACTTTGAGAAGATCTGGGAGGGTGGGAAAACAAGTTATGCAATAATAATATTAATAATAATAATAATTATAACAACAACAACAACCATCAACATTATTTAATAATACAATACAATTTATTAAGGGCTACAAATACATTTTTCAATTTTGTTTGATGGACAGAGTCAATACCTGGTGAAGGACATCAAGAGTAACTGGGTAGAAGAGGTTTTCAACAATTACTCTCAGCACAGGGCTTTGGCTCCCCATGCCTGATCCATCAACAGCGCTCAAAGACATGCCTCCTGTCTGGACCGCATTCACCGCCTGCAGTGCTGCCTGTGCTCTCTGTGGGAAGGGGGCAGGGCACAAGTATGCATTATCATTCTTGAAAGAATTATTTATATTGAGTAATTACCCTTGATTAAATGCCTAATGCGATGTAATTTGTACTCACAACTTGGTTGGGTGAGTTGTCAGTCTTCAGCTCCTTGTGATTGGAATACTGCATGAAGATTGGATGGTTGCGGATGACAGGGGTGACAGAGGAGTAGTAGCTGACCATGGTCTGTGCTGACTCCTCAGTGTTCATCTCCAGGAAGGCCTGTGAGGAGATAACACAATAAGGCAAGGCACAATGATATACATACAAAGAGTGGTAATCATATTTTGAAGGAAATGAAAGGCAGCAGTGATCTTTACCTGGTTCTTTCCTTTCAGCATCAGAAGGTTAGTCACTTTGCCAAAGGGAAGCCCCAAAGAAATGACTTCTGCTTCGTTTATGTCATTTGGCAGTTTGCGCACATGAATGACTCGTGAAGGAATGCCAGGGCTCCTGATGTCCCCTTTGAACTTCTTGCTGTCATTACCATTTGCTGGAGTAAAAAAAAAACGAAAAAAAAAAAAACAAAGTTGATTGAATAGATGCATTAAGAAATACACAAGTTATATTGTGAAATATTACATTTAAAAGAAACATTTTCCATTTTAAAATGTAGTTTACTAAGATGAAGTCAATTTTATTCATAAAGCACTTTTCAAATTACACAGCAGCTTTACAAAAACAAAAGTACTACGTATGCAGGTGAAGTTGGATGTACTATGTCTAGGGGTTAAATGGATTGAAGTTGATCCGTACGGACCAGGCCCCAGGGTTCGGTATTTAATGTGCCATTTAATATTTTCATGCAAACTGACATTTATTCAGAATTCTTTGAACAGAAAGTTCAAAAGAACAGCATTTATTTGAAAGTTCTATACATTTTTCTATTTAAAAATAAATAAAATACAAATATTTATACTGACCCCAAACTTTTGAACAGTAGTGTATAAACAGCCATAAATGCCTACCTGCTCCAGAGCTCATTATATAAGGTCCGTTAGATATGCAGGAGGAAAAGAGTTCGTCAGATCCCCTCTGAAAAAAGAAGGGAAGTGGTTCATTAAGCAGGACACATTTACAAGGTTTGCAAAATATGACACTCAAACCACCAAACCAGAAGACCCTAAACACACTGTGAAAACAAGATGTGAATCAGCTACAGTGCACGAACGACATAAAGGTCCCATAAATTGTCATCTGACATAGTATTATAGAAAGTCCTGTGACAAAGATTAGCATGCACCAAACCACAGTCTGATTACACATTAAAATTATGTAATTGGAACATATTTCCAAAATGACAAAAAAAAATAAAAATTCATTGCCTAATGGTTACAACTATTCTTGGCCCAGGCATCTATACACAAGAGATCACTACACTGTTTACTGCTGGTAAAAGCAGAACAAAGAAAGAAAGAAATGCAAACAGAGGCAGCTGTGTCCTGCCATAACACTAACACAAAGTCTCTCACTCAAGGCCAAGCTGGAGCCACTTGGCTGGCCAATGGAGCAATGAGCAAATCATTCAGCATCACTCTCTTAATAAACCACTTCAAATGGCAAGTCTCTGCTGAAGTGGTCACATGTGCTGGATAAGCCAAAGCCTTTACACTCCATTACCACAATGTGTGTTCTGTTCCAGCCCAAAAGAAAGTATTGTTAACAAAGCTGAACGCGTGGTCCTTGGGTTGATTTTCCCCTCATGGTCCAATACAAACAGCCTCAAGGGCACTTTACCACACCCTGGATAAAGTTTACCTTAAACACAGCCCAAAGGCTCAATAAGCAGCCTACAGCATAAACACCATAAATAATGTTGCAAAGGACGGGAAAAATAACGTGATAGCATTTACATGGCGCTGCATTTCTTCAAAAAGAGGACGGCACATTCCTCCCAGCTAAATCCTGCAGGAGTCAGGTTTCAACATCACTTTTATAAAACAGCTATGACAGGAAAGCCTTCTCTGGTTAAACCATCCATTGTTTTCAAACGAGACATCCACCCAACTCCAGCATTTCCTTCCTCTATTTTTAACAGCAGTGCATTGCAGCTTGAGTGCTCGCTTAGGAAAGGGAAAAAAGGAGCCGAGAACCATGACTCCCACATTGGTCTCTAGGAGCTCAAGACTTGCAGGTGCCAACATGTTTACATCCATTGACAAAGTGCAAGCCTCCTGGGTGAGAGCACAGTCTGTGTTGAATAAGGGGGTCAGGGAGATAGGAATGCAACCACAGCATTCCAGCCACAGTAATTAGCGCTCAGACTCCGACAGGACTGCAACTTCATCTACTACATCTCTACTCCTCCTCACATGTGCGAAAGACATAAGGGGAAACAGCAGGCAGTCTCTATACACAAACACATCCAAATGAGTGTGAAGAGAGCAATACTGTAACCAAATAACTGTATTGTACAACTATTTTGCAAAAAAGTAGAAACTAATTCCTCCAGGCTGCCATTATTGAATTGCCAACAGAACATCAAGTTTAGAGTGTAGGCTACTTCTTTCACCTTTGGGTCACTTATCACAGTGATTGTTTAAACAGCAGGTGCCCTTTGACCAGAATAATTACAGTTGCAGGATCAGATGCAGATGGGACAAGAACTTCAGACTCAGCAATGTAGAGCAGCTCCCTCAGTCTCAGCAATTTAGAAAAAAAAATTTAAAAAAAAGGGAAGGAGGAACGCACAACCTCTAAAACCAGATTTACAACCCAAACTAATATTTGTTACCGAATACCCACAACAAACAGGAAAACCAACTTAATTTGCAAGTCAGACATGGTCACTTTTGTAAAAAGTTAGGGGAGAGAAGAAAAAAAAAGAAAAAAGAAGAAGACATACCTTTGTGCCGACTGTTATATCATGGACACTGCTACAAAAAACAAAACACATTAAACAAATTAGAAAACAGATGCTTAGTCACATTTGATAGGAACTCAGCAATAGATAGGGTTTTGCAATACTTAAGTCCGTTTGTTATGTAACGGAAGCAGGGACAGATCTTTTCTTCTATATTGTGACATACATCCAAGTGAAACTAACTACTGCAGAAAAGATTTTGAAAGCAGAGAGTTGGTTCTACCCATCAATTGTTGACTGGATAGAGGCAGAACTGAATGTGAGCAGATATAGTTGGATACAGTGACTTGGCATCCTCTAACAATTTAGTCATTCTGTGTGAACAGGGCTTTAGAACAATAGGTGTACTGAAAGTGTAACTTCTGATTGATACAAAAGTGTCATTTTAAGACTATAATCAACATTAGTTAAAGATAAAATATGGGCCCAGCAGGAACTACAGACGACCGTTGTATGAAACAATTCAGGCACACCTTCTAGGATGTAACCTGATATAAGAGCAAACAGTAAAACAAAGCAGGCCTGTTAAGCCACTCTTTATGCCAATCAAATGTATCAATCCGTTTCACACTTCTCTTGAGAACATATCTTGAATTCTTTAGTTTAGGTAGGTGATAATGTTGTACAACCAGTCCATGTTTGCATAAATGCAAAGAAATGCAAAACTTACTCTATTTCAGTGACGTAACTGGATCCCAGAGGATACAGATCAGTCTCTAACCGGCTGCAGGAGACACAAAAACAGAATTTGTCGTCAATATCCTGTTATTCATTGACTATCACCTGTAAGTTTTTCCTTTCTCACTAAAGGAGATAAGGCTGAATGACAGGTCTCAGTCACCATTCACTTTTATTGTAGGCAGTCATTCTGCCCAAAATCTCTATTTATAATCAGCATACGCCTATAAATGTTTCAGTTCAAAACATATACTTTTTTTTTATTATACGTAAATAAAAAGTTACATTTTCAAAGTTTCAAACCTTGAACATCAGTTCTGAACAATGAATAGGCTTAAACTGCCAGTTTAATTACAAAAGCAGCCAAGTTATCACCTTGTTGCTGAGAAATATAGCTTTCCATAGGGAAGTGGTCGTGTTTATGCAATTCATGGGGCAGAAGTTAAACACACGTTTCTATGCTCCTGAATAAATTCTCCACCTCAGTAGTGCGAGTTAATACATGAATGTCTGCTTCATAATACGACATTAAAAAGACATCTTTGTGGGCAATCGTGTCGCACTCGCCTTGTTGTGGCTTGGAATTCCCATGGGAATCGGATAAACGTGTTTAGACCTAGGTCCAATGTCGGATTTGTGTCTGATTAAAAACCACATTTGGAAGTGGCTCAGAACGGATGCGGGAAGAAAAAAAACAACATATGCTTATTTGTGTGTTTAACGTCAAACGTGTGCAACAAATTCCGATCTGTGTCAGATGAGTAAAACATTCGGATTTTTGTGCCAGTGTAAACGCAACATCATCTTCAACGCTTCATTATCTAAAACAGTTACTGTAATCGGATCATTGTACATGTGTTAAACTTACTTAGTACGGATTGAAAAATATTTAATGTGCATCGAACATACAAACTAGTAAGGCAACAATAAAGTTGAACTGGCATCGGTTTAGCAGGCTAGCAGGTAATTAGCTAGCCACCCAACAACAATGCGGAAACTGAGACACGTTGGTTGCCAAATAGTGGCTGTTCTATTGCTTCTGTACGTTACAATGGCCATTTGACATTTTCATCTTGCCAGTTAAGCTTAAAAAAATACTGTAGCTTAAGTTCGCTTGTGTTTCATGAACTGGACTGCAACTAGACTACTTGCAACAGGTTGCTGGTCAGTTTGGTTCAACTTTGGGCTCTTCCGGCACGGGAGACATTAAGAGCGGCAGAGACGAGTAAAAAAAAAATAACCATTTCCACTTCACTTTACGTCATTTAACACACTTTAACCGTGCATAATGTGTTAAGTCACCACCATGAATCAAACATCCAACGAAAAAAAGGTATTTAAGGGCTATCAAACTTGGAAAGAAGGTGTTTTCAACTTACCCGTCCATGGCACTACAGAGAACTACAGGTTGTCGTAGACGGGAGGTAGACCTGCTAGTATTTCTTATATCCTTACAAAATGGCGGAGGGGGGATAGTCGCTTTCTGATTAGTCAATCGACCCTGGAGTGCCGAGTGTGGGCGGGACCTCAAGTGTTCTTAGACAGCGGGATTGGATAGAAGAGCTGTCAATGTGGAAAGGCGGTCAAAAAAAGTTTGCGAAAACTTTTCCCTGTTTCCACCATGAGAAATGCAGTTGGAAAGTGAACTGTGCTTGAACCCATTATCAGCAACGACCTGGACGAAGCTGTTCAGTCAAAGACTGTTCAGTTGTACATGACGCATTGCTAAGATATTTAATAGGGTAATAACAGTAGGATTATAATGATGCCTGAATAAACTAAAGATTTGGGTGGAACAAGCTTAGTCTTGCAAGTATTAAGGATGTTTATAAATGGTTAAACATAGCCTCTATTAAATCTAAAATCTAAACATGACTCTAGACAAAACCCTAAAGACACTGAACAAATAAACTGATTAGCTTGAACCACTTCTAACACCTTTAAATATTGTTTCTATGCATGGATGGTTTAGTGTGAGATTAGACTGTTCATCCAAAAATGAAAATTTTCTTTCTTCTGCATTTCATTCTTCTCCTGTTGAACACAAAATTAAATATTTTGAGAAATGTCTGTTTTGTTTTATCAACATAACTTAAGTCAATGGTCACCAAGACCATTTGGTTACCAACATTCTTCAAAATACCTTCTTTTGTGTTACGCAGAAGAAAGTTCAAAATGTGTATGGCACTTTATCTTTTTTGGAAGGGCAAAAGGGTGAGTAAATGAAGACAGAATCTCCATTTTTGGGTGAACTGTCCCTTAAAGTTGGTACATTTTTGTCTTTGAGATGAATTGCAAAAAATGGCCTAATTTACCTAAACGAATTCACCATATTATAGTGTTATTACCCATGTACTTAGGTCAGAATCTTTGAGTCATTACTTACCATCTTTGTGTAGTGCTACTATACCCATCACTGTCACGAAAATGTATGTGCCTTGAAAAAAGTTTAATGGGTGGGCCTCCCCTTCTTCAGGCCCAATAAGTAGGCTATACCATACAAGACCACAGTAGGGCCCCCTCACCACAGGGCCTGGGATGTTCCACCCCCACCCCCCTCCCCTCACGCCAGCTCTGAATATAACATGACAGTAGTAGTGAGTAGCATCATTTTAGCCTACAAACTGCTGCTTCACTGGTAACCAAACTAGATTTCAGCCTGCAGATGGCAACCTTTACATATTAAAAAGCTTCTGAGGCCCATGTGGGTCCCTATGGAATTTGTTTTTTGGATAGGATATCTGTTGAATATTCTGCAATCATGAATGGAGTTTGATACAGAATTTGAAGTCATTACATCTAAAACAATGATAGTAATATCAGAGCCTTTTTCACAGAAACTTTGTAACTGACAGTATCATCATCATCATGTCCCTTGGCAAATCTTGTTTTCCAAATGACTACCATTTGTAACTGTGTCAGACTTCATTGATTGCAGGTGAGGGAAAATATAATTATCAAAGAATTACTGATACATAAGTGTAAACAAACACTTTTTTTGTTTTATTGTCATCGTTCCTGTTTTAAACACTTGGACCATAACAGGCATTGGCCATATCAATAAAGCACCTATAACTCATGACATTATCTGATATCCACAACACATGAAATAATTCATTAAATTGAAATATCATAAAGACAGCAAAACTACATTTACAAAGCTGTTGGTCTTGGAATGAGAAACATGTTTTAGACCCCAGACTATTTAACTTGAATTAACACGAAAAATTGATTCATTATTGTGAACAACCTGCCTGAACATTGAAACATTCATTTTGGACTCTTGTTAAATTGAGGGCAACTTACAGCAACCCATTTAACACCCTCAACTTCAAACAATGCATTTTTTTTTTCAAATGATATTAAGATATATTTTACATAGAGTAAGAATGCATTTTGACAATATGGACTACATATATGTAATATGAGGCATTGCAATGTTATAACATTTTCAAAAATGAATATTGATTACAATTATATTTAACAATGTTATCCTTCATGTAGAAAAGAGAATGAGTTTAAAATGGGTTAACTTGTAAATAGTATTTGGCCTATAAAACGTGATTTACTGGTAAAGCAGCTGCTGTGGATATAATCGGGATCTGGGGGTAATTACAGCAGCCTATTTAAAACAAAATGATTAAATGTATTCTATCATGGCATGAACAGTCATAAATAAATGGATCATATTTACAAACATATTGGCCTACTATGAGGTGTAATGCAGAATGTATGACTGTGGACGAAGACTACTCTCTATGTACCAGTGTTCACAGTGGTCTGAGATGATTTGGAAAAAAAAAAAAACATAATAAAAACAAAACAAAAGGCTCAAAATATATATTAAAAGCATAACATTGTAATATCAATATAGTAATTTCTTCTCAATAATAAAGTAATATCTTAGAAACACAAATGTATACGGGAGATAAATAGCTAGTTCATATATTGAGATGTTCGTCTTATTTTTCTTAAAACAAAATAAGGGTGAGGGCCACAAAGATGTTCTTTTAACTATGTTGTTGTCTGTTGTGGTCCTCATTTTTCTGTTCTTCAACAAGTAAAATACTGGACTTCATTACATAATGAAAATATATGTATATATAGATATATAAATGTCAAGACAGAAATATAGAAAAATATTAATAGAAATAAAAAAAGAAATACATACTAGACAACAAAAGTTAATTATAAGTATACGGGGTATACTCATTCATTGTTGCGCTATGGTCAGGGGGTCAGTTTTCCGCCAGAGTCTAAACTTCAGGGTGAGCGGTCGCACTCACATGACTGTGCAGCACTTGCACGGCTGCTTTTCTTTCGAATTGCCCTCTTCTTTTGATTCCTCCTTCTTGGCATCATCCTGAGCTTTGTCAGGACTGGAGGCACTGCCGTTTGGTGGGGCCTGGTCCTCTTTGGCCCCTTCGTTTCCACCTTTGTTCTCGCCGTCCTCAATGACCACAAATTCAGCTTTGACTGTCTCCTCTATGCCCAGTGCCTTCTTGGTCTCAGCCTCATCCTCTACATTCTTGTAGCCCATGAACACCATGGTGACGGGATGCTCTGCGCTGGCATTCTCAATGGCTACATCAGGATTGGTGCACTGCAGCTTTGCCTCAATGCCTGTGATCTGTTTCTTGCTATTTTGATCTGCATTAGGACTGGGCTGCTGTATGCCATTCTCAACTGCTGGAGACAGAGAACGAGAACATTATGTCAAATGTGAATAATCAGTTATTGAGGTTAAACGGACATTCAAATTAAATATTAAGAGTTTTTATTTTTCAGGAGCTGCTATTCTGTATTTTATTAATAAGCTTATAATATGAACGTTCACTGAACTCTGTTTGACCCGGGGGCTCTTTCACATGACAACAGTGAAATTACAAAGTGACCATAATTGCAAACAAAGTGATAACTGTTTGAAACAAGGCAATCCTTTTTTGTCACATTCCATTTTGTGCAATACCGTGTGAAAACAGAGATGATGGAGAACTCAAAATATTAAAATATACAAAGTATTTTGACACTCACCCTTCACTGGACCATCAGGTGCCTAGCAGAGAAGACATATGACAGAAAGTCAGTATTATCATTTGCTTAAAAACCTTAGCTAAACTTAACAAATATGCAAATGTAGTTAAAAACATTGAGCAAACTTAATATCTTACATTTTCATTGCCCTGTTTATCTCCTTTATTCAAAGGGACGCCACTCTCAAGCTCATCAATCTCCTGTTCTAGTCTGTTAATAAAAAAATATATTTGTAAACATTAACTACAGGTGCTGGTCATATAATTAGAATATCATCAAAAAGTTGATTTATTTCACTAATTCCATTCAAAAAGTGAAACTTGTATATTATATTCATTCATTACACACAGACTGATATATTTCAAATGTTTATTTCTTTTAATTTTGATGATTATAACTGACAACTAAGGAAAATCCCAAATTCAGTATCTCAGAAAATTAGAATATTACTTAAGACCAATACAAAGAAACGATTTTTAGAAATCTTGGCCAACTGAAAAGTATGAACATGAAAAATATGAGCATGTACAGCACTCAATACTTAGTTGGGGCTCCTTTTGCCTGAATTACTGAAGCAATGCGACGTGGCATGGAGTCGATGAGTCTGTGGCACTGCAGGTGTTATGAGAGCCCAGGTTGCTCTGATAGTGGCCTTCAGCTCTTCTGCATTGTTGGGTCTGGCATATCGCATCTTCCTCTTCACAATACCCCATAGATTTTCTACGGGGTTAAGGTCAGGCGAGTCTTCTGGCCAATTAAGAACAGGGATACCATGGTCCTTAAACCAGGTACTGGTAGCTTTGGAACTGTGTGCAGGTGCCAAGTCCTGTTGGAAAATGAAATCTGCATCTCCATAAAGTTGGTCAGCAGCA
The DNA here is from genome assembly GCA_003731715.1 of Anabarilius grahami. Classification (NCBI taxonomy): domain Eukaryota; kingdom Metazoa; phylum Chordata; class Actinopteri; order Cypriniformes; family Xenocyprididae; genus Anabarilius; species Anabarilius grahami. The sequence goes on from RJVU01044706.1 coordinate 6,271,006, forward strand.
GGAAGCATAAAGTGCTCTAAAACTTCCTGGTATACGGCTGCATTGACCTTGGACCTCAGAAAACACAGTGGACCAACACCAGCAGATGACATGGCACCCCAAACCATCACTGACTGTGGAAACTTTACACTGGACCTCAAGCAACGTGGATTGTGTGCCTCTCCTCTCTTCCTCCAGACTCTGGGTCCCTGATTTCCAAAGGAAATGCAAAATTGACTTTCATCAGAGAACATAACTTTGGACCACTCAGCAGCAGTCCAGTCCTTTTTGTCTTTAGCCCAGGCGAGACGCTTCTGACGCTGTCTGTTGTTCAAGAGTGGCTTGACACAAGTAATGCGACAGCTGAAACCCATGTCTTGCATACGTCTGTGCGTAGTGGTTCTTGAAGCACTGACTCCAGCTGCAGTCCACTCTTTGTGAATCTCCCCCACATTTTTGAATGGGTTTTGTTTCACAATCCTCTCCAGGGTGCGGTTATCCCTATTGCTTGTACACTTTTTTCTACCACATCTTTTCCTTCCCTTCGCCTCTCTATTAATGTGCTTGGACACAGAGCTCTGTGAACAGCCAGCCTCTTTTGCAATGACCTTTTGTGTCTTGCCCTCCTTGTGCAAGGTGTCAATGGTCGTCTTTTGGACAACTGTCAAGTCGGCAGTCTTCCCCATGATTGTGTAGCCTACAGAACTAGACTGAGAGACCATTTAAAGGCCTTTGCAGGTGTTTAGAGTTAATTAGATGATTAGAGTGTGGCACCAGGTGTCTTCAATATTGAACCTTTTCACAATATTCTAATTTTCTGAGATACTGAATTTGGGATTTTCCTTAGTTGTCAGTTATAATCATCAAAATTAAAAGAAATAAACATTTGAAATATATCAGTCTGTGTGTAATGAATGAATATAATATACAAGTTTCACTTTTTGAATGGAATTAGTGAAATAAATTAACTTTTTGATGATATTCTAATTATATGACCAGCACCTGTATATGCAGCAATGTGTGCTAGATTTTGTCTGGAAGGTATAAAAATGCTAAATGGCTGGTCTTTACCTCAGGATGGTCTGTTCCAGTAGTTTGGTCTTGGCTTCATCCTCTTGTAGTTGTTTCTGTGCCTCGTCCTCTCCACTGGATGGCGCTCCGTCCAACAGCCATCTCTCTCTCAATGCCTTTGACTGTCAAAACAGGCCATTTAGCATAGAGATTTTTTTTTTTAGAGAAGTTAACATCACTTAAACAACACACTACTGCTCAAAAGTTTGGGGTCAGTAAGAAAAAAAAAAGAACAATTTTATTCAGTTATGATGCATTAAATTGATCAAAAGTGAAAGTAAAACATTTCAACTGTTACAAAAGATTTGTTTTAAATAGAGGATGTTCTTATGAACTTTCTATTCATCAACAATCCTAAAATGTATCAAGGTTTCCACAAAAATATTAAGCAGCACAACTGTTTTTAACATTGGAAATAATAATAAATGTTTCTTGAGCATCAAATCGCCATATTAGAATGATTTCTGAAGGATCATGTGACACTAAAGACTGGAGTAATGATGCAGAAAATTCAGCAATGCCATCACAGGAATAAATTACATTTTAAAGAGGAATTATTATGCAAATATCACTTTTATAAGGTGTTTGAACACTGATGTGCGTCCATAGTGTGCGTAAACAACCAGCCTATAATGGTAAAAATCCACCCACTCCTTATTTTATAATCCCCATAAATCATAAACAGTCTCTCCAAACAAGCGGTTCCAGATTTCCCCCTATTCTTACGTAAGAGTAGGGGGAAGCCTCGCCCATGACTGGTAATCTGCCCTTTTAGATACCGCCCTGACTGAGCCGCAGCAGTCAGCCATTTCTGTTTCCTTGCTGTAGCAGCTGGAGATATACAATGTCTGCACCAAAAAACATTACAAATGTTCTGTTGTTGGATGTACCAACGAACATAAGAGTCTCCATAGACTCTCGGCATCTGAGCCACTGAGGACACCGTGGTTGAATTTTTATTTATGAAGGAAATGTGCCAAATAAAGTCGGTAAAGTGTTATATATTCGCTGGATTTATGACGGTACATGCTAGTCGATGAGTTGAATCAACTTTACTCCACAATAACTACATAAATTTATCCATTAACAATTCAGAAACGTCCAGTTGCATTGTGTCCAACTCCATTTTGAACAATGTAAGGCTGAAAACCGCTACTGACAATTTCTGGAATTTTGGCTGCGTGAGATTCTCCAGTTTTGTTGTTGAGTATCTGAAGTGTGAGCTGTTAAAGCTCCGCCCTCTTCTGGAAAGGGGGCTGGTAGCAGCAGCTCATTTGCATTTAAAGGGACACACACAAAATGGCATGATTTTACTCACACCCAAATAGGGTGTAAATTTGTCAAGCTATAATAAATGATCTGTGGTGTATTTTGAGCTGAAATGTCACAGACACATTCTGGGGACACCAGAGACTTGTATTGTATCTTGTATTGTGACTTGTATCTTGTGAAAAGGGGCATAACAGGTCCCCTTTAAAGTATATTCAAAAAGAAAACAGTTGTTTTAAATTGCATTTGTACTTTCATATTACCATTTTTACTGTATTTGATTCTTATCAAATAAATGCAGCCTTGGTGAGTTTAAGTGACTTATTTCAAAATCATTTAAAAAAATCATACCGACCCCAAACTTTTGAACAGTAGTATATCTATAAATATATATCATGGTCCCTAATTGCACAATATTAACAAAATGAGCTCTTGAAAATAAGATTATGTCAGTCTGATTCATTGTGCTGACGTAAACATATCTGGACCATTAAGGTTAGTGTAGCACATGACCATTAGCTGTCCATTAGTTTTTCACTTTAGGGCATTCTCCATGCCAGCTAATGCACACTATGCACATTTCTGGATAGTGAAACATTTTGACAGGCGCCTGCTAAAACAGGGCTTCATGACAGAGCTTCTAGTCCATGTTGGTAAGAAACAGATAACTTTTTCTGGCACAGGGAAGGAAGATATTTTGGGTACAAGCAGAGGTGGCACTTGAAATGGCACTGGACCACAATTAGCAATGCAAGGCATTCTGGCACACTGGATGTCTATTGAGTTCTTAGAAATCTCAACCCGTTCCATCCAGTCACCTGTCATATGGATAAAAACAAAGACTGCCCTACATTTGTTTTCATACAATATCATGTCTCATTAGGAAATGCCACATTAAGAAAGCAAAAATGTGAAAAAAAAACTAGTTTAGCATACAAACTGCTGCTGCCAACAGTGCTGTTTCTATTCTAGAGCAGCAAAGACAGAAGAGGCTGTTAAAGCTGCAGCAGATAAAAACAAACATCTGCTGAACATCAAACAGTGAACTGAAGGCCAATGATAAGGCAAAACCGAAGAGAAACATCACAGAGTGCTTGATAACACCTGTTGAGCAGAAAATAGGAGGCTGAGATGAAGGTGAAGATGACATTATATGAGAATAAATATATAAGTTTGGATCACAAACTTTTACAATTATATGAGGTTGTTGTCAGGTTTGATGTCCCTTTTTCATCCTTCTTTCCTTCTTACACTGTCTACTGTACAGACAGTAGTGTCTGAGCTCTGCAAGGCTGAACATCTGAAAGATTCATTCAGACAGGCCTCTGGAGAAAATGAAAAGAAAGAAAAAAGTAGAGTGGGATGAAAGGAAGAGGGGGAAGGTGAGGTCAAGACCACAAAAATAACAAAAGCATAAGGAAAAAGGTCAATGGACAGCAAAGAGACCTCATCAGCTAGACAAGGAGGAAGAGAATGGAGAAAAAAAAAACAAAAAAACAAGCAGCAGGTATCCATCACTGTATTGTAAATGGGCCGGTCTGAGGATGTTGGAACTTATTCTCTTCAACCAGCCCACTGGGACATGTACCATTGCTCTCTACAGCAATTTCATCCTACTGGTACCTGCTTTATCACTACTATACTCAAGACATTTCTTTCCTAGTTGGCAAAAAAGTGTATGGGTCCAATTAGTATTTTAAAGGCAAATTAACTAAAAATATTACTTAATGGACACTTAAAAAAACTGTCATGATCATCACAAGAAAATCAGATTCGCAGAATCTGAAAAAAAGAAAAAGAAAGAGCCATGAAAAAGCTGTCACATGAACTCAAAAAGACATTTTTGTGTGCAGTCTGAAAATTACCAAATGGAAAAAACACCCTTTAACATTAGATCTTACAATTCGTTATGCTTCCTTAAAACTCTAACCTACTCCCTTTTCTTATGAAACTGGGTAATCCTTCACACAGAATTAGCAACAATTTCTCAGTTTCATATAATATCTTGTGACATAACTGTCCATATTCGAAACAGTCCAAACTGACCCTCTCCTGCTCTCATTCTCGTCCCTCAGCCCCCACCCTCCGCTCTGGCTTTGTGACCGCGAATTCTGGCATGGTGACAGATATGCTGACATCACCACGTTCACACCCATCCACATGCACACGCAATACAATCCCAGCACAGAGGGTAGGACAAAGGATCAGAGTCTCGCTCAGTAGGAAACTATGGCCTGTTCCATTGTTTCCTATTGAGGAAAATCCCTTATGCACAAAAAACAATGGCAGGTATAAAACTAACAAACAAAAAAGATCACGTTGTGACAGATAACAAAAGGGAAACAGTCGCCTTGCCGGATATTTGGGAGATGAGGATAGGCACGCAGGCAAACTATTTTTGACCATGGATTGCAGCAGACTTGAGAACTTAAGGATTTGCATAAATTTTGCAGTTTTCATATTTTGATATGAATGATGAAAATAACTGGGGTAATAATGTATGCAGGCATCCAGAGATAATTGTGTAATCATAAAAAGAATGATATATGTGATATATACACTCATTAATAAACTATTTATATAACGATTGTTTGGCTGCTGTCAAATAATACAAATCCTCATACAAAATTCAAATATAAAGATCAGTGAACATATACAGCTCAACCGAACCTGAATGACGTGCAAGGACAAACCTCTTCTGGAAGCTCAAACGTGCTGCAAAAAGGCCTGTACACACCGGGACGAATATCGCGCGCTATTATCGCTGAAGTTTAATGCCTCGTGACTAAACAAAGGGCGCCAATGTGAGTGTGCACAACGACGCGAAAAACGCCAGGCACAAAAGCGTCATTTTTTTGGTTTGACGCGCCGCGTTAAAAACTGGCCGACCAATGAGAGTGGTGCTTTTGTTCACGTGCCTGGAGATGCTGAAGTTACAGTAAAACACAACTTGGTGGCGCTCAAGCACAAAACGGTCTTGCCGAGCACACATTGATACCAAGACGACGAAGAGAAAGTAAGTAGATGAGGAAGACCCCTACAAACTATCCCTGCGTCTCATTCAGCTCCCTAGCTTCCTAGGTCGTGTATCAGTATACTGTGTGAATGAATGTGGCCGACTCCCTGATCAGTGCCCTGACTACTGAACTAGAGAGCTGATTGAGACGCTCACTATGGGTGCTCTGCCACTTCATAGCCACACCAATAGATGTGTAATATTTCTGTATTTTTATTGTTTGTTTTTTTCTTTTACATTCAAGAAATATAGTTGAGAATGTCTATTTCATAAGTATGTTTATTTGCACTACCGTTTCTGACTACCATCTCTCATATGTCATATATATGCCATTTAATATCTGCATTTTTATCTTCTTTAACTATATTAATATCATAAATATGTTTATTTGCACTACCGTTAAGCACAAGCGCCACATACTGTCAGGGAGTGAATTTGCACGTTCACTCTGCGCATCGCTAGTGAAAATCGCTTGGGTATGAACACAAAAAACGTCTCGAAAAACGCTGCCGATAAACGCATGCGATATTCGTCCCGGTGTGTACAGGCCTTAAGACACAAAAACGAACCTCATTCAATCCGTTCATCATATAAAGCGATCGTGTCTCTTCAGAAAATTTTGACTAAACCGCTCGATTCATATGGATTAATTTTACGAATCGCTTTATGAAGGTTTTGAAGCGTCAAAGTTCTAGTTGTGAAGGCATGAGGGCAAGTCTATGGAGGGACAGAATGCTGTCAGATTTCATCAAAAATAACTTCATTTGTGTTTACAAGACGAACGAAAGTCTTGTGGGTTTGGAATGACATGAGGGTGAGTAATTAATGACACATTTCGATGGCCCACTACATGTCAGCTAACTCTCATTAGAGTATTAGTAGACTGTAGAAGACTGTTAGATTAGGGTTAGGTGTTGGGGTTAGTAGAATAAGTTGACATTACTTGTAGTCAGTAGAATGTCTGTTGTCTAATGAGTTTGTGTTGTCTAATGAGAGTTTGTTGACATGTAGTTGCAAAGATACTGAGAGTTACTTCTAGTAGATCTTAAGTAATGATTGAGAGGTAGAGTATTATTTTAGTATGAGTCTATACTTTATTTTCTTGGAAAATCCTGCATAGAGCAATTCATTTTTAATATTTAAATAAAGTGATGTACAGCATCATTAAGAGCACTCTGACCCCCAAAAAACACTGCAATTCTCACCGTGCCAATTACAATTTACGTGGTAGCTAACAGATGCACTATGGATAGAGTAAAGTTAAAGGGTTAGTTCAATCAAAAATGAAATTTCTGTCATTAATTACTCATGTTGTTCCAAACCGGTATGACCTTAACTCATCTTCGGAACACAAATTAAGATATTTTTGATGAAATCAGAGAGGCTTTTTTATATCCCCCATAGAAAGCAACGTAATTACCACATTCAAGGTCCAGAAAGGTAGTAAAGACATTGTTAAAATAGTCCATGTGACTACAGTGGTACAACCTTAATGTTATGAAGCGACGAAAATACATTTTGCGTGCAAAAACAAGACAAAAATAACGACTTTATTCAACCATTTCTACTCTCCCCTGTCATTCTCCTACACTATTTACATTGTATAGACAGAGCAGTGCTTTTGGGTTCTACGTCAGAATGCAGACTCATTAATTGAAGTCAATATAGACTTAAAATGTAATAAAATGTTATGTCAATCCTTGAATAATGGTAAATACTTTTTTTCCCCAGTTAGGAATGTATGCTTGTTTAAATACTCTATCATGAAGTACAGAAAATTGTAATGTTGTTTTCATAATCAGAATCAGATGTAATGAGTGGGATGGCTACCATATCTATAAATAAAGGCTTTAGATGACATGAAATTGCAGTCAAAAAGTCCTCTCTGTCACAGACTTTTAGTTATCTTGTTTTCTGTTTCATTATCATGGACTTTCAGTTTGTTTTTATTGCGATTCCTGATTTCTTTGTCTAATTTCCCACCACTTATCAGTTGTCATGGTGAATCATTTGATCTGCACAGGTGTTTATCATTATTTCATTCATTTGCCTTGTACTTAAGTTGCTGTTTGTTCACTCCTCAGTTATCCAGTCTTGTTTATGCTTATGGTTGCATTTGTCTACCTGCTGTTATTTGGGTTTTCTAGTGTGGATTATTAAAGCCTTTGAACCTGATGTTTATCTTCTTTGTGTATTCTTGCAACTGGGCATGACACCCCCTTGTCAAAATCAAACCTATGCCCTTGGACTCAACTTATTAGGGTTTACCGTGTATCCAGGCTTAATGTGCAGAGACAACAAAAATTTAGATCTAAATAGAATAGAGTGAGGGTTTGCTTTGAAAACACATTAGAAACGTTCATTATTTTTGAAGTTCCATTTGGTGCCTCTATAGTTGTGGATAAAATACAGACTGCAGCTTTAAAAATGTTTTTAGGCAGATAGTTGCTATGACAACTACCTTGTGGTAGAATGGATTAATTTAAATACATGAATTAAAAATGGTAATAAAAAGTAAAAGGTTCTCATGAATGTACATGAGTCTTTTAAAACTGAAAATTTGTAAGAGGGCCTGACTTCCCATTACAAGGCAGAACTTTACTTAAAGGGAGGATACAGATTTTTAGAACTTTACTTAAAGGGAGGATACAGATTTTTTCCCTTGTCCCCTCACACAGGAAACTGCTGTTAAACTTCCCCCTCTCCTTTCAGCAACTTCAAAATCTCACAAAATCCTTCTCACATTATGAATTTCAACACTACGGCTTTAAATAGAAATATGAAGTGTGGGACTAGACGGACAGTAAATTTGATTACATAAGGAAGACACGCCACGGCACTCTGACCCTTAACCTCTGGGTGAAAGCCTCTGACAGCAGTCTGAATGATGACACAGTGACAATGGCAAACACACACCTGCTCGGCTTTTGAAAACATATCAGCTGTTATGTCTTGATACCTTGAGATGCTGAAGTTGTCTGCGGTCATCCTCCAATTGTCTTCTTTTGTTCTCAATCTCAGCATCCCTCTTTCTCTTCTCCTAAAAAACAGACAAAATATTAAACTGCTGAAAGATATCAAACTTGTCAAATAACTTCTGTGCAAATATCAGTTAACAAAACTGATTTAAAGAAATGGTAAGAATCCATTATTATAGGATTATAGTTATATTCATGTTGTTTCAGTATCATGAGATATTATTAGTTTTATTAATATTTTTGATTCGTTTTTATTTTTATATTTACCATATTCTTTTTCATTTTATTTAATGTTTTAGTAATTTTGTTGTGCTTCTGTCATTTTTATAATTTTTTAATATGTCTATATAGTTTTTGTTAATTTTAATTTAGTTTTAGTTATTTTAGTACATAAAAATAGTTCGGAACTAGATGAAATAAAATAAGTTATTTAATATTTTATGTTATTTATTTTAGTTAACGTTTATTTTATTTCAAGCAAAGAAAATGTTTTTTTAAATGGTTTTAGTTTTAGTTACTATAATAACCATGTTACAAACCTAATGCAAATGTATAAATTTGACTACATATATATTTATTAAAATATAAATATATAATATTTATTTACTAACCGATCTGATTCGAATTGTCCTGCTCATACAACAGCGAGGGAGAGGCCTTTTCTATTTTCACAGTAGCTCTAAACAACACCTGTAGTAGCCATAGTGAAAGTGACTAAAGTAAATATAAAACATTTTGGCTTTCATAACAAGAGAAAGTTCTATCTTAATCAAAACGTTATTTATTTAACAAGTCCAATCAAGGCGTAGAATATTTTTTTGACTGAATGTATAGTGCAACCTTTGGGTGATGTACAGGCAACAAAATCGAAAGAAGCTCAAGATGGAAGACAGTGGCTTCCAATGACATAAAGCCGTATTAAGTGCTTTTAAACAGAACTGATTGCTGTATTCTGCTATCCTATGTGAACATACTGTAGCCAGAGTTTCATTAAACTGAAAAGCAGAACTCCCAATAAAACTCCTGACTGTGCACATTCATCCAGGAAGTCTCCACTTCTCAGAAGATGGATGAAGGGGAACAGTTGAAGGCAACATTAGTCTGGTTGTTCACAAAACAATGCTAAGCCCATCAATAATTAAACACACAGGATTGCTTTAGTGCTGATGGCTAGACATGCATTAGCCTTTATAGATGGTCATTGACATACTGTAGGAGCATAATGCCTCATGAGACTAACATCATTTAGGCCTTCTGTGCATCTGATCTGTATCCTGACATTTGTCCTCATACTATTTACACAACCAAGCTGTGTAATGAGGAATTTTGTTCACAAAAATTAAATTCTGAAAGTGCTAATTGTATATACTAGGGCTTATTCGTTTATTTTGATGATTTTATGATATATTTTTGGTATACACTACCGTTCAAATGTTTGGGGTCGGCAAACTTTTCTTATGCTAACCAAGAGACAAAAGTTGGCATAAAAAAAGTCTCTTATGCTAACCAAGGCTGCCTTTATTTGGTCCAAGACACAATAAAACAGTAATACTGTGAAAATTTTATTACAATTTAAAATATTAAATTGTAATGTATTCCTGTGGTGGCAAAGCTGAATTTCAGGATCCTTTAATAAGCAGAAAGTTAGAAAGAACAGCATTTATTTAAAATAGAAATCTTTTGTAACATTATAAATGTCTTTAATGTCACTTTTGTACAATGAATGCATCCCTGCTGAATAAAAGAAAACTTATCAAATAGTAGTGTATATTCAATTCATTATTATTCATTATTCTACATCTGTTTCAATGCTTACTACAGCCTTGGTCATGCACTTTTCCCACAGCAGTTCTGTGATTTTTAAATGCATTTTTCAGACAGAAATGTCTTCACTTATTCTCCATGCCTTGCTTAGTGCACAGACCTGACTAATCGAAAACTCATTATTTTTATTATCAATTACTTTTGATTAGTTGTCCTAATATAAATAAATTAGAATTAGTGTAATTATTTACTTACAGCAATGGCCCGAAGTCTATCTTGCTGTGACAAATCTTCCGACATCCTGCAAAAAAATGCAGTGAAGTTACATTTTTGATAAAACAGCAGACACAACAGGAGTAATGGAGTGATGAGGATCACTTCCCATTTACCGGAAACCATAGCCTTTCTTCAAAGCATTCAATATAAACATTTTTGTTCAATAATGCATGGCCAGATCCCTGCCTGATCTTTAGACACACATCATTTCCTATTGAAGACTGTGTTGTTTTACCTGCAAAAATGAACTAACATCTTGTACACTTCCACATTGCATTACAGATGGACCCTGTCTTATGTCTACGCATGCTGCGCTCATGTAAAATATGAGTCCAGCCTGTCAATAGTGTTTTGCACTTCTCTCCTTCGAGGGAAAGCAGATCGATAGAAATCGATAAAGAAGTGGGCAGCACTTTTTCTCTTCTCAGAAATCGATCTCCAGATATGCACCGATATATATTGCAAATCATTTTCACAGCAGCGTCCAGCACACAGTCCAACAGCAATGAAGGGAGAAGTTATGAATGGCATGCAAATTTCAAAACTGTTAACAGTCCTTTGCATTCCTCCCTAAATTGATTCCAGAACTCCAACATAAAGCTGAGGGAAGACCAATGTTGCTGGAGAGATTATAAAGCAAACGCTTTATAATCTCACTAGTTCAGTATGACTTTGACATGGGTATGAATATTGCAAAAGAGAAACCAAATCTCTTATTTGCATTTATAATATAGGGGCAAGGTTGAGCAAAAACATGAATACAAGCAGTCCAAACATGACCATCCATTTGTGGTTATATACTACATTGCTACATTGATAGGCATCCTGTGAGAGGAAGCCAAAACATACAATGCATGGATTGAGGAAACTTAGAAACAAAATATCAAAGGAAAAGGGACACATGGATAAAAAAGAGGTCAACCATGGAATGGGAAGATGGGTAGTGGAAGGCCATGCTGAACCTGGCACAATGATGTCTTTTGTCAAAGCCTGTTTTACTGCAGGGTTTTACGCTGGTCCACAGAGAAAGAGCTTCTCTCCTGAAAATGGCTGTAGGGGAGAGTCATCCAGCTGATTAGTGATCTCAATGGCCCTTCCGAGCAGAGCCAGTCACATGTTCACTCCCTCACAGGGAATGTTTGTCGATATGTTATCTCTCTCTAAATTCAGACCTAAAGAATCACTCACAATGGAACTGATCGTTCAAAATGAAATCGAAGCAATAGCTTAATTGATTCACTTCTGTACATTCAGTCCAAAGAATTAACTGTTGACTGATGGAATAACTGTTGAACTCAAGTTCAACCCAGACCCACTACTCAGTGTAAAACACACAATGTTGCATTAACACCTGCATTTTAAATCACTAGTGCAGATAGTGACAAGTGCAGCACTTGAGATCACGCCGAAGATGATTCATGGAGCAAACCCACTCATGAAAAGTGGAGCAACATGGACTGTAACAAAAGCAATAAGCAAATGATTCAGAGATAACAGTTGACAAAACAAGCATAAGCATTTGCTCAAGGTCTAACAGGGTCCCTACCATTTGAGCAATGAAATTCATTTTACTTTTACAGGGATTGATTACTGAATAAAAACCTTTTTATCCAGTATTTTTATTAATTTCCATAACCTTTGGACTTGACTGTATTTAAATGGTATGGCCACTTCAGATCATTTTCACGAATTTATAATAGTGTGTTGGTATTGTTTCATAATCCTCTTCCACTCAATAACTTGCTCATAATCTTACCAGTTCTTTAGTTGGGTTTACAACTCATCAGCAATAAATTTAACTCGTTCTAAAACTCAATGCAAATTAGAACAACACTGCATCAGTGGCTTAGGAATGGAAGAATGAGGAGAAACTCTTTGAAAAGTTTCAACACCATGCAGCCATTTCCTTTCGCCACATCTCATTGACAGTATTGGAAAAGCACTTGGGAGTCCAGGAAAAACACAACGCTGGCCAGCTTTATCCAATCTGTGAAGTCTCCAGTGTGGGTGCACTTATCTTACAGCTTGTTTCCCCTCTCTAGTCAACTGCTGGGCAACACACTGAAGCCATGCTGTGACCTTTTCACTGGTTCACTCACTGGCCAACAAAAGTGTTTAAAATGCCAAAAGTGACAAAGAGCAGCCAATAGATAATCGTGGCTAGATTTCTATAGAGAAAATCGAATGCATAAAAAACATGCCTCAACATCAACCAAAGGCTTCCTTTTTTGTGTATATGCAATAAATTTTGGGGTGACAAAAATGTCAGGTCCTATTTATGCATTAGGTTCCAATTACAAATTACAATTCTTCATTCCTCAGATGCAGTAATCGTGATGTAAATATCTCCTGAAAGTCCTTTCTTGCTAGATTTTAATGGCTTTGTAGGATATGTAACTAAATTTTAAGGCCCGAGCAAATCATACCACCTGAACAGTGCTGGACTGTAAAAAAAGTATTTCTACTTTGTTACTGTACTTAAGTACATTTTTCAAATATCTGTACTATATCAGAGTATTTTTATTTCGGGAAACTTTTATTTTTACTTCATTTCAAAGCATAATATCATACGTTTTACTTCACTACATTCCATAAAAGCATATTGTTCCTCATTATTTTGAACTGAAGAAATCGACACCCCTTCTGAAATGCAAGATTGACGTTCGATATGTGAACAAGTTGCTTCTTTACACTGAACCTGCTGAATTGGTTCACAAATAACACTGAACAATTCATTTGCGAATTGGACTGATCCTATTGCAACTGTACTTGAGAGTCAAAAACTCACTGATTCAGTGATCCGAAATGAGCCAAGAACAGGGATGGGGTGTAGTCATTAATAAAAATTAGTTTTGGTAAATGGAAATAGGAGATATGGTGTAAAAAGTCCACACACTGCATTTAAATGAACACGCATTTTGATTGGTAATGACGGTCATACGTCATTTCATGACGACAGACGTAAAACGACACTGTCATTATTTTTACACCCACTAGAGGGCGCATGACTTCAAAACGTAAATATAGGTTGTAATATGGTGCTTAAAAAACGACCTATAAGGTCGTTTTTTTTGGAGGACAGTCTCACTAAATCTGCTGTAAGAGGGCAAACTTTTTAAGTCCATTGAAATACTTAAATGTGGACATGTCCGTTTGTATCCCCGTCTGTATGGGGGAGGCAATTTTAGGTTATATGACGCAAATTAAAAGGTTAGTTCACACAAAAATAAAATTTCTGTCATTAAGTACTCACCCTCATGTCGTTCCAAACCCGTAACACCTTCGGAAGACAAATTAAAGTCCCCCTATAGTAAATAATTTTATCCCTTAAAACTCATCTTTGATCAGCAAAATTACATATTTAAACGTTTTTTTTCCTGTGTAAAAAATTCTTAATGCCTTAAAATAGCTTGAATGTAACTCTACACCCTTGCCTCATTTAATATACACGGATCTATGAATATGATAATTATCCCGCCTCCACTCACTCGCACAAGCTCAGATGAGATCCACTCGGTCAACTTACCAAGGTAAAAGCTGCACAATGGTATCGCTTTTTGCAACGTCGGACACACAACGGTAATTAATATGATTAGCCTTTTGCTTGACTATGTTATCAAACAGCTAATAATGTGTTGCTAATGTTATACAAACCATGTTCACATTCACGAGTCAGACAGCTACCTTCTAACAATCGGTATCCTTAGAAACGCTTTGAACAACTCAGAACGTCAGTGGAGAAAGGCATATAGTTCATCATAACATGGTAATATGCATCATATACCAGCCATATTGCTAAATCTAACCGATTTTTCATATCAACAGAAAAATACACCGGTATAACCTTCTTTTGAGACTCCCTGGCACGGTCAGTTAATGATATGCTAAAGTCCGCCGGCACGTTGACGTGATTGGTGACAAGATAGTATGTGACGTCAGAAACACCAGCGATTTCAAACCGCGGGTTTGAGACTGTGTTGGTTTACTGCAGTTTTAAAGAGAAAATACTCAGCAATGGTGTTGACTAATATATATACACGGTTTGTCTTAAAGCATTTTAAAAACACCAGATAGACATATGAACAACATTAAAAAATTGATTTTCACAACAGGGGGTCTTTAAGATATTTTTGATGAAATCCAAGAGTTTTTTTTTATCCCCCATAGAAAGCAACGTAATTACCGTCATTCAAGGCTCAGAAAAACAACAAAAATAGTCAACGTGACTACAGTAGTTCAACCTTAATGTTATGAAGTGATAGTGAAGTATACTTTTTGTGCACAAAAAAAAAAAACGACTTTATTCAACAATTACTTCTATACCCTGTCATTCTCCTATTCAAGAAATCAAAACTTATCCTCTAAGAGCTAAAAAGGCCACCCGAACTAACTCTTGGACTGACAAAAACACTGTTACATACTAAGTGCTATTTGATTGCAAGGAATGTGGGAGGGAGACTTGAGAAACTTCAACATGAGGATTTTGAGAAGGTCCAGCTTGTCTGGTAAAGGACAGTACCAATAGTTTCATGCACTCCCTTTTTTTGAGACATGCCATGAGCCAGGGCCCAACCAACCATGGGGAGAAGAAAAGGAAGGGAGGATACCTCCTAAAGCTGTTAGCGCATGCATATATATTTCAAGCATATAGAATGTACGTCACACTTAATAGCTGGTAACACTTCAGTGGTTTCTCTCACTGGAACCTTCTGGTTAACAGTTAGAGATGACTGCATTCATAAAATTTAAGTGGTTTTACCATCCTAAGCAAACATAGTCCGTAACCACTTTCAAAAATGTTTAAATGGACATTAGCTATTGTAAAAAGTCTCCTCTAAATTGGACATTTGTGAAAAAATGAGTCATTAAGTGTGCACTCATGTTTTGTAGCAGTCATTAAGATATTTTCATTATGGCTGGAGTGAGCAGGAAGGGCTTGAGTAAATGAGGAGAGTCTGTTACGGGCTATTATCTGCTACAGAGTTCTGATAGAAAAAGGAAGAGATATATGTGAGAGGTTAAAATATCAGTGATAGTGCAGAGCTGTCCAATTTTAGCCGTGTCAAATCACGGCAGCTTTCAGCAGTCCTTGCTGCTGGATGGCCACACCCATGAAGTGACAGATCCCATGTGACCATATAACCACTTGCGTAATACCAGATTTCATAATTTAAGCAACAATGTAAAGTATTTTAATACACTTGTGCCACTGAGTATATATTGATGGGGAAATCTTTATATTCATTTTAAAAAATCTAAATGAATTAGAGACTATTTCCAATAGTCTCTAATTATAAATGCTTCTCAGCAAGGAATGTGGGCTGGGGACCCAGGCAGATAAGGGTTGCTGTGTTTGAAAACTGGCATAGACATTGTAGACAAAGTTGAAACACTTAAAAACTTGAGCAAGTTTTAGTAGTTGTCAGTAGCATTTTCTTATAAAACACACCAGTAGCTTCAAAAAATCATGTTTAAAATATGACTACATGCAATTTATACAGTAAATTATATAACAGATAGATGCAGGCCTGGCTTCTGAATTAATGCATTCAGAATGAACGATGATGTAAAATTCTTAGTAAAATATACACAAGTTTTCAGGGGCTGGGTTAAATTGGACTAAATGACTGGAGAAGTCCTGCATACGTCACCAGATAGAAGTCGTTTTCACCAGAAGGTCCAGTTATGACATTTTGATGAAAGGGTTAGTTCACCCAAAAATGAAAATAATGTCATTCATAACTCACCCTCATGTTGTTCCACACCCGTAAGACCTTCGTTAATCTTCAGAACACAAATTAAGATATTTTTGTTGAAAGCAATGAGAATATTTTTGGTGCGCCAAAAAAACAAAATAACGACTTATATAGTGATGGCCGTATTTCAAAACACAGCTTCAGGAAGCTTCGGAGCATTATGAATCAGCGTATCGAATCATGATTCAGATCGCATATCAAATCGCCAAACTGCTGAAATCATGTGACTTTGGCGCTCCGAACCGCTGATTTATAATGCTCCGAAGCTTCCTGAAGCAGTGTTTTGAAATCGGCCATCACTATATAAGTTGTTATTTTGGTTTTTTTGGCGCACCAAAAATATTCTCGTCATTTTATAATATTAATATTGAACCACTGTACTGACATGAACTGATTTAAATATGTTTTTAGTACAATGGATCTTGAGAGAGGAAATGTCATTGCTGGCTATGGAGGCCTCACTGAGCCATCGGATTTCAACAAAAATATCTTAATTTGTGTTCCGAAGATTAACAAAGGTCTTACGGGTGTGGAACGACATGAGGGTGAGCAATAAATGACGGAATTTTCATTTTTGGGTGAACTAACCCTTTAAGCATTAAAAGCTCAATAACTTTTTTAAATGAGACATATGCATGGATGAATTGTTTACAATAAGATATGTAACGTTTATTTAGAAAATAGATAGGCTGAATTTCCATTTCATGCCAGCTTTAATATTTTTAATATGTAACGGGTGTAAGTTTCAAGGGGTTGCAGCGCTGAAGTTCTTATGACAATATTCACATTAAAGCAATACCTCTCGCCTTATTATTTAAACAAAAATGTGAATGCTTCTGCAAGTTTTAATACCCACAGACCTTGTTTTAATTATAAATTAAACTATTCTAAACTATTCATAAGACATTCCTTGAGAATTGAGCTTGAGAATTCTAATTCACTAATTCTAAACAATTTATAATGCACTTTATAGAGCACCTACCCTAATTTCAAAAGCATCTCATCGATTATTTCTTTTTGTCAGGAGCCTGCTTTGGTGGCTCCAATGACCTAGTGCCTCAAATGTTCATGGAAGCGTAAAGTTGACTGACAAAAGCTTTGGCATTGGATTTGTAATAGGATTGACAACACTCTTCCATTCATTCTTCATGTGCGTCTTGTTGTTCTCCACACCAAACGCTAAATTTCACAGTTATTCAAGATAAACAACAAACTATTTTACGTAATGTGTATAATACAAAACGCTTCATAGTTCTCATTCTTGCCCTTGGCGAAAATAAAGCGTTTCCAGCTGGGGAATGAGCGCACGATGGACGCGGTGGGTGTGGAGAAGATTTGACAGGAAAAAACGCATCATAAGCCTGTCAGAAGAGAAGCTCAACGTGAAGCGTATTTGATTTCGCGCGCGGGGTAATTATTTTCAGATTTCCGAACTATTAAATGACCAAAATCCAATTTAATACCAATATATTTAACATATACTGCTAAATTCAGGTCTGCACGGCCATATTGGATCATCCCACCCATTTTCATCAGTATATTACTAGATGTGGTTCTCCCACACCCGAGCACGTACTGTTTTAACGCGGGGATGCGCTGCAAAACGCACCAACGTGTTATTAGGCTTGTGCTACAATTTATGTAAACATATGATAAAAAACGCAACCTTTATATATTTAATCAAGCCATATGTACTTTCTTCGAAGAGGTAAATATCACTTATATCGCATTGCTACATTTCAGTCCTGTTATTTTCGCGGTTATTGCAATGTAACCTTTACAAGACATTCAGACGATTTAAAGCGCCATTGCAATGCCAAGCCTACAGTATAACACCAAAACATAATGTCAGGAAACGAAAGACAATAAAACCCGCAGGAAAATAACAATTGTTCTGAAATGAATACTTACTCAATGGCCAGACCCGTTCCCTTTCGATAGCGAATGTTTCTCTCGCGCCCGCTTAGAAAAAAACAAACCCCCGCTCGGAGGCGTAAACGATACAGGCGATCAATATGACTGAGCTACTACTATCTAATGATGGGCATTAATTCGGTTATTCTCTCGTGTTGCAGATACGGCTGTTGGCGGGGACGTGTGGTCTGTTTTCCGGGGAGCGGCGCTCAACCCGACGGTGAATGTGTTCTGGTGTCCCTTTGCAGCAGCAGCAGATCTCTCACATGGCTTCAGGATGGAGCGCGCGACTGTTGACTCCACAGCAGCCAAGCCTTTGTTTCCCGCGCGACAGTTATTCCGCGAGCGTGTTAAGGGCAATGTCTGGCATCTCCTCCTCCTAGTGAGAGTGAGAAGAGATGCTTGGATACGCCTCCCTCCGGACACTTGAGGGGCTGAATAAACGATGTAAACACAGACTCGAAGCATAGATTGATGGAGGTTTTACAACAAAATTCTAGTTTTAAGTTATTGTATTGGGGATGTTTTTTTCCTGTTATTGTTCATGTTGCATGTCACCTCACAGACTACTACTATTAAACTGTTTATAAACCTGTTCTCCTTATTTTAACTCCTTATAAATGATCATTTTAGACTTTTTATTTATGTTAACATTGTTGAAAATTTAGAATTATTTCCTAATAGTAGTATTTCCTAATATGTTATTAGCTACACTAAAATAAGGAATAAATTGAAAATATACCATCAGCATTCAGAGATTTTTTTTCCCCGGTGGCACTTTACGATTAGGTCATTCGTTAACGTTAGTTAACTACAGTTAACATGAACTAACAATGAAAAATACTTCTAAAGCATTTTTTTTTCTTAGTTAATATTTAACTAAAAATATAATTTCATTTAGGCTACTAATACAATAACAGTTGCATTTTTATTTACTACCATTAACAAAGATACTGTAACTAATGTATTGCTCATTGTTAGTTAATGCATTAACTAATGTCAACTACTTATTGTAAAGTGCTACATTCACAGTTTAAACTGGTTATGAGGAATCAATAACAACATGAAATGTTAGATACTGTTAGTCATGAACACCAGAAGAAATAATAATAAGAATAAAATTTCAGCCAAACTTGTACTGGTCCTGCTGTGAGTAGCTTCTGTTGATCTCTACCTAGTTATCCTTCTGAATAAGTCCAATGTTATGAGGAGAACAACCAGATTCAGATTCTAGTTCATCTCAAGTCTATTGTTAACAGTTTTAGCACACACTATTTTAAATCCAAAAACAACCTTGCAATATGCAGGTAAAAGTGCAGCACAACAACACGTTTTTTTTTTTCACATGTAAGTGTTTACATAGGACTTTTAAACAAGAGGTCACAGTTTGGCTGGTTAAAATGTTCCCCTTATCCCCTGCTGGTATTTGCTGGAACTACATGGGAGCAAAAAGCAGTTTTCTCCATTGATACCTATTCAAAAAATTGTATTCTAAATATCCTACATAAATTTTTGATGTGCTAGCCAAACAACTGCCACTGAGATGAACTAAAATGCTAAGGGTTAGATTTCTCCAGGTGCAGTAAGCAATTTCTGAGAATCATTGTTGTTATTTTGAAATCAACCCAAACAAACACACCCCTCCCTTCATTGTTCCGCCTCCGAAATGCACAAACACGCAATGCAAGAGTGGATATCTCTTTATCATAGCAGAAGCGAAGCAAAATAAAGCTTTGTGAAAAATAAAGCAAAGATGACGAATGCATGACAAGGAAGAACAAAAAAATTTACATACAGTACACATATATAAGAGCAAGAGTTCGCACTCAAAACCAATGTTACTCACGTGTGAAGCAGAAACAACGCAACCTTGGAGTCCGTTTTCAGACCTTTCCGTTTGGGTCTCTCCAGCGCTGAAAAGCTTTTCTAACATTAATGTAGGTCCTAAAGCTCTTGCCTTATCATAAGCCTTCTTTTTTCCATTAATATTCCTCTGACCTTTTCTCTTTTGTAATGTCTCTTACCCATCACTCTTTCTACAGTCTTTCTACAAATCTCCCTCTTGCTCACTCTCTCTCCTCTCCCATCATGAGCAGATACGCCTCCAATTGCTGATTGGTTACAAGTTTGTTGTGGTGCTTGGTCCGATCCACTTTCAAAAGCTTTTTTTCAGAAATCGTTTACTGCACCTTTAAGCAGACCCAATCTATGCGACTGCAAATTGTTTGGATTTCCAATTTACTTGAATGGTTAAAGATCAAAAGCTCCAAAACTGTTGGCCAAGATTACTTTGAAGTAGCATATTCCAAATCACAAATACAACCCAACAACAATGTAAAATAAAAGCTTAAATCATACAACATACTTTTTTAGCTTAAATCATACAATAATATATTTTTTCAAGCCATTTATTGCACATTCGCATTCCACAGTGAACAAACAATTGTCTGTCTCTTTTAGCTGCAGGACGAGAGTCACCATATAGAGTGCTGCAGGAATGACGTATTATTATGGGCCAAAACCTAGAAAGTTTTTTTTTTAATGGGATTTTGGTTAAAAGCCTGAAATAAGGCCTATGGTGAACACAAGCTTCAAGTTTTATTCTATGACATAAAACACACAAGTAATACCCACTCGAGATTTTTTAAAGCTTACGTGTCTGAGGTTGCTAACAGGTTGCTAAATGGGACTACAGATATTGTCAGGGACATTACTCACAAATGATCTACGCCAGGGGTTCCCAAACACATTCCTGGAGCCTCCCCAACACTGCATGTTTTTTGTCGAGGGAACCAGTGCGTTGCAAACTTCCAGGTTGGTCTACAAAAATACATAATCACTGCAGCACTATATTTAGCATTATGATTTCTTGCATTCATATCCACCTTATTTTTAACGTAAGAGTGGGGAGCTGCCATTTTTAACTTCAATGTGCACAGCTTCCAGTGCAGCCACTTCATACACACTAGCAGTTACAGCAAGAATTCCAGTTCTTTATTATATTGTTCTAACACTGAATCAAACTGATTTTTTATTACTTTTTTAGCCTACTTTTATATACTTTCTTTAGAAAGAATGGTCATTTCTATTAATTTTCCACAGGCGAGCCTGGTCCCCCCTAGCTCAAATGACAAGGCCTACATTACATCTTGTAAAAAAGGGGCATAATAGGACACTTTTAATTTATTAGCTATCGTATCATTGTAGCACAAATAGTTTTAGTGTTTACTGTACTTTCTTGTTCTTCTGGTTATTTTACCAATAGCAGCTAGTGGAGGCTGGTGGAAAATTTTCCAGGTAAGGCTGCAGTTCAAGTGGTACTCACTACAGCTCCTTCTTTCTGGACGTCTAATGGGGTGGGAATAGTCCAGCTCCTCCTCTCTGAATGGACAATTTCAGAAAACATCCCAGTATGATTCACTAAACAGTAAAAGTTAAAGAAACAGTTTAAGAAAAAAGTTAACATAGGGAAAATAATAAGACTATAGATTTTGAGAGGCTTGAAACATTTGAAATAAAGATAAAAGTTTTATCAAGTTCTGGATTAAGTTTGAGGATGCTTCTCACTTCTGTATTTTATGCAAGCTTTTTTCAATGTAAATTTAAAATCATTTTTACTTTTCCTAATTCACACTGCATGTGTGTACACACTGCAACAGCAAAAACTGCAAGGAAAAAATAAATGTTAAATTTGTTTAGAGCTATATACAGTAATTACAAGTCAATGTGCGATACCAAAAAGGACCACATGGACATGCCAAAAGACCACTATACCAGCCGCCTTGACCTCACTACATATACTATACGGATCCGTTCAGAATTACAAACACAGATAAATGCAGTGATATGAAGGTAAGTAGACAGCATCAGTGAACAGTTCCTTTGTCAGAGCAAGTGTTTGTGTCTGTGCTTGAAGTGTTTGATACAGTAGGCTATGTAGCTACATAACCCAGCAAGCAATTTTATGTCTAAAAGATGTCTAATAGCGGTCAAAACACAGCCCTGACGTCTAGGCTGAAACGAGGCAAAATTTGGACTGTCAGTGAAAATCTAATAGACGTCTAACCATAACCAAAAAGTAGACTAGTCATCAATTAGACCGCTATTGAACGACTACATATTTATGTCTAATAGACAGTGAATATGGGTCTAGGGTAAAACAATGCTGAATTTGGGCTATCAGTGAAAATTTAATAGATGTCTAACCGCAGCCCAAGGATAGACTAGTCATCAAATATACAGCTAATGAATGACTACATATATACATGTTATAGACAACAAAATAGTGTCTAAAGGATTCTTTTCACTTAAATATAACAGGTTCTCATAAATGACAATCCATTCAAACAAATTAAATATAAAGGATTTATTTAGAAAAAGAACTCAAGATAATACAAAATGAAAAATAAATAATAAATACAATTTTACAAGTACAATACAATTAAATATAATTGTTTTTCTTTAAAAAAAAAAATTAAACANAACATTTGAAATGAAAAAAAAAAAAAGGTTAACAAATATATATAAAACCATCTGAAATTTATTGTTGGTTTTATTTCCATAGCTTTCTTTAACTCAAACTCTGTTGCCACTGGAAAGTTCATCTGCCAAATAAGAAAAAAAAAATGCAAGAGAAAAGCAGTGTTGACATAAGGGTGTCATTCTCTTTTGTTTGGGTTAGGCTAAGGCAATATAGTTTTTAGGAATATATGGATACATTTTTCAAAGCAATATAGATTGAGACTATATCATTTATATCAATATAGCCTGATGTCACATTAAAAGAATTTATCCGACCAGTTCTTAAAAAAAAAAAAAGAAAAAAAAAAAGATAAACATTGTGTATCACCATTCAGCCTAAAAACAGAGATAAATTGTTTGGTCAATGTTTGCACGCACACACATACCTCTAATGACCGAAAACAATCGGGGCAGGTCTGCTTTCTATCCCTAGAGTCAAAACTATGGTGAAGCAGCATTCAGTCTTTATGTACCATATATCTGGAACAAACACTTTCTTAATGAGTGAGTCATCGAGTCATTCATTCATTCAGTAACGAAGCAAGTGGTGGTATTTTTGAAAGGGTAATTGAATCATTGACTCTCAAGGTTTTTTCACAGCCACATATTCGTTCACAATACATCGATATGAGTCACAGTTCTGCTGTGGCTTTCATTGGAACTAGAGATGCGCCAATAGCAATTTTCTTGGCCGAGTCCGATTTCCGATTTTTTGATAGTGTGATCTGCCGATACCTATTTTTGCCGATTCCGATTTTTTTTCTAAGAACTATAATTGACAGCATATACAAACAAAAATCTACTTTTCTTCAATGCAAAGTTTTATTTTCATAAAAAAAAGTAAAACTCAGTAATAAAATAAATAAAAAAATTGCAAACAACAGCACAAATAAATGCAATAGAATAGAGAGCTATGAAACTAAGTTTTTCAGGTTAAGTAGGTTTTTATTCAGTTAAGAAATACTACATAAATTAAAGTAATCAAATGTAAAATAACACATCCAGTGTTATTTTACATTGGTTACCTTAATTTCTGTATTCTTTATTGTAAATATTAAATACAGATTTATCTTTACCATTAAAGTTATAAAACGTATTCAGTCAAGAGCAGAAAGTGATTTTCTTTGTCTTTTGTTCTTTAAATAACATGACAGACAGCAGCAAGAATATTGGACTGCTGTCGCTTTAAGAGTTTCTAAGGCCACGTTCACACTGTCAGTTTTTGGGATTGACAACCGCATTTACTTACAGGTGTGAGTTTTGAAATGTCTCGTTCACACCACATCTGGAACACTGTTTGAACGTGCAACGAGTGTCAAGCCCGTATTCTCTTACTAGTAACCATAACGACAGTGACCAATGTAATATTAAAGATGGCTACGTCCATAAAACTGAAAAGTATTATGACTTTTGACATGACAAGAGACTTATTAAACAGCAAGTTCATCCAAGTCCTTAACCGACGCACAGGCGTGTCACGTCCTTTGTGACGTCTCACGCACGAAACAGCATTTGAAATTGGAAAAGAAACACAAAACCGACGGGAGCCGCACCGGTGGAGAACAGTGACTGGATCTAACACCTTAAAATGACGCACAGCTCATGTCTCTGTCACCGTAAGTTACCAAAAGCGAAACCACACACAAAACACCGGCTCTCTCGCTCCGTATGACGTGACAGACAACTAGTTTTCCAGTGCAGTTCCGTTCACACAGCACGAATATTCTTAGAATGTTGTTGTGAGACCTGAAAATTTACGGGTGTGAGTTCGGTTATAAAATGCAGTTGTCAGTCACTCCCGTAAATAACCGAGTACTACAGCACTAATTGATGTCGAAAATAAATTTTTTTATGTCAATTTGACGTCAATTTTTTGGTGTCCATTTTTTTGTGTAAATTTTTTTGTCAATTTGACGTCCACACACTGATGTCCAATTGATGTCAGAAAAAAAACCCATCAAATTGACGTCAATTTTTTGACGTCAATTTGACGTACATTTTTTGATGTCAATTTGACGTCTGTTTTTGGATGTCAATTTGATGTCAGGTTTTTTTTTGTCAATTTGACATCAGTTTTTTGATGTGAAGTTGACGTCCACACACTGATGTCCAATTGATGTAAAAAAAAAACATCAAATTGACGTCAAAAAATCAGTGTGTGACGTCCAAGTCAGTTTTGTTATCAATTTGAAGTAAATTTTTTGATTTCAATTTGACGTCAGTTTTTTTGTCAATTTGACATCAGTTTTTTTATGTCAATTTGACGTCCACACACTGATGTCCAATTGATGTCGAAAAAAACCCCATCAAATTGACGTCAAAAAATCAGTGTGTGACGTCCAAGTCAGTTTTTTGATGTCAATTTTTTTGTCCATTTGACATCAGTTTTTTTATATCAATTTGACGTCAATTTTTTTATATCAATTTGACGTCAATTTTTTTATGTCAATTTGATGTCAGTTTTTTTATGTCAATTTGACGTCAGTTTTTTATGTCAATTTTTTTTGTCAATTTGACGTCAGTTTTTTATGTCAATTTGATGTCAAGTTTTTGATGTCAATTTGACGTCAGTTTTTTGATGTCAATTTCACATCAGTTTTTTGATGTCAATTCGACGTCAGTTTTTTTATGTCAATTTGACGTCAGTTTTATAATGTCAATTTCACGTCAGTTTTTTTATGTCAATTTGACATCGGTTTTTTGATGTCAATTTCACATCAGTTTTTTGATGTCAATTTTTTTGATGTCAATTTGACATCAGTTTTTTTATGTCAATTTGACATCAGTTTTTTGACGTCAGTTTTTCGATGTCAATTTGACGTCAGCTTTCCGATGTCAATTTGATGTCAGTTTTTTGACGTCCACACACTGATGTCCAATTGATGTAAAAAAAACACCCATCAAATTGACGTCAATTTTTTTATGTCAATTTGATGTCAGTTTTTTTATGTCAATCTGACATCAATTTTTTTTATGTCAATTTGACGTCCACACACTGATGTCCAATTGACATCGAAAAAACCCCCCATCAAATTGACGTAAATTTGACGTCCACACACTGATGTCCAATTGATGTTGGGGGAAAAAAATTATCAAATTGAAGTAAATTTTTTGACGTCAGTTTTTTAATGTCAATTTCACGGCAGTTTTTTGGCGTCAATTTGACGTCCACACAGTGATGTCCAATTGATGTAAAAAAAAAAACATCAAATTGACGTAAATTTTTTTTATGTCAATTTGACGTAAATTTTTCTGTCAGTTTTTGGATGTCAATTTGCTGTCAATTTTTTTTATGTCAATTTGACATCAGTTTTTTTATGTCAATTTGACGTCAATTTTTTTTTGTCAATTTGACGTCAGTTTTTTGTCAATTTGAAGTCAATTTTTTGATGTCAATTTGACATCAGTTTTTTGATGTCAATTTGACGTCAGTTTTTTTACGTTAATTTGACGTTCACACACTGATGTTCAATTGATGTCGGAGAAAAAACCCCATCAAATTGACGTCAATTTTTTGACGTACATTTTTTTATGTCAATTTGACGTCTGTTTTTTGATGTCAATTTGATGTCAGTTTTTGGATGTCAATTTGACGTCAGTTTTTTTATGTCAATTTGATGTCAGTTTTTTGATGTCAATTTGACGTCTGTTTTTGGATGTCAATTTGATGTCAGTTTTTTTTTTGTCAATTTGACATCAGTTTTTTGATGTGAAGTTGACGTCCACACACTGATGTCCAATTGATGTAAAAAAAAAACATCAAATTGACGTCAAAAAATCAGTGTGTGACGTCCAAGTCAGTTTTGTTATCAATTTGAAGTAAATTTTTTGATTTCAATTTGACGTCAGTTTTTTTGTCAATTTGACATCAGTTTTTTTATGTCAATTTGACGTCCACACACTGATGTCCAATTGATGTCGAAAAAAACCCCATCAAATTGACGTCAAAAAATCAGTGTGTGACGTCCAAGTCAGTTTTTTGATGTCAATTTTTTTGTCCATTTGACATCAGTTTTTTTATATCAATTTGACGTCAATTTTTTTATATCAATTTGACGTCAATTTTTTTATGTCAATTTGATGTCAGTTTTTTTATGTCAATTTGACGTCAGTTTTTTATGTCAATTTTTTTTGTCAATTTGACGTCAGTTTTTTTATGTCAATTTGATGTCAAGTTTTTGATGTCAATTTGACGTCAGTTTTTTGATGTCAATTTGACGTCAGTTTTTTGATGTCAATTTGACGTCAGTTTTTTGATGTCAATTTGACGTCAGTTTTTTTATGTCAATTTGACGTCAGTTTTTTGATGTCAATTTTTTTTGTCAATTTGACGTCAGTTTTGTTGTCAATTTGCTGTCAATTTTTTTTATGTCAATTTGACATCAGTTTTTTTATGTCAATTTGACGTCAATTTTTTTTTGTCAATTTGACGTCAGTTTTTTGTCAATTTGAAGTCAATTTTTTGATGTCAATTTGACATCAGTTTTTTGATGTCAATTTGACGTCAGTTTTTTTACGTTAATTTGACGTTCACACACTGATGTTCAATTGATGTCGGAAAAAAACCCCATCAAATTGACGTCAATTTTTTGATGTACATTTTTTTATGTCAATTTGACGTCTGTTTTTTGATGTCAATTTGATGTCAGTTTTTGGATGTCAATTTGACGTCAGTTTTTTTATGTCAATTTGACGTCCACACACTGATGTCCAATTGATGTCGAAAAAATCCCATCAAATTGACGTCAATTTTTTTACGTCAATTTGACGTCCACACACTGATGTCCAATTGATGTCGAAAAAAACCCCATCAAATTAACGTCAAAAAAACAGTTTGTGATGTCCACACACTGATGTCCAATTGATGTCGGGGGAAAAAAATTATCAAATTGATGTCAAAAAATTGACGTCAGTTTTTTATGTCAATTTTTTAATGTCAATTTGACATCAATTTTTTTTGTCAATTTGACGTCAGTTTTTTTATGTCAATTTCACGTCAGTTTTTTGATGTCAATTTGACGTCAGTTTTTTTATGTCAATTTGATGTCAATTTCACATCAATTTTTTGATGTCAATTTCACGTCAGTTTTTTTGTCAATTTGACGTCAGTTTTTTTATGTCAATTTGGCGTCAGTTTTTTTGTCAATTTGACAAAAAGTAGAATTTACGTCAAGTTGACGTAAATTTTTTGATGTCAATTTGACGTCTGTTTTTGGATGTCAATTTGACGTCAGTTTTTTTATGTCAATTTGACGTCAATTTTTTGATGTCAATTTGACGTCAGTTTTTTGATGTCAATTTGACGTCAGTTTTTTGATGTCAATTTTTTTTGTCAATTTGACGTCAGTTTTTATGTCAATTTGACGTCAATTTTTTGATGTCAATTTGACGTCAATTTTTTGATGTCAATTTGACGTCAGTTTTTTTGATGTCAATTTGACGTCAGTTTTTTGATGTCAATTTTTTTTGTCAATTTGACGTCAGTTTTGTTGTCAATTTGAAGTCAATTTTTTGATGTCAATTTGACGTCAGTTTTTATGTCAATTTGACGTCAATTTTTTGATGTCAATTTGACGTCAGTTTTTTAATGTCAATTTCCCGTCAGTTTTTTGATGTCAATTTCACATCAGTTTTTTGATGTCAATTTGACGTCCACACACTGATGTCCAATTGACGTCAATTTGACGTGCACACACTGATGTCCAATTGATGTAGAAAAAAACCCCATCAAATTGACGTAAAAAAATCAGTGTGTGACGTTCACACACTGATGTCCAATTGATGTCGGGGGAAAAAAATTATCAAATTGAAGTCAATTTTTTGACGTCAGTTTTTTGATGTCAATTTGACGTCAGTTTTTTGATGTCAATTTGACGTCAGTTTTTTTTTTTGTCAATTTGACATCAGTTTTTTTATGTCAATTTGACATCAGTTTTTTTATGTCAATTTGACTTAAATTTTTTGATGTCAGTTTTTTTATGTCCATTTTTTGATGTCAATTTGACGTCCACACACTGATGTCCAACTGACGTCGAAAAACCCCACCATCAAATACACACTGATGTCCAACTGACGTCGAAAAACCCCACCATCAAATTGATGTTAATTTGACGTCCACACACTGATGTCCAATTGATGTCGGGGGAAAAAAATTATCAAATTGAAGTCAATTTTTTAAATTCAATTTTTTTATGTCAATTTGACATCAGTTTTTTGATGTCAATTTGACGTCAGTTTTTTGATGTCAATTTGACGTCAGTTTTTTTTATGTCAATTTGACGTCAGTTTTTTTATGTCAATTTGACGTCAGTTTTTTATGTCAATTTGACGTCAGTTTTTTATGTCCATTTTTTTATGTCAATTTGACGTCAAATTTTTGTAAAAGTAATTTTTGGTAAAAGTTTTCGAGGGTCAGTGCCGTTTCCCAGCAAGCAATAGCGATCATTTCACTGTCTCGGTTAACTATTGACCCGATATAGTCCGGCTATTACATGCAATAGAATAGGTAGCCTAAGTTACATAGGCCTATGTGGTGCTAAACCAGATCGAGCTACCAAGCAATAAACATGCCTTTGAGGATTACAAAATATTGTGCAGTGCCTGGACTCGACAGTAACGCAACAACATGTAAGTAACTGTGTTAATTCTACTGCCTGATCTGAAATGTAATGATTCATGTACAGTCAGATGTTCTTTGTCTGTGTGTCAGTAAATCAAACTTGTGATTAAACGTCAACTTGCGTTGTTTCTCTTAGTAGGATGAAAATAATCTGTTATTTAACAGTGATTAAATTATACAAAGAAAACGATCAAAGAAAGCTCTTTGCAATCGTTGGAGCAGCGCGCTGAAGCTGTCAATCAAACAGCGTGAGTTTATCGTGACTAACACGCGCAAAACTCCCATTTTATTCAACGAATCTCTTAGTGAAGATGAAACCATTTGTTAGTGTACAGAAATTGAGTTGCAATGACGAGATCACTGCTTTCATGCTCTCAACATGTCTGTGATCGGCTACACAGTGTTCATCTCTGCAACCTTTCATGCCACGATCTAAATATAATGCCATAGATCTAAATGTGATGCAACACTTTTCACGATTATTTAACCTTGAGAGCTGTAATAGTAAAAACACGCTAAAAGAGAGAGTAATACTTGGCTATTTCAAATGGAAAGATGTTAGCCAATCACAGCAGTGGGCGTTTACACTGAAGTCTCACACAGACACGCCCCTTAAAACAGAGCGTTCAAACCAGAGGGCAAAAATCAGGGTAGGAAAAATGCCTTTTATTTATAAATTATGACAATTTTGGATGTAAAAAGCATAATAACATTATAAGTGCACCCCAGGAAACATTATAAAACAATAAATCAACGCAGTTCATGACCCCTTTAAAGGTGCCCTAGAATGCATTTTCACAAGATGTAATATAAGTCTAAGGTGTCCCCTGAATGTGTCTGTGAAGTCTCAGCTCAAAATACCCCATAGATTTTTTCATTTTTTTAACTGCCTATTTTGGGGCATCATTAAATATGCGCCGATTCAGCGTGCTTCTCCTTTAAATGCTCACGTTCCCCGCCCCCAAGCTCGCGACTCTATAATACATTGCATAAACAAAGTTCACACAGCTAATATAACCCTCAAAATGTATCTTTACAAAGTGTTCGTCATGCAGCATACCCGATTATGTAAGTATGGTATTTATTTGGATGTTTACATTTGATTCTGAATGAGTTTGATGGTACACATTACACATATACATTACACACTGTTGGAGAGATTTATAAAGAATGAAGTTGTGTTTATGAGTTATACAGACTGCAAGTGTTTAATAATGAAAATAACGACATGACTCTGATCTCTGTGAATACAGTAAGAAACGATGGTAACTTTAACCACATTTAACAGTACATTAGCAACATGCTAACGAAACATTTAGAAAGACAATTTACAAATATCACTAAAAATATAATGATATCCTAGATCATGTCAGTTATTATTGCTCTATCTGCCATTTTTTGCTATTGTCCTTGCTTGCTTACCTGCATAAAGTCTGTTGATTCAGCTGTGCACAGATCCAGATGTTAATACTGGCTTGTCTAATGCCTTGAACATGGGCTGGCATATGCAAATATTGGGGGCGTACATTGATCCCAACTGTTGCGTCACAGTCAGTGTTATGTTGAGATTCGCCTGTTCTTCTGAGGTCTTTTAAACAAATGAGATTTACATAAGAAGGAGGAAACAATGGTGTTTGAGACTCACTATGTCATTTCCATGTACTAAACTCTTGTTATTCAACTATGCCAAGGTAAATTCAATTTTCATTTCTACGGCACCTTTAAAGTGTTTTTTTTTTCAAATAACAGTAGGCTATTTAACGTTTTATATTTTCAACATTAAAAACATTTTTATGCATCTGTAACTGCTCTTGACTGATTAACTTTAATAAAGTTTAATCTATTCTATAGTTATACATTAGATTACAATTTCTGTACCTGAAAATCTGCTGTTTAAACCTACATGAAAAACTTGAAAACATTTATTTCATTTATATGTTTGTTCTGTTGTATTTATTTGTGCTATTACTTTGTAATTTGATTATTTGTTACTATTTTATTACTTACTGTTTATTTGTCTAACAATATTTAAAATATAATTTAATCTAGTAGGTTTTGGTGTCATAACCCTATTTATTGAGGTTAAATGTTACAAAGACAACGAAAACAACAACTATGCAACATTTTCTTGTCCTTTACTTTTATTATTTTTTTGTTGTGGGGCCAGTGAAAATTTTGGCGGGGCAATTAAAAATTCGAAATTTGTAAATGTGCTGCTCGTGTCTTACCTTGACAATCGTCATCCATCAAAACATTACTAGTGAGACACTGGTTGCACACCTCCCGCCCTTGTCACTTCACTTAAGAACAGTCTACGGGGGCCGCTTTTCGGATTAGATTCGAGCACCCTGATTGCTAAATTTTATGACATATCTTGAATATGTTTCTATCGTGAATCTCTATCGCCCTAGAGCTGTGTGTAAGTGTGTGTGTTAATGGTTCAGGCCTGGAGCCCTAGCGCCCTCTATTGGCCATGCCACTTAGAGGCTAATGAGTCGCACATTCACAGGAAAGTATGGAGTAGATACATTTTAAATAACCGTTTTCGCATTCGGAGTAGATAGATAAATGTATTATTGCTGGAGTGTTGTTGGAATTGTTTTAAATATTTTTTTCATCATAAAACATACTTGTTTTTTGACGTTTGGTTTGAGTCACCAACCAATTTTGTGCATCTGCTCTTACTCTATTAGCTACTTATTATGCCTGTTAAGTTTGTTTGTTTACGTAAAATAGCACACACTCGCTAAAGAATATTCAAATGTTGTATAGTTAAACATTTAAATATTGTATATTTAAATACAGCATAGTGTTTATTGTGTCTTGAGGTAATAAATTCAAGTAAAATAGTGATATCTCACTCCCTCTCTTATATCCCTCAAATCAATCTTGAATCAAAGGCCTAGATATTTGTATGCCCTACCATTGACTTAATCTCCTGTAGAGGGCGTAAAGGCTCCATTCATGAAACCCATTTTTTCTCAACTGGAAGAGTGACTTTTGAATCATTAGAAAATTCCTGAGTAAATAGCCTACATTTTGTAATCTGTAGTGAGATCAAAATTCAAGGTGTTGAAAACATCCTCAACTGGGAGTTCACATTGGTGAAATTAGATGCAATAACAATAGTATTAGCATAAATGTAATACATCTTTTATGTGAAAGGTTCTTTGGAACAATCGACTTGCATCAGGGAGATTCCAATGCGTTAAAACAACATGAATTACCTTTGAGGAGAGAGTTGTCAAATTTTCTTTAGTCTGCACGTGTAGACCAAACCAGTTTTGTGAATGCACACTGTTCATTGGCCACCTCTGATGAAATGGTATTAATTAGCATTGGAAGATATAACTAAATGTGAATGAACAGCACCTTAAATGTGTTCTTCTGGGAGACTATGACTCATAAAGGCTTAGTGTAGCTGTTGGAACCCACATTTGACTGGTTCTGCATGCATATTTGTTTTTATGAGCCAGCATAAATGCAAGGAAATAAAGATGTTAGTTATCCCTCTCATAACTTAAATGTGAACCAGTCTGTTTCTGACATTTGAAGGTCAATGCTCAAGCTCTACTGTACAAGGCCTATTCGTTTAGTGTCTGCTCTAAGAAGGGAGGGGTAGAGGTAGAAGAAAAAGGAACTGAAGACTCAATCTCAAGCCTGTTAGTACTGCAGCAGCAGGGGTTTGCCATAGGGCTATCACACGCAAAGATCAAACAAGCGCCATTTCGCTCTCATACTCAGTACTTATTTTGGAATAAATTTAGTTAAATCTAATGCTCAAAGTTTAGTTTTTTTTAAGATGTGAGAGATTTGTTTTCTGCTGAAGGATATGTTCAGGGGTACTGAATGGTAGTTTTGGTTGATAATTGATGTATTACTGTTATGGGAATTGTGAAGCTGCTGTTTTGTAATGCATAGAAACAGAAAGGCCTGCACAAAGAGTTGAATGTAATTAAATAAGTTTTGGTATCATGTAGTCTGGAGGCTTTCTCTTCTCTTTTCTGTAACTCAGACTGGACTATAGAGAATTCATGAAATGTGACATCCTTTGCTACTGTCCTTGTATTCGTTGAGAAAATGAGTGGTGTGTCATGCAGAGCACAAACTGTTGGCCTGTGTAGGATTTTTTTTTCACCAGCTTCCTGCTATTTTCGTTCAGAGCATCTGTGCCACACAAACCACCTGGGTTTTGAGCTAGGAGAGGGTAGGAATCATTCAGTGGAGACCTAACAGCAGATTTTAGGACAGTAAAATCAAAGAGCATGCAACAGTACAAGAATCTCCACTGTAAAAAGAAAGAAAAAAAAAAGTGGGGACTTGCAGTTGTTACCTTAAGGAGCTATTTCTTCCTGATATAAAAATTCTGTCATTAATTACTCAACCTCATGTCGTTCTACACACGTAAGACCTCCGTTCATCTTCGGGACACAAATTAAGATGTTTTTGATTAAATACGTTGGCTCGGTGAGGCCTCCATTGCCAGCAAGACAGTTAACACTTTCAATGCCCAGAAAGCTACTAAAGACTATAGTAGTTCAACCTTAATGTTATGAAGCGACAAGAATACTTTTTGTGCACCAAAAAACAAAATAAAGACTTTATTCAACAATATCTAGTGATGGGCGATTTCAAAACACTGCTTCGTGAAGCTTCAAAGCTTTAGGAATCATTCGTTTAGAATCAGTGGTTCGGAGCATGTATCAAACTGCCAAAGTCACGCCCCCCAGTAGTGAACCATTGAAATTTCGAAACACTTGTGACGTAACGAAGCCTCGTTGACTAAAATCACGTGACTTTGGCAGTTTAATACGTGCTCCGAACCTCTGATTCGAAACAAAAGTTTCATAAAGCTTCGAAGCTATACGAAGCAGTGTTTTGAAATCGCCCATAACTAGATATTGTTGAATTAAGTCGTTATTTGTTTTTGTGGTGCACAAAAAGTGTTCTCGTCACTTCATAACATTAAGGTTAAACCACTGTAGTCACATGAACTGTTTTAAATACGTCTTTAGCTTTATGGGCACTGAAAGTGTTAATTGTCTTGCTGTCAATGCAGGCCTCACTGACCCATCGAATTTCATCAAAAATATCATAATTTGTGTTCCGAAGATGAACAAAGGTCTTACAGAAGTGGAAAGACATGAGGGTGAGTAATTAATGACACAATTTTCATTTTGGGGTGAACTAACCCTTTAAATTTAGTTTTGTTGGTGTAACCTAATGTATTTTGGTTGATTCAGTAATGCTAAATAATATTTTTGACTTGAATCAATTCATTTAGATTTTACTGCATGAAACACATTTTTAGGTAATTTTTCTTTGCTATTTTTGAATTCTTGCTACAAAAAGAGGTGTAAGAGGCATTTATGTTGATTGCCTATAGGATTATGTGTGAATAATCTTATATTTAATAATCCAATGCATAGAGAAAATTGTGGTAAAATAAGACAGATTTTACTGTAAAGAATGAGTAAGTATAAACTGGAGAAAAATCAATACACCTAGTTATATTTTGTGATTTTTATTTTTTTGAAGAAAACATCAAAAACAACCATAGAAATATGGAAAATCTATTTGTTCCATTTTAAAGGTAGGGTTTCTATGGAGACCCACAAATGAAATGCAGAAGAAAAATATATAAAGTGGCCATGTTTTTGTTGTTGATGTTTGTTTTTGTTTTTTTATGTGAGCAAATGCATTTTGACAAGCAAACCTTTTTTTAAGCATAAAAGTCAGCTATATGACTCACTTAATGACATTTTGAATAAACAAAAAAAACAAAAAAACATGCATAATTTCTTAGATGAAACCCACTGGCTCATCTTGAGATGAGATGAGTCTGTAGATGAGTCAGTAGTGGCCACATATTTCACTTTTTACAAACTGATTGATTGAAATTAAATAAGCACTACAGATTAAACAATCAAGGCAATCTGAGCAGCAGCAGTAATGGAAGTGATGTTTAGGCCATTAACGAACTATACATGCTGACTCTTTCTTCCTGTGAATGCACAACATGAACAAATAAACAAGCAAACATATAGTCTTACCAATTATCTGTTGTAAGAACAGTGTAACTGTGTCAGAGTGTCAGCCTGCAGGGCATGCTCATAACGACGTAACCATTTAGAATCTTCATGCATCTGCAAGCAAATTCAAATCATTTCACTCATGCTCAAATCACCCTTCAGATCAATCTACACTGCACATTATGACTGAGATGCAAGTAGGCACACACTTGTAAATGAGAGTAGGCCAAGTCAAGTTGCATTTTCCAAACTGTGGTAATTTCAGTTTTTGAGTTGTACTTGTCACTTCTAAATGCATTTTTATTCATTTGTTCTGAAGAGCAAGTGCAAGTGAAAGCAGTGTGAGGTTTCTCATCACCTTCTCATATGAAGTATGCAGACAATGCACTTTTGATAAATAGGAAATTGATATGGTGGATATACTAGTGAATGTGAGGAAGTATTTGAGAAGCTAAAGCTATACACTTCTCAAATGCTTTCTCACATTCACTAGTACAGTGAACATCGAATGAGTGAGGCCTTTTGTTATTGAAGCAAAATGAAAGACCGTGCAACTTGTTCTTGCCTTTCCGTCTGTGCTCATGTAATTTGTGCCAGCTTCTCCATTTGTGGATTAGTCTGTCGATTAATGGTTTACCCGCATCCTGCAAGAACTTCTTCCAGGTCACAGAGATGCTTCTTCCCAGAATACTGTGAGGTACTTTGTGACATAATGAAGTAAAATATTCTACCATGTGAGTGGACAACTGTTGTGTTACCCGAGGTTCTGGAAGGGGTGTAAAACAATGGCTGTTTAATAACCAAAGATGCAGTAGGTGATCTGAGAAATGCTAACATTAGCCTGCTAGCATTGATTGAAATCATATGATCCCATCCTCCCTGCAAATCGCCGTCCAAAGCCATGCCTCCTCCAAAACACATGAAGGCACACACAGCTGCTCTTGGCAAAGCGTCACAAGAGACGGTTTTAAACTACCTGATGTCTCAAAGCACATTATATTACAATAATAATGAATGTAAACAACTTAGAGAGCTTGTACCTGACTGCTGCAGATTCATTTCGGTGTTGATACTGTTGACATGGATACACATAATTCCGAGTCTGACTGAACAGCTCCGGTTAGAACGTCTCTTAATTACAGTAGTTAAAACGTGAACGCAGCATAAGCTCGTTGTTTTGATTCAATAGGAACTGTAAAATGTGGTTGCTGTTTGTTTGCGGTGCTCCGTGACTGATGTCTGTCTACATAAACTCTGCATTGCATGAAACATGCTGATGACGTATGATGACTGCACAAATAGGGTATGTAAAAACATGTTGACAGGCAGGTAGGGCGTTGTATTATTTCATTCCAACCAAATATAATGATTGGATTTACATTTTATGGTCTTACGCCTTTCACAGACGATATTTATAAAAATTAATTTAGACTGTTTAACATAGTGACTGCTATCAGGATATGAGGAGACTTTTAACCGGTATAACAAAAAATGTGTCTGTAGAGAATCACCTATTGCACCTTTAACTTAATTGTGACATTAGCTGTTG
This sequence comes from Anabarilius grahami, assembly GCA_003731715.1. NCBI lineage: Eukaryota > Metazoa > Chordata > Actinopteri > Cypriniformes > Xenocyprididae > Anabarilius > Anabarilius grahami. Next base: position 6,307,750 of record RJVU01044706.1, read on the forward strand.
AATGCACTTCTTCACCATCTACACTTAATCATGTACATATACTGTTCATATTAGAGTACCAACAATTCAAAGCCACAAAGAAAACTCTACAAGTTTCATCTGACAACATGAATAACTGTAACATGAATAATTCAGTCTCATTGATTTGCTGCTTGGTCTGAATTGCTTAATTCTACAATAACATTGATCTCTAGTCCAGAACCCGCAAACATTGTGTCTTGCTGGACAGTTGCGGTCTTGATTGACAGAACAAGTGTGGGCTTGACATGCTTAAGATACTATATGTCTCCTCAATCACATAACACAGCAGCCTTGATGTCATCTTACAATTCATCAGACTGCTAGTCTACATTTCCAAAAAAAAAATAATAATAATAATAATTTCCCCATTGCTATCAAAAGCTTATTCCCTGTACTTTTCTTCTTGTAATGTTGAATCACCACAAGGAGGTCAAGTCTGTGCTGTTGGTACAGTCATGCCAGCCTGGGCTTTAGCTCTTTTTATGACCCACTAAGGGAACATTCACTCTTCTTGTAGAGCTGCAATATTGAGTCACAGTCTAACTTGGCCCAGGGCACTGAATGTTTAATGCACTATTGTGAAATGAGTATATGATTTGATCACTGTCTTTAAAACAAGCATGTCACGCGACTCATGCCATATTCTCTCCAACTGTTTTAATAAAGTCAGCCCTTTCTCTAGATAGAGGCCTCTCTGAAGATATTTGTGTCTTCCAAGGCTCTAATTTATTATTTGTTAAAGAATACAGTCATGTTTATTATGTAGTCATCTCTCTGGTGAATTCATTAAAAATAGCTGATATTGACTCATTATAAATATGAAGATACTCTCTCACAACCTAAAGCACATGATTTATCATGTCTCTATTAGAAGAGCAATGTATATCACTGCAAATTGCATGTTACATCTTTAAAACAAAGTACTTTACTTTTATGTTGCCTTTTCATATAATTTGACCAAATGTCCTCACTGTCACATTTTGAGTTTGTTTTTGTGATCTGTTTGTTTCTCTGTTCTTGTTTGAGTTTCTTTGTTATTCTTCTAGTCTGTTAATTAGTTCAGTTCTCCTCCATTCTCTACCTGTTTGTGTCCATGGTTACTAATGGATTAGGTTCCTCGTTTCAGGTGGGTCTTGTCAATTATCTCATCAGCTCCTCTGTTTGCCTACACATATTTAAGCCCTCAGTTACTGTCTGTTCATTGTCTAGGTTTTTTATGTTTTTTTGGTCCCTATGATGAAAACAGGTTATAAATCATACTAAATTTTCATTTTTTCTTTTTTTTTTAAAATGTAAAAAATGTTTTTAGAAGTAGGGTAAGGAGTTAGAATGTACAGTTTGTACAGTATAAAAATCATGTCTATGAAAAATGAATAGTTCCCATAAAATGTTTATATTAATTCTTAACTAATAACTAATTTGAACTAATAATCATAACTAATTTTTGAAGAAATATTGGCTTATATTTTTAACGTACCAACACACATGAATTACTGTATGTTTCCCTAAAAAATAAATGATTGAAAATTGTTTAGCTATTATACAAAATATATTAATGCACATTCTATTGTTAGATGAAGGCATAAATGCATGGGATGTTGATGTTTTGAAACAATTATAAATCTAAATTATTAATTACTGAGGATGATAATCCATTTATCAAAACTGTCTTCAATATAAATTTATGAAGGTGTAGAAGAAAAGAAATAAACACAATCACTTGTTTTTCATACAGTTGATGTCTGAGAGAACCAAGGATTTTGACACAAAACAATTATCAGAATTCACTAGATTCACTGACTAAAAGCAGATAGTATTATTACAATTTTATTTTTCAAAGTTTGTTACAAAAACATTAACATTGGGCAGCAAAATGAAAGAGGCCATCCCTGCTGATATGTAACAGTCCATCCAAGGTCTAGAAGACACATAAATAAACATACATGCAACATGAACAAACAAGCACTTCATATTTTAGTATAAAAAGGAGAAAGTGACTAGGCCTACTTAAAACTGATTCCATACACAGCAAAGCGATGAGACTTCTTACCTGTTATTCCCACAATAAATCTGTCCTCCGTGAGTCATAAGAGAGCTGAAACATGATTTCCTCTTGTATAATACAATGTAAATCCTTGTGTATGAATGAAACTTCAAATAAAAATGTAAATATGGTTGGTTGTTTTGTCGTGGCTTATGAGAAGTGATCTTGATCTTGAAAGAGGCAACATTTTCTTCACTGCAAATTTGTGAAGATGGAAAAGAGCAGAAACCCTTAATACATGTAATAATTACAACTTGATTCATTTTTGGGAGTTTGTGGGTCATCTTTCCTCACAGTTTGTGCGGAAACAGCAGCCTCCTCAAGTCTATGTGATCCTCTCGGTGCTCCACTGCACTAATCCACCCCAGATGCTCAATGTGAGATAACCAAGAAGGCTGTCTTCTCTCGCCATCCACTGAAAATACAATTATTCACATTGGAGTCCTCCCAAAAAGAAAAAGAAAAACAAAAAACTCCTCAATCTTTAAATTGTCTGTTTGTTTGCAAGTTCTTAAAGAAGTGGTCCGGTTCTGGGTGAGGCTGTCCGGGCTCCCAGTCTTTAGCTGAGATCGAGGAGTTACGGTGAAGTGAGGAATCTCGGCTAAGACTGCTGTCCAAAAGTAGGTCAGGATGAGGTGGCGGAGGCAGGATCCCTGGGTCAGGCTCGCTGGTAGAGGAACAGAGGGAGTCTGTTTTCGTGGGATGATAATCACGCACACATTCCTGCCTGGGCAGTGTCCGACTAGTCTCGTGGACCTCGGTGCTGCCATTGGAGGTGCTTCTCCAGTCCCAGGTGTTCCCGTTGCCTGAAGATAGACGGACCACTGGGTGATGAGGAGCGTGAGCGTCTACTGTGACAATGCTGCTTCTGTCTTGCTCTGATGGGATGCGGTAGTACGGAGACTCTGAGCCAGTGCTGGAGGTAGCACAGGACGAGGCGGTCTCAGAGGACTTTGGTGTGGTGATGGTAACTGGACCGTGTTGCTTAGACATGGCAATGACCTGCATAACCCGTGGCTGGTTGGGCAGCCGTGGAGGTTCTGGCGTGGCAGCTGGTACCGGACCTCCTTTCTCTGTCATGGACAGCCATTTAGCCCTTGTGGTGGCGCTTTTAGGTGACACTGGTGGTGGTCTGGTGGCTTCCTCTGGGATATGAACCAACTGCGGGGCACCGGGCCTCTGAGGTATCATCACCCTGGCACCACCTGCCGCTGTCGTTGCTCCCCTGTTGGCTTGCACAGTAGGATAAAGTGAAGACGGCATGCCCAGCTCCTCTGAAGCTTCCTCCTCGACTCCACCAACTCCCTCCGCAGTTGCTCCCTCTTCCTCCTCCTCGTCCCTAAGGCTGAGACTGCGCATCTCCATTGATTTCAGCTTCCATTCGGACACCAGCTGTTTAGAACGTTGAGAATCCATCGGCACATGGAACGTCATGTGACGCTGAGCAGGCTCCTCCATAGCATTGGTGTTAGCACGGGGCAGTGTGTTACTGAAGGTCACCATCGTCTCCTTCCCCATCGGGCTGCGAGGAGCCAAGAGCTCGACATCTGCACTAGCTCTCTTCAGGCTGCCCATTGAGGCTTTCTCTCGACGCACCTTACGGTTCAGGCCAGCAACATGCGGCGGGGCCGAGAGCTCATCGTTGCTCTCAGAAGCATGGGCCTTTTGGTACACCGAGTCGTGGCCCCGCTGTGTCAGTTCTCTTAGAGGATCTTTTTGTGGAGGATGGGGTTGCTTTAATGGCCTAGGGGAGGCTTCTTCATTGGACTTAAAGTTCCCCACCGCATATAGTGCCTGGAATGTGAGAAAGACTTGTTATTGTAAGGTTAATAGGAGTCCACTAATTAATCTGACATATTTATAACATAAAGACAAATTAATTAGATTGTGTGTACACCAAAGGTGTGTGGACACCTAAACACTTAATTCATATGTGCTTATTGAACATTTCATTTAAAAACATTCGGCATGGGCATTATTAGGGAGTTGGTCTTTGCTGCTATTACAGCTTTTATTGTGGGAAGGTTTTCCAATAAAATTTTTATTATTGTTTATTGCAGGGGTAGCCAACCCAGCTTCTGGAGGGCTACTTTCCTGCAGAGTTTAGCTCCAACCCTAATCAAACACACCTGAACCAGCTAATCAGGGTGTTCAGGATTACTTAAAAATAAGAAGGTGTGTTGGAGCAGGGTTGACAAAGGCTTGTTGCCGAAATGTCTGAAAAAACAAAACGCTGAAGTGAGTGTGGCTATATAGCTGTGTAGGTAAACTTGCAGACAGCTTTTTACAGGAAGAAGAGAGTCAGTGTTGTTCCACTCAATGTTAATCACTTCAAACAGTTGATGAGTAGCTGAAAAATGTCTCCCACTGTTAGTTTGAGTTTAATGTGTGACCAAATATTCACTATAGGGTTCAAATCTGGACTCCAACCAGGCCAAAACATAAGCCTAATGGACTTGTTCTCAAGCCATTTCTCGGTTGTTTTTGTAATTTGGGGAGGAGTATTGTCTTGTTGAACACTAACATCTGATCATTCTTCTTTGGATAACAACTTTTCAATTGTGGAAAGGAAGCCATTCTGCAATATTCTCCTGTACTTCAAAGCATTACATTATTTTTAACAGTGAAGCTCACCAATACCAGCAGATAAAAAGGCTCCCCACACAATAACACCTCTTCCTCCATGCTTCACTGTGGTAGTGATGCATTTATTATTATATTTCTCAGCAGATTTTTCAAAGACATTGCTCTGTGTTCATTGTGATTTATCACTCCACACACAACTTCCCATATTCTTCCAAAAACTTCATTCTGTTTTTGATGTTTTTCTAAAACAGGATTGGCTTTTCAAGTAGTGCATTTGCTTAATTTTAGCTAATTTCCTGACCAATAACTTGTGGTAAAGACAATTAAAAGCTTAGTGTTTAGCCATTTTGGGCCCATTTTGTGTGTGTGTGTGTATGTATATATATTGTTTTTTAGTTTCTTTGCACCCCATTCTATTATAAATGTTTGTCTAAGGAGATTGTATGGCTGTATTATGATTTTATGCACTTGCTTGTAAAGGGTGTTGCTGAAATAGCCAAACCCATTAGTTAGAAGTCCACATACTTTAGGTCATGTAGTGTAAAAACAAAACATTTGGTGTTCATCAGTTATACAGAGCTTTCTTTTACCTATTTTCTATTTTAATGTTATGGTAATTTCAGAAATTGTTTCAACCCACTTGACTGGTTATGCAGATTATAGCACAAAAGCATATCAGAGGAAAGAGACGAAGCAAAGAGATGACATGAAGAGAGTGGAAAGGAGCTGTGAAATTGTCCCTGATGAATCCTGGAGGATTTCTCTTCCTCTAATAGAATAGAAATCCTAAATATAGAGCTTGCAGTCGACAGATTAGAAAAGAGTGAAAGAAGGAAGATAAATAAGTCTTGATATCCTCTACTATCCCAAAATTGAAGCTGTCAAAGCAAAAAATTTTCAGACAAGTGAACTACAAAACCATTAAAGACTCACTAGATAAACAGCGATGCCAGCCCCAATCACAAAGCCCACGTAGACGTCAATCGGGTGGCTTCGATACTGGGTGATTTGGGTCAGACTTGCCAGAGCTGCTGCTATGGCAAATGCAAACACCAACACAGGCTTCAATAGCTTGGTGCTGTCTGAGATAGTGGCATTGAAGTACATCTGAGTAGAGAAACATGAATGTCACAACAACATGACAACTGCTCTAGTAAAACCCTAAAAATATGAAATGACCAGCTGTCTCAAATTAAACATTTTTTAAACTTAAAGTTTGGTTTTTCGATGTTCTTTTAAGTTAACGCCACATTGTAAACCTAAGGTAAATGCTATATGATATTTGTAATATAATTTAGAGCTAATTCAATATAAGTAATTAAAGCTGCAGTCCGTAAGTTTTGCCTCTTTGTCGCCATCTCTGTTTGAAACCTGCAATTGCAGTTATTTGCAGAATTATCATCTTCACGTGGGTTGTGCATCGGCGCGGCTCCTCAGCGTGGATTAATCTAATGTTTGCTGTCAGTCACCACATCGGTGTGGATACTATACTTCGGAATCACAGATTCTATGTCTTGGAAGTATGACCAAAATAAGAATTTTCACCGTAAAATGTCATCTGAACAAGTAAGTAACATGTCTGCCACTTTTGTTCTGACCAACTGAGAAAAAAAGCATTATTGATCCGCCGACTGTAGCATCCCCCACATGCCATATAGCCTACTAGCTGGGACTCCTTCTGTATGTATACAGACGTGACGTAATCATGCAAAGACGAACGACTGCATGCTCGAATTTCTCACAGAAACCCTTTAATTAGAAAACATTATTACAAGCTTACCATTGTGTATCGGGCTAAGGTAAGGAGATAGTTTTGAACATTGGCTGGTTATGTACTTGCTCAAAAATTGATTTTGGATCATTTTTAACCAAAAAAATGTATGGACAGCAGCTTTAAGTAAAAATAGTTATACTTTAATCACAGATCTTACGAGTTAAATATACTTGCAGCTACTTAATTTTACTTAAATGGTTAAGTTTGCAATTTGAGAAGACACTTGCACTTCCATGGGGAAAGACATGCAATTCCCTGTCCACTTTAATTGAGTCAAACGCCTCAGTTTTATTTATTTATTTTTACAACAACCAATTTGCATGCTTTTAAAGTATGGTCAGCCAATTAGATTGTACAGGATAACACTTATTTCCAATTAGAATGAACTAAAATACACCAAATGTAGTTACAGCAGCTTGAATGTCTCTCTTTACTGTCCAGAGAGAATAACTTCATTAACAGTTGGAATCCCACATTGAGTTCAACGAGGCATAGCTAACAAAAGAAGACTAATGAGCATCTCAAGCTCTACAGCTGGGAGACACCAAGCTGAATGTGGCCTATATACTCTACACTCTATCAGCAGAGGTCACTCAGCAATTGACACGGTTCTACGCTGCTTAATGCTGATGCGGGATCCTTCTAATAACAATGCTATCTCAACAATCACAGTGGCAGGGTTTTCCAAATTACAAGTATTTTGCATCAGATCGTTTTTAAATCAAAGTTCCCTGAGAGAAATGAAGAGAAATGCTTACAGAGATGTAGACGGCTGCAAACCCAGACAGAGTGGCATGTTGGGAGGGGAAAGTTTTCCTGATAACACAGAGACAGAAAAAAGGGGAAAAATTACAGCGACTTCAGTAACACATCACATGAATAATCTCCGAGCGCAGCCAAGAGTTTTAGCATGTGAGGAAGAAATGTAAATGAGCCAAGGAAGAGATGCAGGAGGAATGTACCACACTTCAGTGAGCAAAACACAATGTCATTTCTGTTCCATAGCTTCCATGTGCCGCCTGACAAGGATTTGGGGACAAATCCATTTGTAATCCTTGTCGGTGCAATGGGATAGAAACTGAAAACTTGAAATAAACATAAAGAATATCTATTTTTCATCCTATTTAGTCCACGCATTGGATACGGAACACCAGGGGGACGAATTGTGCATGTGAATTTCATTTGCAATGTGTTTTTTTGTAGCAGTTATGTGCAAATACAATATGCAATCAGGTAACCGCCCAAAATGCAGCAACAAAATGAATTTACCCAGTCATATGTGAGAAAGCATGGTGTTGTTTATGTGTATTCACCTTGCTGACAGGATGGCATACTGGTCCCGGCCTGAGCAGATGTCCTGGGTTACGTAGGGGTTTTTATCGCAGGCCACGCCCGGCAGTGTGTAGTTGGGTTTGCACACAGTTAGGAAGAAGGGAGCATGATAGCCAGTGGCCAGCTGGATAACGTCAGTCACCAATGCAGTGGCGCACAGCCCAAACACATGAACACCTGTGAAGGGACGAGAAACTGTCAGCGTGGAACCATGTGAACAGAGCCAGGCTTGTTTTTGTTTGTCTGTGTGAATCTTACGTGGCCAACACTCAACCATATGCTTCTTCCAAAATAGACAAACCTGTAAAAATGTCTGAATGCTGTAGAGTGTATGAATAATGAATGTCAGAAGTCAGAATAAGTCCAAGTATTAAAACTAAGAATAGGAGATCTAGTGGACCATCCAAAAAAATTCTCAAGTTCTCCTTTAAAGATGTTTGTTGTACCATTCAAAAGTGTATTATTATTTTAACTGTAATCTTCTTATTCCAAATGTTGATTATACTCGAGAAATTGTGAATGTGTGCATTTAAAAAAATATATATATATTGTTTGCAAATAATTTAAATTGATTAGCCTACTTTATAACTACAATAGGCCTGGAACTTTACCCCTCTTATTTCTTTTTCTTTATTCCCTTAAATCCCTTTTAATCCTTTATTAATTTAATTAATTTAAATAAAAAGAAAAAAAGAAAAAAAAAGGGGAAAAAAGCAGATCTCGCCCCTCATTTACTACCATAGTAGGAAAATAAAATACTATGGGGTAGTCAATGGGGGGCGAGATCTGCTTGGTTACAAACATTCTTCCAAATATCTTCCTTTGTATTCAGCAGAACAGATACATTTATACAGGTTTGAAACAACTTGAGGGTGAGTAAATGATGACAGAATTTTCATTTTTGCGCGAACTATCCCTTTAAAGGCACAATATGTAAAATGTTTAATTAAAATATTCAAAAATCACTAGAACAAGGTTATATATTTTGTTGACTTGTGTACTTACATTATGTTTCCAAGAATGTTTAAATCCAGAGAAATAAGCAATTTTAACCAGGACACAGTCCGTGCGTCGGCTATCAATGACATCATACCCGCGTTACCCTCGGTTTCCAGTTTTATTTTGTTGAAACCATGGAAACACCAACAACTTTTTAATATATTATGTTTTATTAGACAGGTGAGCTACTGTTTGGATAGATACATTCATCGACAGAAAACTAATCATGTTATATCAAAGACTCTAGAATAACACAAGACGCGTCACTTGTATTGTTTTGAATGGGAGAAAGTGCAATGTGCAATATGGCAGAATAAGTCCCGCCTTCTAAATAAGAGCCAATCACTGACTGGTCAAGTCATCGCGTCACTGCAGCGGCTGTTAGAAGCTCCGGTTCTTAAAGAAACAGTGGAATGAGGCACAAGAGGCGCATTTAGGACTGCGCATGCGCATTATCTTGATCCAGCCTGAATAATACTGTTCTTTGACATGATTCGAGCGTTTAGAAACAAAATTTATGAAACAGTTGTTGTCAGAGTTCATTGGTGATTTCAAATATGAAATTTAATCGAAAGCTTGGCAAACAGCTTTGGAGAATTTAATGTTTCCCCATTCAAAGAGATAGGAGCTGCACTTGCATGTCCAAGAGGTGTTTCAAAGATGGTCGCTGAGTGAAATGACTTGTCTTAAAGGGACTTTGGCTATATAGCTCAACACAGTAAGTCTTATTGTTTAAATCTTGTTTTCATGATTTACTGCGAGTACCATGTTTTACCATGCCTAATATCAATCTAGCTTACTACAGCGTGCAACAAGTGTCTCATAGTAGCCACTGAGCGAACGCACAGAGTATTCTTATAACAACTTTCAACACACAACAACAGCGATGCGTTACCCCACATACGCTTGACCGGAAGAAGCGGAAGCACTCGTCTGCGACATAGTAAAAGTTCCGCTGCTCCCGAGATGTGTGTCGCGCTCGTCTCTCGTTTAACAATCGCTCCAGCAGCCTCGTTTCTGCTTGCACAGCACTCAGTCCTGCTCTGCTTCATATTACAGTAACGTTAATAATCTAATCCATGAACATGATTTCTGCCCGAGTCCCATCCTGATTCTTTTCCACCGGCTGTGAGGTGAAGACGACATCTCCCAAGAATCCGCGCTCAATCTCGGAGTTATCAAGCTATGCCTTTGTTTTAAATAAGCGACCTCTAGCGGCGAAAATCTACATAGTGTGCCTTTAAGTCTATGGATGTCAAGTATATTGGCCATTCAATCATTGTTCTCTCTACAGAAAAACATAATCATTTCATTAGTTTAATATTTATATATTTATATTAACATTTTTCATAATTAAACATTGATTCATTGTAATTTCCCACTTCAAGACTTAGGTATCTCTTAACATACCCACAAAGCGCACTGTTCTGCGTAAGAATGAGTTGAAGTTGCAGCCTCCTGCATTGATACTCCCTTCTGAACCAGAGCGAATCTTCAGTTTGGACTGCATGCAGTACATCAAGGCTTCACCCAGCATGATCTAAGCCAAAAATGCACAGAAGAATGAGAGCTGCCTGAAGCAACATTAGAAATCCAATCTGTCAATTGTTTAATTATGCTTAACACAAGATGCTAAAATTCAGTCCTTGACCATGCAATTCACTGGCCATGCTGTTACTGTTCACATTGCATCAATGAATAGAGTAAAAGAATTTTATGTAATTTTCACAGTAGCTACACTGAGATAAATAGGTTAGGCCGTTTATGAATAGAGTATGAACACTCACAGACGCTGCAGGGCCAGCAAAGGCCAGGCTGAGCAGCATGAGCAGAGGGATGAGCTCGTCTCCTGTTTCCACATAGGGCATGCTCAGTGTGCGGTCATGGCAACGGAACCCAACTTTGGCTGGCTGTAATACGTCTGTCAGCTCCAAGAAGTAAAGAGAGATCATGGAGGATGCCACTATTGGCAGCTGAGAGAGAGATAGAAAGAATAGGTGGGTTATGGGAAAGGTGGCACAGGAGAGGATTATGGCGAGAGGAATCAGTCAACATTTACTGCATGGACACATTCAGGAATTATTTATGTGAACAATATTAGGCATACAGTGGCCCCCAAAACATTTTAACACTTGTATGAATTATTTGGAAAAAAAAAATGTAAACATTTTTCATATTGTAAAACAACACATTTTTCAATCTTAAGACCAAAAGTATTTGAACATATTTGTACTGTCATAATCTGTGCTGATTTCTCTTTCATTTTCAAACACTTTTAAGTTTGTTTATAGTCATTTTCTTGTGTTTCCTTTCTGTTTACATCAATATTATCTCATTGAAAAGGAATAAAGCCGTTTAAGCCCAAATAATCCTTTCTGAAATCCTGTTAAAATCTCTTAACCCTGGTTAAAGATGTACTTGACATCGCCTTCATTTAACATAAGAAGCTGACTTTTACAGTATCCAGCTTCACTATATGTAAAATAAATGGCATCTTTGGAGTTAAATATCACATTTGTAAGTCATTCCATGTCATTTATTACACAGCTAAAATGCACATTTCATTTTACAATCTCATACGTTTCATCACATCATTATATTGTAACTCAAAGTGACATTTAAATGGCATTCTATGCAGATGACTCCCTCACAAGTGGTGCATGGCAGTGGTGCGTAACATGCAATTTTTTTTAGGCAGTTTAAGGACAGGATGAAGAAGGCATTTAGAGATTGTTAAAGCTTTACCACAAAAATACAGTGAGAGCATACCTCCACAAAATAGAAACATGGCAGCAATGTCATGCTGTCTTTGGGAGGCTTTTTCTTGGGCTTGTCTTTTGGAGACATCATTTTGGGGTTTGGCCGAGTAAAATCTGAAAGTGAATACAGTCAAGACAGAATAAGATCACACATGTGATATTTAGATACACATTGTTGAAAGATAAATAAGTCTGTTCCTATGCTTGTGGCACTAAATATCCTGCAACTTTTATTAGGCTCAACCTAAAATAGCCTTGGAATAATGTTCAAATCAGTCTGGTAAATGGACCACTGGGAATGCTTTTTTGCTCACCATCCACTGTGGCTAGTGGTTTTCCAAAGTTACTAGCCACTCAGCATTTTCATCGAAACCATAGGGAAAAACTGCCATATAGATATTTTTAATATTATCTCATAATCTGGCAGCAGGTTTATAATAAACCTGCTGTCACTTTAAGACCTGACGCATGGATCCATTATACTGTTACACATGTGTTTTCTTTCTCAACTGTTTAAGTTCATTTAAAACATAACTGACTGTGTTTACGTGAATACTCGCAAAGACTGGAATTTTGACATTATTTTGTGTGTATTTGACTGTTTAAGTACAATAAGCAGAGAAAAAGAACTCAATTTAGTACAGAGAGGCAGCTTTATGTGTGCGCACTTTGGGTGTAAGCACAAAATCTGCAGGAATGAGTAAAACTTTGCGCAATATATGCAATCCCACGCTGAAATAGCCCTGTAACACCAACCGTATTCATCTGCAAGATGCGCAGAGAGCAAGAGCAAGAAACAGCTGGTACTGTTTATTTATTCTGCGGAAAATGAGTACTGGAAGCGTTTCAGATATTTTAGTATTGAGATGTATCGAAAAAGTTATATTTTTGACAACACTAAATTGCACTTAGTTTATTATTTCAAAAGCCTTTTTAAAAGACTACAATTGAAAAATATATATTTTTAAATATTTCTATTAAAAAAAAATGTATATTATTATTAATATATTTATATTTAAAAAAAAAAAGTATATATATTATAAATAAAATTCAACCCACCAAAGTGGCTAGTAGGAGTGACTGCATTACACGCCACTGCTGAAATCCACCTGTATTTGACAGGTGTAAATGTCAAGCCCTGTATATTATTTATTTANAGCAAACCATACCGGCTCATCAATCATATCCTCATGCATGTAATAAAATCCACTGGTCTTTGTGGCTAAAAATAAAAATACTGCATAGCCAGTCAATATCAGCCTACTATCAGATAGTGATGTGAATATTTGCACTGTAAATGGTCAGATCTGCATATGCCCACAAAACTGATTAGTGACTTAGTTAGGCTTCCCTTATTGGAGTTGCTTTGTGGAATTCACTATTGACATAGCGCGCAATAGCCTGAAAAGCCATCTCTCCAGGCGGACAGCTAATGAAAGTTGGGTGACACATGGTGGCCATATCAGCTTCCACGCCTCACACTGCACAAACAAAGAAGGCTCTTTTCAGGGGAGAGGGGACTATTTATCCTGCACAACTTTGTTTGTCTCTGAAGAGAGAGGGGGATAAGGAGAAGGCCGAGAATGAACAGACTCAAGTCTGTGCTGTCAAGGAGTCTATTGGCTGGCAAATAAAAAGAGCTTAGCAATAAAGCAGCAATCAAGTCGGTCTGTTAGCCTCTTCAGCAATATGTCTGAACTGGTGGGAAGATGGTACAGAATAAATACGTTCTAAGCGTAGAGAAAGTGAGAGATTATTCAACTCATTTTAGTGATTCCTTACTCAACACTAGAAAAAGATGTTTGAAAAGAACCTGAAAGAGAGTCTGCAGGGCCCATGCTCAAGATCTAAGATAACCTTAAATGTATGCAGTGAAAGAAGGGACTTCAGTTACGTGTAATGTTAGCAAAATCATGCGTTAAAAAACCAATTTCAATAATTTCATGAAGTATGCAACCAATTTAACTAGTTTCACCTTGGGAATGCAACATTTTTATCATTATATGGTAAAATAATACTTTTTTGCCATAACAACATGCAACATTAAGTCCACAAAATGTGGATAATTGTATTATTTCATTATTGAACTACTTATATTGAGTTTATTGTTTGCATTTTATATAGATTCAGAAATGTTACAAAATATAAACTTTTTTCATAACTTTCTGCTTTAAATGTTCAATGAATTCTGATTGGCTGTCAATATTTTTTGTTCTTCATCAGCTGGAAAAAATCACTCCGAAAGTGATTCCGATATTGTTCCTCTGTGTCCTTAAGGTTAGCTGTGGTGTGAACTCAACTACTGTCAACTAGAAAGATTTCTTATCGTTATAGTTATCATCCAAGGTGGCCTACTGTTTCTATGGCTACTTCCTCGAGCGAAAGCAACTTCTGTTCATGAGAGTCTAGTGCACTCATTTATGTTTTAGTTTTAGTTTTCTTTTTTCTTACTTTTTGGTTACTGAAACGTTTACAAAATTGATTTAAATACTTGTTAATAAAAAGAATACATAGTTTTAAGACACCCCCCATCTTTTTTTTGTTTTGTTTTGTTTTGACCCATGTTTGTTTGTGTG
>RJVU01044706.1:6321856-6343721 GCA_003731715.1 Anabarilius grahami
GGGTCAAGCTTCTGACCGAACACACCCGCCCCCCAACAATTCCCACCCTTGAATCACTGATCTACTGTACCAGCTGCGCTGTCCACTACACGGTACTGAAACTGTTCTGACTGAGCAATGCTCCCTCTGACACATGGCTACAGCAGAGATGTAACATTAAAGGATGAAGAGGGTCATCTGTGCATCATACGCGATTTCACGGGACAATCTCCTGTTTGTCTTTTAGCGCATAATAGCCTACATCACATCTTATGTGAAACCCTTCTTTAAGGTAAATACATTTTCGTAGATTTTTGGCATTTCAAAATGTCCTCGTGGCCAGTTACCATCTCACATACCTCTCTCCTCTCCTGAAATGGTGTCATGAATTATTCTGGATGTCGTTCAGAAACACCCAGCGTAATGCTAAGGAACTTTTTTTTATATTTAATGTGTATTTCAGAAAAGGAAATATACAAAAACCCGCCACGAAATCTTGATACTACATGTCAGCTTTCACCATGTCTGCTTTTAAGGGCTCCCGGGAACAGGCTCGGTCACCATCCGACAGACACTGCATCTCACCTCTTTCTCGTTGATGTTGGAAATGCATCGACTCCCTCCGACCCCTTCGCCGTCGCTTCGTTCGTCTGTGGTGCTCCAGCTTTCCTCAGTGCGACTTAATCCATTTCACGCTTGTACAATATATCTTTGTGTCCACTTCCCCCCGTCCGCTGAAGGTAAGTGATCGGATAAAAGTATGAATGGGGCTGGACACTCCACTTATATTTCCTAAACGTAGCAAAGTCCCAGAAGTAGATGTGAGTAATTTCCTCGGAATTGGGCCACTTTCTCGTGGAGATCTCAAATACAGTCCTCTCGGATGAGCGGATAGTAATCGGAACAGGAATGCAGTGACTGTGTAGGGCACCGTGAACACAAAAGGCTACTGGGAAGGGGGTTTCTTGAGGGAGGGGACAGAAATGAGGGAGGAGGCGGTCCACTTTTTAACACAAACGCACGGAGAGCATCTTAACCCCCGCTTATTTCCAGTCATCATACCGTAACGTGCAAGAAAAGAGATGTAAAGACGCGACAGATTATACGGGAGTTCCTTTCACGACCTCAAGGGTTAAGTCGCTCCTCTCTTTGTGCGTGTTCATCGACTGCTCCATCATGCTGGACGTTATCTGTAGGCTACTTCTGAGATATTCTGCTCGGAGCAAATGTCTTATGTGGACCCAAGTATGAAGCGTAGGGTCTTTGTTTATTTTTATGGGGTGGGGCTGTATTTGGACCATGCGCTCCTTTGTGTCTAGGTATGTTTCCCGTCACAAGCGGACAGCAGCACATGGCGCAGCACGCCTCCAGTGAGAACATGTCAGCGCGTCATCGCAGGCTCACGCTCGCGCTTCGCTGCTCTTCGCTCGAGTGAATCTCACATTTTCCTTGAATCATAGGGCGACCATGAGTGTTTCTAATTTTTGGTTCCAAATTTGTATCAGTTTTACTGGTAGTCTACTGTATGAAGATTTTTTGGGTATAATATGTCTTAGTTTATTTTGCTATCCTCACTTGCATATATGAACCATAGTGTCCTGCACCCACTAGTAAAAATATATCAAAAATGTCTGAATAATTTTTGGTTTGACTGTATATATATATATATATATATATATATAAAAATGTGTGTGTGTGTGTGTGTGTGTGTGTGTGTGTAAAAACACAAATAGCATGTGTTTTGCTGCTTGGTTTTATAATAAATGCATTCAATTTGGTTTGTTGTTATGTAGTGAATAAAATATGAATCAATGACAAATCAAATAAGAATGTTTGAGATGATAAACAGGAGAACTGTTTCCAAAATCTAATTCAAAATAATAAATAATTTGTTAGTTTCATACAGTTCTGAAAAGAAAAATGATTTGACTCTAGTCTTGATCATTATTTTCAAAAACGTTTTCAAATATGTCCAAGGTTAACAATACTGTTACAAATATCATTTAATTTTGATTCATGAATATCAAGGAATTCGCTTAGACTCGATTTGACCTGAACGAATCATAGCTTTCGTAAAATTGTCAAAATATGTTTTTTTTATTTTTATGTAATGACAGTACAGGGTCTAAAGGGGTCCTCTTTTTTATGGGTTTCTGACTTTAAATTTGGCAGACAAAACATTCAAATTCAAATACTAATAATATTTAAGTCGTTGTTTTAGCCTAACAATGTTACTTTTTCCTTATTACAATCTCTGGGCAGTTACACCTCTTTCGGAAGTTACACACACACACACATGTTCGTTTTTGTGAATTGTGGGGACATTCCATAGGCGTAATGGTTTTTATACTGTACAAACCGTATTTTCTATCCCCCTACACTACCCTACCCCTAAACCTAACCATCACAGGAAACTGTGCACACTTTTACTTTCTCACAAAAACTCATTCTGTATGATTTATAAGCCTTTTGAAAAGTGGGGACATGGGGTATGTCCTCATAAGTCACCCTCTACTTGTAATACCTATGTCATACCCATGTCATTATACACATTTGTGTCCTGATATGTCACAAAAACGTGCGCACACACACACTCACACACACACCTGTACACACACACAAAACATCAAAACATTTATTGAAATTGAAAATAATTTTTGTATGAATTGCATTTGTAATTTTTTTTTTGAATAACTTAAATCCAATGTTATTTGACAAGGAACAGGACACTCAATACAAATGCAAAGCTCTCCTGCAAAATCTCAGCACACATTGCTTCAAATGCATCATACCAGAGAACTGAAGCGAGGGGCAAAAAAAAAAGAAAGAAAGGAAAACAGCTCCTCCCCCTATTTCCCCCCTCTCCCACACTAGAAGAATAGGGGGTCTCCTCTCAGCAATGCGCTTACCGTTAGTTTCCCAGGAGACTGTATGAGGCCTCTTGGGCAGTCCTCCTATACCTCAGGATTGGGCCCAGCTGCAGGGAGTTAATAAAATCATCAGTCAGCCATTCAGCCTCACTCCTCACGTCCTCTCTGGCCAATTAGTCGCACACCCTATGTGGCTCGACTGCCTTCACAACATGTTTCACGCTCTCATCAATTTCATACACACTCATTACAGACTCAAAATGGAGAATGAGGTACTACTAGACCTTGCAGCTTCTCCAAGTCACAGTATTCAAGATCTCCTCTCTTGAAAAGATCTCTGTGTATTCATCTCAATTGAATGCTTTTGGGATCAGTTTGTATTATGACAACTGACCTAATTATTGTCTTCAGATATGCTGCTCTGGTCCTTGCAGGTTCATAATAATTTTATGGACTCACTGCATGATTGTATTATGATTGATTTTTGCTCAGCTCTCACTTCAAAACACATCTCATATGGCCACGTATAAAAGAAATACTGCTGTTTAAATGTGTGGTGAGGGACTGGCTCATATGTCAAGGTATATGTCCACTGACATTCCCGTTTCATTCCATGAATACGGCTCCCTGGCTGTGCACTGTAAAAATGATTTTGCCAGGTAATACAGTGTGCCTTTGTCTTCTGAATCTTTATTTCTGTGATTGGTATGGGAAATGCTAAAAACGAGAAAGGAGTGGTGTTTCATTCGCAAGCTCCTATTTTGACAAAACCTAAACAGTTTTTGTCACAGTACTGCAAAACAGCACTGAAGACCCCTTGTGGCATAAGCTTGCCATCACAGCTGGTAGTTTCATGTGGAATCCTTTTGGCACCTTAGATTTCTTTCTTTTGACAAATGTAGAATAGATGCAATTACATTTAAATTGTTTTCTGGAGGCAACAATTCAGTCAATGTGATTGAGAAACCAAAACAAACATTCCATTATGTTTTCATACATTGCTTCTAACAGCAGAGGAGATAAGTTAACTGAAAACCAAATGCAATGTGCTGCATCCATTATCATAATTTGCAACATTATTATAATAATTTATAATTTTTTCCCAGAGATGCTCTGTTATTTTTGTTGAAAGTCAAACAAATGTTTTTAAATAAGTAATGTCAGCATGCAAAATGAAACATCAATCAAAGAGCCTATAGTGAAGTGAACTAAGAAGGAAATACTAAACAGGAAAACAAGAGACACAATTATGTGACACTAAATTGTATGTCGTGTGAATGTTAAACGTTTGAATTAAGAATGCTACTGTAATTTATGTATCTTCAATGAATTTTTATCACTTCAAAAGCAAACCCCTTCAAACCCTGTGTCCATTGGAATGGACATCACATGGTTTTTGGTTTAAACCAATAAGATTTTATGTTTTTATAATATGAGCCCGGTCACTGGTTGATCCCTGATCAACCAATCACAATGAACGTATGACCCATAACTTAATCTGATTGAGCTTCAGGCATCACATCACAAAAGAAAGGCATGGCTAACCAACTAGACAGGAGGAGGAGGAGCTCCTTTTTTACATTTTATATGCAGATTTATGTTCATGGTAGCATCATCAACTTACACCTATACCTTAAAAGTATAATATTCAAAGTTAATTTGAAGATCCTTCAGAGCTGTAGAACACATGATTTTTTTTAAAAACTTGATGTCCATCGCAATAGACATTAGGTTTTAATAAAATTAATTATTAATATTTTTTATCTGATTTTATGTCTTCAATGTTGTGACCATAAACTTGTCATTCAGATTTTCAATAGTTTTAGTGAAAAACAGAAACAGCGAATGTGAAATGAGTGCACACAGCAACACACACACACACACTGATGCCTTGATGTTATATGCACACAATCATATATTTATCAAAACCAGCAAGTACACTCAAACACACCCACAGAAACACACACAAACTGTAACTCGCATCCACCCACTGTAACCAACAAAAAGAATGAAACAAGTTTTTTGAGACTTCATCCTACATTTATGCATTTGGCAGACGCTTTTATCCAAAGCGACTTACATTGCATTATACTATACATTTGTATCTGAGTATGTGCAATCCCTGGGATCGAACCCATGACCTTGGCATTGCTAGTGCCACGCTCTAACCACTGAGCTACAGGAAAGCTCATCCTATCATCTTACATTTTTCTACATTCTTATTTCATTGCTCTTTGTTACAGTATGTGTTCTTTTCAAAATCTTCAATGCTAGTTCACATATTGTGTTTAAATTCTAGTTCATAAGTACTGTATGGTTAAAATATTTTTTGATGATTCAGTCCTGGTGTCAGTTGTAGTGGTTATAAAAAAAATCTAATAAAAAGTGTGTTTGCAGACTTTGCACAAATCTTGTTTTTTAGACTTATTAAAGAAGAGCAAATATCAAGTGGATAATTTTTTTTTGTTCAGTGGAAAAAAAGGGGTTAAAGGGTTAGTTCACCCAAAAATGTAATTTCTGTCATTAATTACTCACCCTCATGTCGTTCCATACCCCTAAGACCTTCGTTCATCTTTGGAACACAAATTAAGATATTTTTGATAAAATCCAAGTTTTTTTTTAAAAATATTAAAGACATCATTAAAATAGTCAACGTGTCTACTGTGGTTCAACCTTAACGTTATGAAGAGACGAGACTACTTTTTGTGCGCAAAAACAAAACAAAAATAACAACTTTATTCAACAGTTTCTTCTGTCAGACTCGTACGCAGTGAACGCAGTTCATCGCTTCCGTGTTTACATCTGAACGCCAGCTCAGTATTGGCCGGCTCCTGCGTCAGCATCACACACGTGTCGTGCTGCTCACGTGAACAGGCGTCGACCAATACTGAGTCGGAGTTCTGACGTAGAACCTGGAAGTGCTGCAACGAAAACAATGTAGGAGAATGACAGGGGAGAAATGAAATTTGTTGAATAAATCATTATTTTTGTATTGTTGTTGTGCACAAAAACTATTCTCGTCACTTCATAACATTAAGGTTGAACCACTGTAGTCACAAATATCTTAATTTGTGTTCTGAAGATGAACGAAGGTCTTAACGGTTTGAAACTTGAAGGTGAGTGCTTAATGAAAGTGAAATGGAAATTGAAAGTGAAAAATGAAATTTTTGGGTGAACTAACCCTTTAATGTCCTCTATAATAAGTCTACATCAAAAGCTCTTCTCTTCTTTTATGGTTAGTGAAGCAGCACAGAGAAAACACTGTGAAATAGTAGTTTTTAAAAGTATTTTAATACTAAATGCAGCTGTTAGTTACATGCAAAAGCATTTTTTTGTGTGACGTTGAATCACTGGGCTAGCTGAGAAGATGACAAGCTCTGTTTCCGCTAGGTTGAGTTTGCGGCTGAGATGTCTGCCAGGTAAGCAGAGATCCGTGCACTGCGGGGTTGTCCAGCTAGAACGGCATGAATAGCTGCACGTCATCTGTGTAGCAGTAGAAGAAAAATCCATGTCTCTGGATGACAGAACCAGGTGCTGAAGTGTACATTCAGAGGCATATTCAGAGTGGGGTAAAGCACAGTACCCTGAGATACTTTAGCAGTTAGTTGATTAAAGAGCTTGCAAAGTAGCACTGTATTGATTTAGACTTCTTTCAAACTGTGTTTGTAAATCTGACAAGGCAATATTAAATGTTACTGAAATCTGTTAGGTCTGTCTAACAATAGTAGGCTATTCAAGAAACTGCAGATATTTAATAAAGTAATCAAATGCAAAATAAAACCTCTTAAACCACTTAAACTGACTTCATGCAGGGTACCTGGGAAAATGAATAAAAAGTAAATACTGAAAACCAGTATACTGAATAAAATTCATTTATTCATTGAGGCGTTTTCCCTCATGTCTTCTGTTCTTTCACTGCATATGATATTTCATTGGAACTCCAGCGGTACTTACTTGAGGTAAATAATCTATCATTGCTTTTGTGATACAGACTCTCTAGCTATAGCTCTGTGTTCTTTGGATATTGTTCATGAGGACTAGAGAAGTACAAGCTGGCTGCACATATTACAGGATATATTTTTCTTTGAAAAAAAAAAAAGAGAGAAGATTATAGTCTAGATGAAGGGCAGTTTTAGAGTTGCTAACTGAAAGTTCAGGATGAAAGTGACCTGTGTAATTTAAATACACGACCGGTGTATTTAAATAGATTTTTTTTTTCTGTTTAGGTTTTCAGACATGTTGATGTTTAAGCTCAGACCTATAGGTTTGTAACTAGATGTTTTCTTCTCTCTGACTCACTACAGAGATGGAAAACAAAAATAGATACCACAGTAAAGATGATCAAAACTCGTTGCTCATCTCTTTTCAGCTGGACTACACTCCCCGTTTGTAAATGCTTATACTTAAAAAGCTAAGTTGAAACATGAGAAAACCGCATATATTTTAAATTCTATATTTAGATTCACAAGTTAAATAATTTAATAATCACACCCACTTTCATACAGTTGCACTTATAGCAATCATTTTGAAGTGACCAGGCAATGTTTTTATTAATATTATTAAGGGCGGTATAATGAGATCTGAGCTAGCAACTACAGTTATTAATAAGAGAGACAGATTTTTCTCCTGAAAGCATTCGGTGTCAGACCGTGTGAGGTTTGAATCATCAACATATGGCAGCTCTCGCTCAGGTCATGTTGTGTAAACTGTAGCAGCAGGGTGGCACTACAGCTAAGGGCTAAAGCATGATGCTCATGAGAATGACAAGCAATGACTACACTGGTCTACAGCCAAAATGCTTCTGAAATAAATGCAGTCAAACTTACCTGGGGGGTTGAGGCTACTGTACCTTAAACATTTTTATTTATTGGTTTAAAGAGTAGTAAAATAGGCATTGATTAAATTATTTATATCATTTTAGTATTGGTGTGACCACCAGACTCTCTCTTTCTCTCTCTCTCTCTCTCTTTCTCCCTCTCTCTCTCTCTCTCTCTCTCTCACACACACACACAAATGTTTGTTTTTGTGAAATGTGGGGACATTCCATAGGCGTAATGGTTTTTATACTGTACAAACTGTATTTTCTATCCCCCTACACTACCCCTACCCCTAAACCTAACCATCACAGGAAACTGCACACTTTTACTTTCTCACAAAAACTCATTCTGTATGATTTATAAGCCTTTTGAAAAGTGGGGACATGGGGAATGTCCTCATAAATCACCCTCTCCTTGTAATACCTATGTCATACCCATGTCATTATTCACATTTGTGTCCTGATATTTCACAAAAACATGCCCACACACACACACACACACACACACCCACACAGGTTTGTTTTGCTATCTTAGTGGGGACTCTCCATAGGCGTAATGGTTTTTATAATGTACAAACTGTATTTTCTATCCCCCTACACTACCCCTATCCCTAAACCTAACCATCACAGGAAACATTCTGCATTTTTACATTTTCAAAAAAACATCATTTAGTATGTTTATTAATCCATTTCCCTCGTGGGGACCGCTGGCTGGGCCCCACGATGTAGGTGATCTCAGGTTTTTATTAAATCGTGGGGCCATTTGGTCCCCACGATGTAATATAAACAAGAACACACACACACACACACACACAATCCATACCTTTATATAGATTATAATGGTGCCTTTGGAGGGCACTGAAGTGTTTAATCATTATTTTAATAAAAATAACGGAGTTTCATATGATACTTTATAAATGAGTTTCAAATGTTACTTTTCCAGATAGCAACTTTGTGCCGGCCCAAATTCATTCCACATCTACAACACAAGGTATGATGATCTGGGCCACATGTGACGTGGAATGATGGCACTTTGGCGGACCGCTCCTGTTTGCCAGATCTGAGCCACAAGCAGGCCATAGCAATGCCACATGTCAACCAAGAGCAAAGAAATAAACCAGAACTGGACCTTATCTGAGCAACAAAATCTTTATATATTATTTATAGAATCATCTTAGCATTAACAAGCCTGTTAACAAGCAGAATCACTAAAGGAAAGAAGAGAACAGAAAAAAAAGACAAACAGAAACACAAGAGCTACAACTGACTTCAGCCACAGCCTTAGATGAAATCAAATGAAGATAAAGGAAATCTCTCCATATCTCAGCAGAGGAGGATTAAACAACTCCACAAACAGCATTACAGCTTCACATATTGCTAACCATATTTACTTTATTTCTGTCATTCATTAACAGAAGCTTAACGCTCATGTTTGTGTCATTTGAAGTCACCATAATGGTGATTGGTGTTTCCATTAGTTGGGCTCTTGTTTGTGTTTTCTGGCTGCTGTGATAGTGTTTGTCAAACACGTTTGCGGTAGCAAAAAAGCTAAGACAAGATGATTATATGATCATAATGAAATAGCCTGGATGTTTGCATGAATCCATGTGAATGGGGATTTTTTATAATATTGTCATCTGTACAAAGAACAAACTTTTCAGTTTTTAGTACATCGTTGTCATGTAAACATACCTTTAGTGTCAATTTTTCTCTTGCTGCTGAAATTGTGTTAGCTGTGGCAAAAATAGCAAGGGAAAAGGTGATGTTGACAACTTGATGATGGAAAGGAAAGTTTGTTTTTTTTTGATCATGTAGATGTCATGCAGTTAATTTCAACTTAATAATAGTCTGTTATAGAATGCATTGTGGCATGAAGCATGTCACCATTATTGAGATTTATATTGCTACATATGAGGGTCTATGGTTGGAAAGCTGTTTGAGAAGCCCTGCAGCAGTCAACTTGAAGCTTTTACCTGCATTCCCACTGAAGCTAAGCAGGGTTGAGCCTGGTCTGTGTCTGGATGGGAGACCTTCTGGGAGATTGGGTTGTTGCCAGAAGAGGTATTAGAGAGGTTAGTGGGTCTGATCAACCTGTGGTCTGTGTGGGTCCTAAGGGTAAATGTCGTAAGGGAACAAAACAGACCGTCATTGAAATCCGTAAAGGAACAAAACTGAAAGTCATTGAGATCTCATAAAGAAACAAAACCGACCATCATTGAAATCTCATAAAGAAACAAAACCGACTGTCTTTGAAATCTCGTAAAAGAACAAAGAAACAAAACCATCCGTCATCGAAATCTCGTAATGGAACAAAACTGACACTGAAAACCGACCATCATTAAAATCTCATCACAAAACAAAACCAACAGTTTGAAGCGTTTCAAACTTGACTGCCATTGAAATCACATAATCGAATAAAACTCGTAACAAAATGAAACTGTCTTTGAAATCTCGTAACAGAAGAAAACTGACCGTCATTGAAAACTGACAGACTTTGAAATCTCGTAACCGAACAAAATCAACCATCGTTGAAATTGCGTAAAGGAACAAAACCGACTGTCATTGAAATCTTGTAAAGGAACGAAACCGACCGTCAAGGAAATCTCGTAATGAAACAAACTGACAGATGTTGAGATCTCGTAAAGTAACGAAACTTACTGCTATTAAGATCTCTTAAAGGAACAAAACCGATCATCATTGAAATCTCATTACAATACAAAACCAACAGTTTGAATCGTTTCGAACTCGACTGTCACTGAAATCACATAACGGAATAAAACTGACCATCATTAACCTTCTCTTAATGGAAAAAAACGACCGTCATGGAGATCTAACAACTGAATAAAACCGACCATCATTGAGATCTCGCAATTGAACAAAACCGACCATCATTGACATCTCGTAACTGAACAAAACTGACCATCATAAAAATCTCGTAATGGAACAAAACCGACTGTCATTGAAATCTTGTTAAGGAACAAAGCCGACCATCATTAAACCAATAAAACATACGTCATTGAAATCTCGTAACCGAATGAAACTTACCGTCATTGAAGTCTTGTAATGGAACAAAACTGACCATCATTGAAATCTCGCAATGAAACAAAACTGACAGTCATTGAGATCTCCTAAAGGAACAAAACTGACCATCATTGAAATCTCATAACAAAACAAAACCGACTGTCTTTGAAATCTCTTAAACTTGATGATGAAGAGGAAAGTTTTTTTTTTTTTTGATCATGTAGATGTAATGAAATTAATTTCAACTTAATAATAGTCTGTTATAGAATGCATTGCGGCATGAAGCATGTCACCATTATTGAGATTTATATTGCTACATAAGAGGGTCTATGGTTGGAAAGATGCTTGAGAAGCCCTGCAGCAGTCAACCTCAAGTTTTACCTGCACACCCACTGAAGCTAAGCAGGGTTGAGCCTGGTCTATATCTAGATGGGAGACCTTCTGGAAGACTGGGTAGCTGCGGGAAGAGGTGTTAGAGAGGTCAGTGGGTCTGATCAACCTGTGGCCTGAGTGGGTCCTAATGCCCCAGTACAGTTGCAATAAGCTGTACTGTATAAAGGGTAACCCTGGTATAAAATAGTCCATACAGCACATCACATACTGCCCCAGTACAGTCGCCATAAGCTGTACTGAATAAAGGGTGTAACTCTGGGGCAAAAATAATCTCTACATTACATCACATACAATGCAGGTAGTAAGGGTGCTTTCACACTTGGTTCGATTGCCTGGACCGAACCCGAGTTCGATTGCTCCCCCCTCCCCCTGCCCCCACTGGACTGTGTTCACATTATATTATTTGGGTCCGACCCGCGGTTCGTTTACGTCATCAAACCAGCAGCTGTTTACTACGTTGCTTAGTAACGATGGCGCAGGAGAAGGCGGCAAAATGCATAACGTTGCTCTCCTCATTTTTATATTTTTGTTTTTGAACCGTTGGTTTTGTTCATAACGGCTCTTGCGTCTATCTGCCGCGAATGTAGAATGCTGAAGGCGAGCAGAAATTAGGAAAGCTACGCTACAGCTCTCTGTTTGCAGCACGTCAGTCACGCACGTCGGGAAAGTGAGTGAAACATACAAAAACACAAATTTTTATCAAATAATACGGCATTAATAGCGGTTAACTTCCGCAATTTGGTACGTTTGCATTCATATCAGAAGCGAACCGTACCGGACTTCACTTGAACCGCACCCCAGACCACCCTTTTTAGGGTGCTTTCACATCAGCACTTTTGGTGCGCACCCGGGTTCGATTGACGTCAGAGTTCGGTACGTTTGGATGATGTGAACACTGTCTTCTGAACTCGGGTGCGCACCCGCGAACCGTACCCGAGTCCACTTAAAAAATTCATAGTAAACTATTGTAGTCTCTGGCCGGGATGGTCCCTCGCAGGAAGAAAAGCCTAAGAACATTATTTGACACATTATTCAATATTTAGATTTTACTAGTATCAGTAAAATCTGTTTCCCATTCAATATATGACAAAGCAAGGAGAACTCTACCATTTAAATGCTGTAATTTAGCATAATTTACAATGCATAATAGTATTAGTATGTAATTAAATGTAATAGTTGCCTACGTAATTNCGCACCCGAGTTCAGAAGACAGTGTTCACATCATCCAAACGTACCGAACTCTGACGTCAATCGAACCCGGGTGCGCACCAAAAGTGCTGATGTGAAAGGTTTAGTTTCACATCACAAATGATATAGTACTTTATTTAGCTCTTAAAACTTACATGGAAGCACTCTTTTTTTCATTAATTTTTTTTTATGTTTTTGAAAGAAGTCACATCAAGCCTGCATTTGTTTGATCAAAAATACAGAAAATCAGTAATATTGTGAAGTATTATTACATTAACTTTCATTAACTTTTCATTAGCTTTTTTGGTTTTTCCAAAGTTACTAGCCACTCAGCATTTTCACTGGCCACAATTTTGCTGTTGGAAAATTAAATTTTAAATGATTAAAGTTAACTTTGGCATGCTAAAATTACTTGATTTTGAGTCATTTTACTTGATTAGCTAGATTTCAAACTTTCAAACTTTCAAATGCAGATTGACCACCCAAATCAAGACTAGGCCTACATGGTATATCAGCTGGTGTGAACGGGTGGGCAAGGGTTGGGTAATATGATCATTATATGATAAATATTATAATTTTATATGTTTGTTTTTTTTAGGCTATATAAAAAGAACAAAAAATCTCGTAACTGATCAAAACTGACTATCATTGAAATCTCATAATGGAACAAAACCAACTGTCATTAAAATCTCATAAAAGAACAAAACATATCATATTGAGTTCTCGTAACTTAAAAAATAAAAAATTCATTGACTGACAATGAAAACTGACTGTCATTTAAATCTCGTAATGGAACGAAACAGACCATCATTGAAATCTTGCCAAAAAAACAAAACCAACCATCAAGGAAATCTTGTAACAAAATGAAACCAACCGTTGTTGAAATCTTGTAACTGAACAAAACCACAGTTTGATTTGTTTCAAATTCAACCGTCATTGAAATCTCATAACTGAACCAAACCGACTGGTAATTGAGATCTCATAACTGAACAAAACTGACCGAAATCCCATAACCAAACAAAACCAACCATCATTGAAATCTCATAAAGGAACAAAACTAACCGACATTGAGATCTTGTAACCGAACAAAACCGCCAGTCACCGACCGTCATTGAAATCTTGTCACAAAACTAAACCAACAGTTTGAGATTCGAGATTCAGAATCGTTTGGAACTCAACTGTCATTGAGATCTCAAAACAAAACAAAACTGACCATCATATAAATCTTGTAACGGAACAAAACCAACTGCAGTGCTTCCCCCGCTAGAAATTTTACGTTCCTAGAACATTCTCAAAACGTCCCCACTGGTGTTAAGGACGTTGCCTTGTAATGTTCCCAGTACGTTCTGAGACAGTCACGATGTGGAGTTCTTTTAAGGGTTGCGGGACATTATTTGGCGGACCTTCACAGAACATTCAGGACGTTCTCTAAACATTTAGGGAACCATATTTTATTTGGAAATGTTCTCAGAACGTCCCTGCTGCCCTTGTCAAAAAAATTTATTGAAAATTAGAGCTAAATCGACTAACAAAACGACTGTTCAAACAAAAACTATTTTTTCTTCAATGTCTTACCCCCCCAAAAAAAGTAATGTAAATACTGCATCAGCAACTACACAGTTACTGTCTTTAAATAAAGCAACATGCAGCATAACATCAGTGTTTCTCAGCTCATCATGACTGAAGCACAGGCTCTACTCTTCAGCACAATGGTGACCCACAAAACTCAGATAACAGAAACAGAACATGAAACACTAACAGATCTCTCTAGATCTCAGCACCTTCACTTATTACAAACCAGTCTGACTTTATTTCTATCATACAAAACTTCTAAATGAGGTGTTGATGTTTTATTAAAAATAAAGTTAAAGTCACCGTTACAGAGGTAAGCGCTTGCTTTAGTTGGGCTCCTGACCCTTGATGTTTTAACTTTAGTTTTTTTCCAATTGTTGCTGTGTGTTTCTAAAGCACATTTGTTACAAAAAAATTGTGAAAAAAAAAAATCTGATCAGATGAATTCATCATAAAGTGGTCTTATTTATTGATCTCTGAATGTTTCTTTCACATTATTGTAGCCCTGTAAACACTGCATAAAGTCCTGCTTTGATATTTTGAAAGTCTTATGTCATTGTGCAGAAATCATTCGCACAGGATCGTGTAGTCCCCCTAAAGTCATATCGGGAACGTCATTAAATAACCAACAGAGGACCGTGTGGCAACGTTCTGTTAATGTCCTAAAAGTCCTTTTTGCAACGTTCTTATGTTACCATAAAATAAACAAAATGGAACGTCCACCTAAAGACATAAAGTCAAAGGAACCTTGAACTGCAGCACTTTCATTACCAAAAGAGGACGTTTTATGTTATGTAAAGGTTCAGAATGTTCATCACCTTTAGAGAACTTTTAGGGAACGTTGCGCAAGGTCACGAGAACGTCGCCTTCTACGTGGGTCCCACACATAGACTTTACTTGGGTGGGCTGCCCAGGTATATTAAGGGCCGCCCAAGTATATTTGAAGCCACATTTTTGCTTTTACTATTTTTAACCTCTCCGCCTGAGATAATAATCAATCTGCGATCGATTAACTAGTAGAAAATTTCCCCTCGGCCTACGTGTTTCGTACCTGCTCGTTCTGTGTGCGTGAGAACTGTTTACTCCCGCTTACATACCCATGTGCGCTGCAGAGACACGGTGGATATGTCACAAAGGCAGCACAACAGCGCTTCAGACTGCTTCAAAGTGATTCCCAATCAATGAATAGAGCACATTTATGCCAAGCGATTGCTAATAAACTCGAGTTGATGAATTATGTCTACTTTATGGCCTTTATATAATATGTTTTAGACGTTGTAATAATGCATATTGTATCTCTCTCATCTGAAGAATCAGCCCGCAACAGTATAGACATTTCAAAATAAGAGTCCCTGTGTATTTCGTTACACATATTTATAATTAAAAGTCACACGCTAAGTTTTTTTTTTCTTCTGGGCATTATTGGTATTTTGGTTACACAATAAATTGCATTTAATTTGATTTCCATTTAATTCATAGTAAACTATTGTAGTCTCTGGCCGGGATGGTCCCTCGCAGGAAGAAAAGCCTAAGAACATTATTTGACACATTATTCAATATTTAGATTTTACTAGTATCAGTAAAATCTGTTTCCCATTCAATATATGACAAAGCAAGGAGAACTCTACCATTTAAATGCTGTAATTTAGCATAATTTACAATGCATAATAGTATTAGTATGTAATTAAATGTAATAGTTGCCTACGTAATTAAATTGAATTTCAATAAATAAAAATATTGTTAAAAATCACACATTATTTGATGTTTGTCACATGTAGTAGACCATTTTTGTGCCGTGGGTAATATGAGGCTACCACTGCAAGTATATTTCAAAACTGTGGGAAGCACTGAACTGTCATTAAAATCTTGTTAAAGAACAAAGTCGACCGTCATTAAAACCTTGTGTAAGACAAATCAGCTCAAATGAAATTATTGATTAATTTATAGGGAATTATAAAAGAGTCACTTGGTTCATGACCGAGCAACTGAATCGTCCAGCGTTCATTTGCTCGGGCCGTAATATCCAACTATCGTGAAAACACTATTTAGTAGCCAGGTAACATTAGATCAGCAGTTTAAGGCAATGCATGTACAAGCACATAACACAAGACACTTCCGTATAAAAATCTAGAGGAGACTTTATTGATTATTCTAACACAAACTAATATCTAACACAAACAGACATGCACGCACATTCATACAAGTCGCAGAAGAAAGGAAGTGAGAAAGAGTTTTAAGAGAGAGTGAAGTGATGAGATCCCAATTAAGTTTCTAGCAAAATATGCCCTTCGTAAGACCTGACCTGACCTGACCTGACCTGACCTGAACGAACCATGAATCATTGATTTAATGCACCAGTTCAGCTATAGGATCTGGAGGTACTTGTCTTGTTCGTGTCTTTGAATGCGGATTCACTTGTCGGCATCTTTGTCTTGGAGAAAATGGTTTTCCGGGATTCGTTGCTGGAGGCCTTTTCGGGTCCGGATTGATGTCATGGAAAGGAAAGAATGGAGTCTTTCTCGTGGTTGATGTTAGAAGTTTTTAGGCGTCCGAAGACCGTAGCTTCGTTGATTAAACTCTGCGGCAAAACTTAACTTAGAACACAAGACTCTCAATGGAAAAAGAAAAGAAAATTTAAGTAAATTAAAGAAAATTAGGCTTTGTCTTAAGCCATATTACTATGTCTTCTGAATTACACTGAATTTGTCTTAGTGATCTGACTATTTAACCATAGGTGTTTGTCCCACCTCTTTGAGGAATTCTGACCAATCAGGTATCATCTTTGTTTTAAAGGTGACTTTCCTCCTCTCATGATCATAAACTAAATGTTATCTCAGGGTCTCTTGAATTCCTGCTCTCAGCAGAGAATACAGAGAGATATGATTTCTATTAAACAGAATATGATTCATTTTACACAGATTTAATTCAAGCCACAATATGAGTTGAAAATAGAGATTTAAATGAATTCCAAACAAGGCACACTTTCAATCAATCATTCAAAAGTTATCACATTTACATGAATTATGGGTGTTCTAAGCACAACTGGTCACATGTAGAATGTGTAGACATGATAGAGCGTTATGCAGTTGAAAGATGTTTGATAAGTCTCTTTCAAATTGTTTTGGAACAATTTGATGCAGTTTATTTTATATCATAGTCTCTGTGATTTTTCTTGTGGATTTTCCCCTGTGTCACTCAGAGGTCAATAGGCCTGCATTGTCTCTCTGTCTCTTTTGATCTGGAGATCAAAGACTCTTTATCTTCTTGTGGCTCCAGTTGCTTTGTCTTTTCGACAATTTGGTTTCTACAAATGTCTTAAAGTTTGCCACCTTTCTCCTCAGTCAGGAAGCATGTATGGCCATAAAAGTACCTAGCAAGGGGTCAGCATGTTCTCCAACCAATACGACCATATAGGTCGTTTGTCACTTCCCTGAAATACGACCCATAGGAGCGTTTACTAAAGTGGCGCCCCTATCGACAACAGAACACTTTCATTTTAATTCATGAAATACGACCCATAGGAGTGTTTGCTAAAGTTGCGCCCCTATTGACAACAGGACACTTTCATTTTAATGCATTGTTCCCTTTTATCTGCGTCATATTTTGGGTTTTGCGTAGCTCAACTGGCAGAGCATTGCAATAACAATATGCAATCATGTGATCATGCGATCGTGGGTTCGATCCCAGGGAACACATGTGCTCATAAAGTGTATATGCACTATAAATCACTAAGGTTAGGTTTAGGGATGTGGTGGGTGTAGTCGTTAATAAAAAAATTTGTTTTGCTAAATGGAAATCCAAAAAAGTCCACACATTGCATTTAAATGAACATGCAATTTGATTGGTAAAGACAGTCATGCGTCATTTCATGACGACAGACGTAACATGACACTGTCATTATTTTTACGCCAGCTAGAGGGTGCATGACTTTAAAACGTAAATATAGGTCGTAATAAGGTGCTTGAAAAATGACCTATAGGGTCATTTTTTTGTGAAGAGGACAGTCTACAGGGGGTTGTATTGTAGACGGACTGGAGCCGAAAATTTGATTCTCTGAGCTTGGGTCCTGCAATGTTGATTTGGGCCTCTGGAATTATGTTTTGAAAGAATCATCTGAAAGATTAATTTGTCTGGGAAAAAACTGAGTGACTTTGAAATCTCGTAATGGAAAAAAACAGCCATTATTGAAATCTCATAGAATACCAAAATCGACTGTCATTGAAATCTCATAACCCAGCAAAACCAACCGTCATTGAAATCTCATAATCAAATAAGACTGACCGTAATTTAAATCTTGTAACAGAACAAAACCGACCATCATTGAAATCTCGTAATGGAACAAAACATAGTTTATTGAGATCTCATAACTGAACAAAACTGACTGACAATGAAAACTGACTGTCATTGAAATCTCGTAAAGGAACAAAACTGACCGTCATTGAGATCTCGTAACCGAACAAAACCGGCTGTCACTGACATCTCATAACCAAATAAAACAGACGTTATTGAAATCTCGTAACTGAATAAAACCGACCGTCATTGAAATCTCGTAACGGAACAAAACTCGTAACAGAAAAAAAACGACCATCATTGAAATGTCATAATCCAGCAAAACCAACCGTCATTAAAATCTCATTAAAAAACAAAACATACCGTATTGAGATCTAGTAATTGAACAAATGAAAATTTGACTGACTGACAATGAAAACCATCATTTATATCTTGTAATGGAACAAAACAGACCATCTTTGAAATCTTGCAAAAATCACTGAAATCTCGTAATGAAACTAAACCGACCGGCGTTAAAATCTTGTAACTGAAAAAAAACTGACCATCATTGAAATCTTGTAATTAAACAAAACGGACTGTTTCAAATTCAACGGTCATTGAGATCAAGTAAAGGACCAAAATCAACCATAATTGAACTTAAGTAACTTTTGAAATCTCATAACAGAAAAAAACAACCATTGTCGAGATCTCATAATGGAACAAAAAGGACCATCTTTGAAAACTCGAACAAAACTAACTGTCACTGAAATCTCGTAATGAAACTAAACCAGCCATTATTGAAATCTCGTAATGGAACAAAACAGGCTGACACTGAAATCTTGTAAAGTCAGTTTCGTTCCTTTATGAGATCTCAATGACTGTCAGTTTTGTTTCATTACGAGATTTCAGTGACGGTTGGTTTTATTCCTTTGCAAGATTGAACAATCATCATTGACCATCATTGAAATCTCATAAAAAAAACAAAAACCAACCATCATTGAAATCTCGAAGCAGAAAAGAACCAACCTTCATTGAAATCTCATAACAAAACAAAACTGTCAATCATTGAGATCTTGTAAAGAAACAAAACTGACTGTCATTGAGATTTAGTAAAGGAACAAAACCAACCATCATTGAAATTTGCAATGAAACAAAACCAACCATCTTTAAAATCTTAAGAAAAAGCAGATTATTGGAGCACCAATAATCCTCTCAGCAGTCTGAACAGTCCTCTAGTCTTCTGATGTCTGATTTTGTAGCTGAGCCAAACCAGACAGTTATTGAAGTGCAGAGGGCAGACTCAATGACGGCTGAGTAGAACTGCATCAGCAGTGCCTGTGGCAAGTTGAACTTCCTCAGCTGGTGAAGGAGGTATAACCTCTGCTGGGCCTTTTTGACAATAGAGTCAATGTGATTGTCCCACTTTAGGTCCTGAGAGATGGTAGAGCCCAGGAACCTTGTAAGTGGGCGAAGTGCTGGGGGTTTCTTTTGAAGTTCACTATCATCTCCACTGCTCTTTAAAAAGAGTAGTGGGGAGAGCACACATCCCTGAAGGGTGCCAGGTTTAGATGTTGATGTCTTATTGAAAATGTTTCGTTTGAGGTCACCATCATGGAGATTAGTGTTTGCTTTAGTTGGGCTCTTGACCCTTAACTTTTGTGAAGTTGCTTTTTTCTTCTGGCAATTGCAGGTGTTTTCAGAAAACATTTCTGCTTTGATAAAGCAGATTAACATGGCTATTTTAATAACAGACAAATGACTGCATGAAAATGCTTTTCTTTCTGTAATTGCTGATTTAAGGAATTGAGACATTATTTCGATTTAAAAAAAAAATATATATATATATATGTAACACCATTGTTGTTTCAGATGCTGAATGTTGATTCCCTTGAACACTGTCATTTTTAACTATTTGTGCCATTTATACACTCACAGACATCAACATTCAGCATATGAAACAACAATGGTGACATGCTTCATGCCAGCATACAAAACACATTCATGGCTCTCAGCATGCGTTGCGGCATAAATAAATTATGCAGCTGATATTTTTTTTTTATTGTCACCATTGTTGAGGTTTGTATGATGAGTGCTGATGTCTAAGTGTGTCGTATTTAACTTTTAAATAGCTTTGGGTAATCTTACATACATTTCTTCAGTGTTACAAATGATTTTTATCACACCATTTGAGTTTATTATTTTCTTCTCTAATAACATTTCAATTCTAAAAGTAAGCAAAACTACAGAAAAAGTAGTTGTTTAAACCACTTTAGTGCAGCCACTTGACCATTAAAGCAAACATTTTGGTCCACTTTATCAATGCAGAAATGTTTTCTGAAAACACCTGCAATTGCCGATAAAGAAACAACTTAAAGGATTAGTCCACTTTTAAGTAAAATTTTCCTGATAATTTACTCACCCCCATGTCATCCAAGATGTTCATGTATTTCTTTCTTCAGTCGAAAAGAAATTAAGGTTTTTGATGAAAACATTCCAGGATTATTCTCCTTATAGTGGACTTCAATGGCCTCCAGACGGATAAAGGTCAAAATTAGAGTTTCAGTGCAGCTTCAAAGGGCTTTAAACGATACCAGACGAGGAATAAGTGTCTTATCTAGCGAAACGATCGGTCATTTTCGAAGAAAAATGTATATGCTTTATATAAACAACTGTTCGCCTTCTAAGTGCCTCCACCAAAACCGCATTTCCGTATTCTACAAAAAGTTTACGCTGTATGTCCTACGCCTTCCCTATTCTACTAACGGAACGAACGCAGCGCCAGTTACATTTTTTCCATAGGGTTTGCGGTTTTGGCGGAGGCATTTGTTTATATAAAGCATATACATTTACATTTACATAACATTTTAGAAAAAGTTGTATTTTTTTCTAAAATGACAGATCGTTTCTCTAGATAAGACCCATATTCGACCCACATCTGGTATCGTTTAAAGCCCTTTGAAGCTGACCTTCAACTGTCTGGAGGCCATTGAAGTCCACAATAAGGAGAATAATCCTGGAATGTTTTCATCAAAAACCTTAATTTCTTTTCGACTGAAGAAAGAAAGACATGAACATCTTGGATGACATGGGGGTGAATAAATTATCAGGAAAAGTCTATTTGAAAGTGGACTAATCCTTTAACAAAAGTCAAGGGTCAAGAGCCTAACTAAAGCAAATGTTAATCTCCATGATGGTGACCTCAAAACAAAAACATTTTTAATAAGACATCGACATCTAATCCTCTGTTAATTCTCAATAAGAACTTCTGTAGACATCTGACAGAAATAAAGTCAGTCTCATTAGTAATAATTGAAGCTGGTAATGCTGTTTGTGGAGTTGTTTAATCAGATCTTGAGAGATTTAATGTCTTTTATCTTCAGTTGATTTCATCTAAGGCTGTGGCTGAGGAAAGTTGTAGTTTGTGTTCTTATTTCTCAGCAGGTGTTTGAATGATTGAAAGAATGTTTCAGGAACATCATACTAACCTTTAAATAACATTCTACTAACATTAAGAAAACTGGACATTGTTATGTTCTTGGAATGTTACAAACCAACATTCCTAGAATGTTAAATTTTAAATCAAAATTAAGTTGAAAGAAAGTTTGAGGAACATTATACCTTTTAAAAAAACGTTCCTCTAATGTCAAGAAAACTGGAAATTTTTTATGTTCCCAGAACAAACACTGAATATTTAGATGTTAATATTTATAATATATTAATGTTTATAATATTTATGTTGTTATAAAAAAATTCTGCA
>RJVU01044706.1:6343756-6365611 GCA_003731715.1 Anabarilius grahami
TGTGCTTTGAAGGTCTAAATGAAATTAAGATTTTTTTTTTTGTCATGGAAATTTAATTAATTGAGTACTCAAAAAGTATCAAAAGTATTTTAGTTGCATTAGTAAAGTACAGATTCCACACAATAAATAAACATTAATAATTAACCACTGATTCTGAAGTGTTTTGACTGGTGAAGACTGCTGTTTCTCAATTGGCCTTCTAATATCAGTTATTTTACACTGATCCAAACAAAGAATTTAGCCTGAAACAAACTTGAGCTCCAAGACTAAAGACTGTCAAACGTTAACACTATTTTATCAAACACTTTATGCTCAGCCAAGCATGCTCACTCTCTGAAAAAATAAATAAATAAATATATAAATAAAAACTCAATATAATGAGGCCATTGTTCATCAGTCTCCCAATGGAAACAGGCTGATCGTCTATCAGTCTGACAGTCTCCTCCTCAGCCCCCTGACAATCTCCCTCAGACAGTTTGCTCTAAAAACTTACTTTGAAGTTCGCTCTGAAAACGAATGCGAGAACACTATCATCTCGCAATAGTGGAACAGTTTGACTGCTACAACCAACATTGCAGGCCGTTAACCTAGTTCAACATTGTTTAGTAATCATTTATTTTAAGCATTTGCCATTGAATCAACCGCAACAGTCACATATCTGGCATAAATAATAACGAACTAAAATAACTAGCGCAGAATAATTAACACAATGTTGAGTAACTTTCACAGATGTCTTCACAACAAAACAATTGCTAAAAGTGAAACTTTCACTCAAATGATTATTTGAAAATCTGTTTATTAATAATAGTAAATGCAATAACTCTTTCAGACTTTATAACATTTAGATTATATAGGAGGCCCATGACATTTGAGGGTCAAACATCTCAAACAGAATCATACTTTATCACCATTAAAACACACAAGCAAACAATATATTTATTCAAACATTGTAAGTGTGGAAAAAGTACACCACAGCAAGACAAGTAGTGGCTTAATCAAAATTTGAAGTTTGGTCCATGGCAGCTTATTTTGGCCTGGAATGGCCCACTCAGACAGGAAGAGGCCGCCTGACTGACATGTAAAGCGACCAACCACTTTGTTTTTATGCACCCTTTAGGGCCAGGATTATCTAAAATGGATAATAACATAATCAGTGTTAGTGGTAACGCATTACAAGTAATGCGAGTTAAGTAATCAGATTACTTTTTTCAAGTAACTAGTAAAGTAACGCATTACTTTTAAATTTTCAAATAAGTAACACAAGTTTTCAAATTTAAACGGCCTTTACATTTGCCAAACAGAGAAATTTTTTGATGTTATAAAAAAAACAGCCCAGCCCAGATGAAAAAATAATGTAACACATTACTTTCCATAAAAAAAAGTAACTAAGTAATGCAATTAGTTACTTTTTTTAAGGGGGTAATACAATATTGTAATGCATTACTTTTAAATGTAACTTTCCCCAACACTGATCATAATAATAGTGATAAAAGACTGGAAAATTGTACAGGGCTCTGCACATCACATGCAAAAAAAAAAAAAAAAAAAGATATTGTGGCCATGACTTATTAATTTGTTTGCTTGTTTTAGTTAAATCATAGCTACGTTGTACTAATTAATTTGCCTGTTTTTATTAAAATGAGGGAACAAATTATTACAACGTGGCCACAATTTAACTAAAACGAGGGAACTAATTAGTACAATGTAGCAACGAAGGAACAAAAACTAAATAAAACATAATTTGAGGGGGCGAATTGTTATTAATTAATGGCCATGATTTCAGTATTTCTTCCGCATGACATGTGGTGCTCTGTAAATTGAAATTGAATAGGTGCACCATTCTGACTATTTCCATCAATGGCTGCACAAAAAACACCTAAAAAATAGCAGAAAATGAGACAGTGATCTGAATTTCTGTCTGAAGTTCTTTCATGGACATAATTCAGAAAACAAAGCTGAATACAGTTCTGCTCATGGATATATAGTTAACTTGCTACTAACTAAAATAAGAACTAATCAAATTCAGTGATTAGTTCTTCCTCATTGTATGAACTCTTAACATGACCAGGCCGGACTGTTTAAAATAATCTGTGTGCCATTATTCCCAAAAAGCTGCTAAACACCTGCCATTCAGATCAGAACTAGAGATGTTATTTTTGTGTGCAATATGCAGCAGACAGTCATTGAGCGGACTGTGGGTGGTCTATGGGCCTGCCGTCCGAGGCTGAGACTAGGTCCATTGCTGCTTATCCCACTAAGTAATCCCATTGAATTATTTACAAAAAGAAGCTATTTTCATGCTGGACGTCTGTGGGTGCAGATATTCACCTTGGTCAGCAGTGAATGGTGCATTAACTGTCTGTTCTCTGTCCAGTTGTCTGACTTTAAACACACACACACACACACACACACATACAAGGATAAATGCTTTCTCTCTGGAGCTGGAAGTCAGCCAAACTGCAGGATTACAAGCTAAATTTCCATCACAGAGTGTTTCATCCATCACTGCAGCACTCCAGCAGTCATTGAGAAAGGGGAAGGCATAAAATAGCACAGCATGACTTCTCAGATGAGAGGATGTCCCTTATCCCCTCATATCCACTGTCTTTGTGAGTGTCCGGACACATAGCGTACATCACCTCCCCCTGTTGACATCTTTGGCCAGGGTGTTGGTGGAGGGATTAGATGCTGAGCTTGTTTGGGACTGACCGAACCGTTGTCTGACCAGGGTCCGCTGGAGCTCGGCTCGCCTGGCCAGGGCGGCCCTGAGCTGGCCGCGAAACTCCTCGATCCTCCCTTGCAGCTCCCGCAGCTCCTCTTCCCATGGCGTTGAGTGCCCCGAACAGGCCGGGGGTGAGAGCACCAGGCTGAGACTGAGATTAGGTCCACCATTGGAACACAACTGGGTGGGCGGGCTTCCCACCAACCCCCTCCGGCCCCTTTCTGGCCCAGGGGTTGGAGCTTGGAGCTGGTAGCTGTTGAGAGTCTCCAGGTTAAAGTGGACACGCTTGTTATGCTCTTTGGCCTCTCGACCAACCTTGACACTCTGATTGTTCCACTTGGTTGTAGATGTGGAAGGTGAAGTCGAGGAGGTGGAGGGCGGAGGAGAAGAAGAGGAGGGTGGCAGGCGGTGGAGATTACAGTTCTCTGACAGGCACAAGGTGGGACTGAGAGGAAAACACAGCGGCAATCAGTTTTACAAGATGCAGGGACACAGCTCTTCACAGACCCCACAATCAATGGAAACACAGAGCCTCTTCAATACGCCATTAATGAAACAGTATCCACTTGCTTTTACTGGAGAGGCCAATATTGATTTTTGTCCTTTGTTTTCTAATTTCTTTTTTTATGGGTATTTCTTTTAACATAAATACCACTAATTGCACACATTAGTTCAAAGTTCAAAGGCAATACTATTTTCTTATACATCATATGCAAATCATAGTATAAATTAATTCAACTAGTCATTACTGCAAAATAACAGGCGATTAGGTGATCTTGCATCAACCTATTATGACTGCCAAATTGTATATTATTCAACTTATTAAATGGCTACTCACCACAAAAATTAATATATAAATGGTCATGAAACATTGATTGGAATACAATTATTTTATAATGTAATGAGAAAAAGTCCATTGAATGATATGAGAGACATAAAACTAGCACAGCTACATATGCTGGAAATTGGTAGCCTGAATTAATGAACAATTATACAGTTTAGTGGTCATTATTTAAAAATATATGACCACAGGGTGCTGCCCATTGGCCCATTCCACAATTCCAAAGAGCCGTATAATAAATTGCTGTAATTTGACTATAATACTGGTGTAAATTTCAATGAGGGGAATTACTACATTCAATGGCGCTTTTAAGAAAGTGTGGTAATTTGTTGTGCAATAATCATAACTTACCATCTGTCACTGCTCTCAACCTCTGATTTCCTCTCGTTATCACAACCCGTATTTAATGCACGGTGGATTTTCTGTAGAAATAACAAAAAAGGCCACTAAACACTCAATGAAGTATATACATAATCATATAGGCTACAGATTAGTGCTTTCAGCTTCCTAACACTAGAGGGAGCAGATGTCCTGTTTTTATGAAAGAGACATGCCTTGTAACTTGGATAAGAGCAAAGATTTTTAACTGTGGGTAAGTGTAAGTAAAGGCACAACTATTTTAGGCACTACTCAGCTTCTTTTTAAAAACTTATCTGCACTTATCTGTTTTTGAAGGTTATTTAACCATGTTTTTAAGTTATATGGTGGCACGTGCTCACCTGACTGGTGTGGAGCCAGTATTTGAATCTCTGCTGGTGACGGAGGTAAGGCAGGATGAATCTGAAGAAAGTGTGCTCCCCCAGCAGAGTAAGCAAAGCACCTGCCACCCCCACGCACAACAGCACAAACAGCCCCGAGAAATGCTGGATACCCATCTGTAGAGTCTGGGCACACATACACAACCATAAATAAATACACAAGCACAGAAGAGAGGATCACAGTATATTGCAGCTCTGGTGATGACTGCACATTTCTCTCAGAGGGTT
Source organism: Anabarilius grahami (assembly GCA_003731715.1). Taxonomy (NCBI): domain Eukaryota; kingdom Metazoa; phylum Chordata; class Actinopteri; order Cypriniformes; family Xenocyprididae; genus Anabarilius; species Anabarilius grahami. The sequence continues at coordinate 6,348,306 of RJVU01044706.1, forward strand.
AACCATTTTTTGATAATAAAATCCACAAGTAACATCATCGAAAGGAATAACAGAAAGTCCACCTGCAATCAAGATCTTGTAAAATTGGTGATTTTATATATATAGCTGGAACTAACTGGTCCATGCATGACTCCTTGGGTACAAGACATTTCTGTCATGACAACTCTCAGAGTGTTTGGCATGGTAATGGATATGACAATGTTGATATGTTTGGTCTTGGTGGAATAGATCTGCTACGCTGCTGCTGCTGCAGAGCAAGTATGGGACTTGCTACTGCCAATAAAGACATGACATGCTGCTGTGAGCAAGTAAGAGATGATCCTGTTGCTGTACAATATAGCGTACATGAAGTACCCGTAGCAGATACAGGTGGAGCTGGGGAAGGTGGAGGGTTTCTGAAAGAGCGCTGCACTGCTAAGGCAATGCTACCAAAGTATTTTGAAGGTTAAGCGCGCAAGCTCATTGGCTACTGATACAACAGGAACCAATCAGCAGTGCCCTTCAGATAACGATGGATTACAAGCAGGTTGAGTTAAAGGACCTGTAAGTCTGCGCCATCTAGAGTTTCATGACAGAACTTTGTATATCTGACCAAGCAGTCAAGACTTGGCTCCACTGACAGCCATTTTAAATAAAGTAGCTGATGATAGTTTTCTGCTGAATTGTCTTTTTTTGCAAGCAACCTATATATCTAAAATATTCAATTTCATATTACAGTAGATGCTTTATCAGTGCTCGTCTTTTTTTTCAACAAATGTGAATCCTAGCAGTTAGCTCTTTCCAGGTATTGCAGACCTCCCTGTGCCTGTCCCATCATTATTTTCCCCACGGGTGTTGGAAGCCCCAACATACACAAAGGAATCCATCATGCCACTGCAATGGCTTTGATCTGGAGTCCTGCTGACTAGAACTAATCACAATTTTATAAAGTATCGCTATTATAATTGAAATTAAAGTCATGCCAGTTTGAAACAGCTGAAAAGGGGAAAATATTCCACTTCCCATCCCTCATATGTGTGGAGCATGCATGCAAAATGAGACGTTCATTGGTCATCTAACATTGCACACACAGACTGCAGCCCCATGTACAGTTCATCACAGTCCTGCCACCTCTGTTGTGAGTGTGTTCATTCTCTGTACATAACAGGATTGGCTACAGCCCTTTATCATGATGTCAGTTCCCAAGAGAGTGTTATAGAATGGGATAGTGGCTAAAAGCACATGCATGCATACGTGCCACTGGCCAGATGAAGTGCTCACTGCACTTCATGTTGGCTGCTCTGATTTCATTAAAATAATGCAGTAACGGTATACAGTAAGGTTCTATTGGTTAAGATTAGTTATGGATTTAATAATGTTAATGTTAATACTCAAAAGAGTACTTATAACAGAAATAATACATTTTAAATGCAGTTAGCTAAACTTTAGAGTGCTTTTTTTGACCCACTTAAGACAAGTAGGACTTGAGTACATCTTTATATGTAATTTCATTATTACTTCTATTGTCTGGTTAAAGTGTACTGCTGAACAGACAAGCATTTATAGTAAACTAAAATATACTTATGAAATGGTTAGTTCCTGTCCTTGATTCTGATTGGTCAATAGCTGTGTTTTATTCACGATAAAACAAGGCTATGACCGCTTCACCCAACGGTTCTGTGTATCACTACACAACACCCTTAGAAACCACTCTTAGCAACGTAAACTGTTTGTTCTCAATTGATATTGTTCATTGAAGCTTACTGTATTATGTAGAATTGTGAGAAAGACATCGTGTGAGGGAGTTTATTACCTGCATTCAGATTTAGCATTTTCTTTCAGGTCAGTCCAATGTTCATAATAAAAAATCTGTTTAAATATCCGCTGCAATATCTTGTCCTTTTAACAGTTAAGGGGTTTTCCCATGACTGACAGCACTAGTCAAAGCATTTGTCAGTTGCGTCTTGATCCGTGTTCACAACAATTAAGTCAATATATTTTCAATATAAAAGTCTTCGCTACTGAGTGACTCACTCATAAAGTCTTTGCTGCCATCTAACGGCGTAATAATGTAACTTCCGTTGCTGTTCACGGTCAGGGACTATTTTTTCCGGCGGAAGGAAGGCTTTTAGTGATTTTACTTCATGAAAGTTTCATTGATACATATATTTTTTGGCTTTAATTTTTGTATTGTGTGGTAACTGTTTTATAAAAGCAATAAGGTACGAGAGGCTGTGCTGTATCGTGAATAAGTCACGGCTGAAGGGCGTTGTTAGGCACGATGCGAAGCGGAGTAAATTGCTTACTTAAATGTGTTGTATATATTTGTAATTACAAACTGTAATGATGCTGAAATTTAGTACATTTAAAAAATATTAGCCTTAAATGTAATATTGGATAACACATTACATAAATTTATAATCAAGTAGCCTACTCTACACATGCTATAGTATATTATCAATGCATCAATTTAAGTGTACTTCTTTAAAGGATGCCAAAAGATTATTACAACATAATGATTTAAAATATACTTTAAAGTAAAATTATTAAAATTAATTTTATTAATAGAATTTTTATTAGAAAGTGCACTTCTTAAAGGTACACTTTCATGACTTTCGTAAGCTCACTTAAATGGCCTTTTATTTAAGTAATATATTATCTGCAAGGCTAGTTTTTTAAAGCTATACTTTTAACATTCGAAGTACACTTCAAGGGCACATTCAATACAATTAAGTGCACTTATTTTTCACAGGGGGATACCTAATCCTTGCCTGGCAAGTCCAGAATGATATATCTTCTACAAGATACTGGTACAGCGGTGAGGCTGGATTTACCAGGCAAACCTAATCCATTAGAGTTTCCCCACCATTGACAGAATTTTCCATCATTTATGAGACAATGCTTCCCCGCCACTGTAAATGTGATTTTTTTTTTGTGTTCAAAATGTTGCTTTTTTTTAATGAAACTTTCCAGAATTCAAATGTTAATTAAAAAAGAATGCATGAAGCTAGAATAAAAAAATTATTTTTCTTTTTTCTTTTTTTCCCCAAGCAGAGGCTCTGTTCTTTCTTTTGATATACTGCATGTTCAGATATTCAAAATATTCTGGGGGCCATGAAACTTTTGTGAAAATAATCAAAAATTCTGGCGGTGGCTGGCAACCTTTTAAAAAAATGAATAAATGCTAACAAATTGTTAAAAAATTAACAAGTTGAACATTAATGTAAGGCATTACCAACAGTCCTGCTATTATTAAAAAGTAGCAATACTCCTACATAAAGCTTTGAAGGTACTCTTTTATATAAAAAATATTTATTTGTCTTTGGCTTTATACACTGTGTTGGCACAAATACAGAAAGAGTGCTTTAAATGTGAACAACAAAGTATTATTAAGGTACAAATACTGCCATTTGTTTATTCATAATTTAATTATTCATTTATTTTGAGAGCACGCCAGATGCAGCACTTAATGTTGGATTGTTGCTTTAAATTCCCCATCGCTTTCATCCCCGCATCTTTGTATCTGGCTATGAACCAAGATGCTGTTTGAAGAATTCTGACTAATTTAATTAAGACTGAATTATCTTGAGGAGATAAAATGCTGCTTTTTGCATTTGAAGCTCTTTCTATAAACAGCTGTAGAATAAACATTCAAAGGGGACTAAGGATTGCGAGGACCTCACAGTCGATCCTGTCTGCTTGTTTGCAGAATTTATTGCACAGCAAAGGAGTGGTTTTACAACATGGTGTCTGTGGTGACAGGACAGCTTGGCTCCAGAGCAAGAGAGAGGGAGAGCGTGAGATGAGTTCCAGCTGGCGCAGAGGCCGAAAACAAATGTCATTGCTTGTGCTCATGAAGTCCCCCATTCATAACCACAGCTAGGTAATGAAGCCAGACTGTACAAGACAATGTCTTACAGGAGTGCTACAACTCCTGGGAGGTTATTGACTGAGGCTCCATTGATGGAGTACGCTAGTGGCTGCTACTCAGAGCCTCAGGTGTGTGGGGCGGTATGGCTGACATGGAGCCCTCGGGAATGAAAATGGATTGTGGTGGACCAGTGTCGCTCTGACAGAACGGCTATTAAACTGCAGGAGACAGTAATTCCAAACAAAAGGATTTTTCAGAAGGAAAAGAGCCCGTCGGATTCATAGAGGAACTTGGTCAAGGGCAGAAGCCGCTCAGTCGCCTGTGAACAAAAACAGACACGCACACATATACTGTACCGCACACTCTCAGACTTTCTCTTTTGATGGCTCACCTCTGTCACAGCAAAAACTCTCTTCCCACAGGGAACTACTTTATACCACTTGTCGTGCAGCATGTCCATGTAACCGTCAGACTTGTAGCGGCTGACATATTCTGACACGTTTCGGGTAAGAGGGGAGTTCTGGGGCAGCCCGATCCCGTAACCTGAGAGCACAAAGAATTTCAAAACAACAATTTACACATACAGCTCAGCCAGTCCAATGAACACTGTGAGATTTTGTTAAAGAGACCACATTCACATTCTAGTGTGAACTAATACCTCTATTACTGATATGTCAGAGAGCCTAGATAAGGAACAATCATGATATTTTAGTCAACACATAAAAATAAATGTACTTCTTTAAAGCATGACAAAAGATTATTTAAACATAACTGACTTTTTATGTAAAACTTTTAATTTGACATTATTATAAAGTGTACTTAAGTTTGTTAAAAAAGAGTCATGAAAGTGTACTCACTTTAAGTACACTTACTGTAAGTGGCCTTTTATATCATTAATATATTATCTGCAAGTACATTTAAAAAAAATATATACTTTTAAGATTTGAAGTACACTACAATTGCACAATTAAAGGTGTACTATGTAACTTTTTTGGTTCAAAACTAGCAAAATTTAAACAATGAGTCAATACACCATCAATCCTTCTACCAAAATGTGTTTTTATCATTATCTTTATCTATCTCTATCCATCTATTTTTATCTAATTCACTATGATAAGCCCATTATAAGTGCTTATATTTTAGACCGAGTGGGATGCTTTTAGCGCAAAATTGCATACTTGCGTCACTCATCCATACGTGACTCGTCATATCCGTAAATAGAGAAAAGTTGCTATTTTGACGCAAGAAAGGTTGGCATGGAGCATGCTAAATCTCGAACCTTCGGGGAATCACGTGTTTTTAAAAAAACACCGAACAGAGGAGAGTCTGCTGGGAAAAAGAGAACAAGACAGAGCTCATTATAAAACGAGAATCAAGATTGGCTTGGCTTTTCGGAGATGATGAGAACTGAGGGATTTGAAATGTTGTAATTTTGTTGTAAAAGTGACACAGAGATGGTGTTTTTGTTACTCAAAAGGTGAGTAAGGTATCTATTGTGAATGTCATTTCATTTTGGTTGTTGTCCCGCTGTGCTGGAATTTGTTTTCAAGGAAAAATGCGACAGAAAGCTCATGCTCAGGACCATTGCCAAGGCTGTGGATTAGAGGTAAATAATGTTGAGTTTTTTGCATAGACCGATCGTTTAGCTTCTTATGACCTCAATGTATCGTCAGGAGCTGTGGGTATTAATTTTGTTTTGTCTGCACATGTTTTTTTAATCTTAAAGTGGCGGCACTCATATAGACTTCCATTATATCAATCACAGAGGACCATGGTTTCAGCTATAAATCTTCTTTACTGTTCTACTGAAGAAAAAAAGTCACCTACGTTTTGGGTGGCCTGAGGGTAAGTAAATTAACAGCAAATTTTCATTTTTGAATGAACTATTCCTTTAATGGGTATAGTAATATCTTTAGCTACTCAGCTTAAGATCTTTTCCATCTAAACTAGTTATATCTCTTAAGCCTAGTAGTGGATGTTTTATGAGCAGTAGGATAACCATATTCATCCGCACAATCACACAGAGCCGAAGCACAACCAAAACAATGTTCTTCCGCAAGATGCATGCAGTTTGTTTTTAACCACTAGAGGATTAAAAGTTACATAGTGTAATTTAAGTTATTTCAAGGGGATACCTAATGCATTAAATAATATTAACAAAGTTAACCTTTTTGTAAAACGTTAACTTAAATCCTACTAATATTAAAAAGTAACAATTGTCCCACATAAAGCTTTGAAGGTACAAACATGTTTTGATATTCTAGCCAAAAACAAATAAATAACTTTACACATACAGCACATCCAGTCCAATGAACGCTGTGGGGTTTTGTGAAAAAGACAATTCACATTCTAGTATGAATTGATACCTCTATTATTGATATGTCAGAGAGCCCTTGAGAAGGAACAATCATGAATCTTTGGCACCCCCATGCCAATGTACTGTAGACAGAACGTCTGTCATTGCGGCGTCTCTGCAGCCAGGCAGCCAGAGAGATATGAGCGCAACTCTGACATCCACAAATTTCATCAAAGCCCTCGCCTCACCGGCAAACCCACACATCACTCCTGGCAAGCAATCCCTCCCCTCCTTTCAGCACGTGGCACAACATCCCTTGAATTCTGATAAACTTCTGTCCTCTCCTACTGAGTTCCACTGCTGTATTTTACTCAGCCCTCTACAACCAATAAATGTGTGCTGTTGAACTCTTTGAAGAGGGGGCACCGGCGGGCTGCTGGAATATTCTTAATAGAGTGGATCCAGGCAGTCATAAAGTGTGCTGTGCAAACTAATACAATAAGGGATTTTCTAGCTGTGTTAAAAGGACACGGTCCACTCTGAAGGGATGGTTCTACTGAAGGGTGTTCATTCAATTTGAGCAAAGCCTGTAAATTGAACTGATACCTGAAGGGGATCTCAAAAGTAGCACAATTCAGTACCAAATCATGACAAAAAATGGTATCTATCTATCTATCTATACTATTTTTATTAATATAAAGATGACAGACAGACAGACAGAGACAGACTAGACTAGACTAGACTAGACTAGACTAGACTAGACTAGACCAGATAGATAGATAGATAGATAGATAGATAGATAGATAGATAGATAGATAGATAGATAAACAGACAGACAGGATAGATAGGATTTCACAATTCACAATACCAAAGCTGCAGCCAAAAGTAATTTGCTATTGAATCTTTATTGTGACAGCCTTAGATGCCTGACTCCAGTTTTTCACCCGCATGGTTTGATTATGCACCATGCTGTTTACAGGGTTTATAGACCCTGACGGAGCTGTCCATTTTGGGCCAGTAGACGTAATAGTGATGGTTTAGTCTTGATCATCCATCTAATAAAAAGCTGGCTCAAAGACGCGATGAAAGCTTTTGGCAGATAGCTGGGAAAATTCCTATGCATGCAGCAGGAGATAACATCCGGATGAGAGGTGCGGACATGCCTGGGTGACTGCCATGAAACCCATCTACACCCTGTAATAGCTTTCGCTTATGAAATGACATGTGTCAAACTTGACTTGCTTCGATTTGGAGGGTAATTACAAGAGCCTTGAGGTGAATTCATGGACAGGTCTTAATGTGGGGTGGAATTCTAATGTATCTGTAGAAAGTGTTAAACACCTTGTGCTTTTTCAGAGTGGAACTTCACAGGCTTTTGTAAGCTAATATAATTCAATGTGACATGGCCAGAGGTGCTAGCTTTCTCAGAGACAGCAATATGCTCAGTGGCACAAGAGTCCTTACCTTCAATAGCAAATGGTTTTCCTACAGTCAGGAGTTTGCAGTCTGCGTCTATGGACACCTCATAGTCCAGCAAAGCCTTATCCATGATGAAAGCATCTAGCTGAGGGGGATCTGTCCTTCAACACACAGAGGAGGATAGTCAGAGCCAAACAAAACAGACACCGCCAGCCACACTTATGCTAATTACTGCTGACTTTAAATGACTTTAAAAGTTGATTACAATAATCCTGAACCAAACCCTGTAGCTATAAACTGCTTAATTCTTCAGAATTTAGTCAGATTTACTGAATTGAAAGTGCTATTTTGTGTACTGTGTGTGTAACATCTTTTTTTCAAACAATCTTTGAGTAGTACATTGTAAAAGACTGTCTCCACAAAGAGGTTTATAGTGTAACATCAATATGGGTGGCAAAATAAATACAAGCTGCTTTCACTAATAACAGTGCCTAATAATAATGTTTAACAAAGCCAATTACAAAAACCCATCACCATAAAATGAAAAAAATAAAATAAAAATTTCCCAATCTGTCTCATAATACTGTATGTTTAAAGCTATTGTTAAAACTATTTTGCATTCTGATGCGTAAGGGAATTCAAGTTTGGTGTACTCTGACCTGAGGATGTTGATATTTCCATTTTTTTGAATGCGGTATTTGTTATTTATTATTTATTAAAAGCAAAAGCCCTAGAGTTTGTTGTTTATGTCTAAAGAGATGCTGAATTTTCAATGAATAGTGTGAGGCAATGCTTGCACATCAGCTGACCTCCATTTTACCTCAAGTGTGACAGAAAATAAAGTGCAGGAAAATTTTGCAGGATCAACCTAAGACTCTTACACAACGTCTTTTAAGAAAGGAAAAAAAAAAATCTGTCCGGATGCTTTTCTTAAAAAAGCCCGCCCCCAAGGATGGCTCCCAACTATGGCAGCGATCTCAACTCTAAAAATGCTGACCATGTAAGGTGTCTCCTGTGAACTAAACAGAAAGAATTCTCACATGGAAGAAAACCGGCGTCAATCATAAAAGACGGGAAGTACAAAGCAAAATACTGCACTACGTGGGAGCCTGAATCTGAGGATGAATCGCTGTGTTTGTACACGCCTGTAAGCGTACGTTGTCTCTGAAGAGAACCTTTGGCCTCATTCAGCAAGTTTAGATTTGACTTGAGAGTGACTGCCTCTCTTCTCTGCTTGGAGTCTGTTCTTTCAGGGATGAATGGAAACCGAGACAACAGACAGAAAGCCTGGAGAGCCGACACTTGTTGCTGTCGACTCGGTTTGTTTAAACCGAGCGAGCTGGATGGTTCGCATAATTCCTTATGAAAAAGAAATGATTTTAACTGTGCGTCATACAAAGCAGATCCACAGCAGTGTCAACAGCTTTTGAGGTTGTAAGAACTGGCATGTTGGCCTCTTATTGTGACCCTGTTTATTGTTGTAGTAGAAGCCTGCAGGCTTTGGGCTGCTTGTTGCCTGTGTCTCCAGCTGCACGGTGCAATTACTGAGCTCTGCTCCCTTCAGGCTTTTTTCAAGATGCCCATCTCCTTTGAAAGCATTATTTGTTTTCTGCGTGTTGCGCTCCTGCTCAACACCATTTGATTTTATTGTGTTAAAAGAATATAAATGCATCTATGTGATTGTGAGTTTTTATGTTGATAACCTTCTAAATGCACTTTATTCCAAGTGTTTTTTATTCAAGGATGCTAAGAAATTCAGTTTGATTATTTCATTACCACTCTCTTTTTTTCTAACTGTTACCTTTTCATTGGACTTTCCACCACTGGTATGTTTATGTTATGTTATGTTTTGTCTCCTCTCTCTTGGGTTTAAACACTTACTTGAGTGTAGAGACTCCATCCGGAGTGGTGGGCTTGTTGAAGCGCCTCATGTACTCGTACATCTCAGGGAAGCTCTTTTTCACATAGTCCTCAGCACTGCTTTCTCGAACTGTGCCAAAGCGAAACCCCAGAGACGGGTGATGGAGCTTGAAAAAAGCAATGAAAAGTGAACTTATGTGTGAAAAAGGTTTGAAAATATAATCCCATCATTTACAAAAAAAGGACTAAAATATACCATGGTGCTATAGTTTTTTTCCACATGTGCATGTACAATTATGCAACTATGTTTTTTGAGGACATTCACCATATATGTTAAAGGGTTAGTTCACCCAAAAATGAAAATTCTGTTATTAATTACTCACCCTCATATTTAAGATATTTAAGATATTTTTGATGAAATCCAAGAGCTCTCTGACTACTCCATAGACTGCAATTTAATTACCACTTTCAAGGCCCAGAAAGGTAGAAAATACATAATTAAAATGGTTAATGTGAATACAGTGGTTCAACTTTAAATTTATTAAGCAACAAGAATACTTTTTTACGAATTTGTTGAATAAAGTCGTTATTTTTGTTTCGTTTTTGAGCACAAAAAGTATTCTCATCACTTCATAAAATAAAGGTTGAACCACTGTAGTCACATGGACTATTTTAACGATGTATTTTCTATCTTTCTGGGCCTTGAAAGTGGTAATTAAATTGCTGTCTATGGAGAAGTCAGAGAGCTCTCAGATTTCATCAAAATTATCTTAATTTGTGTTCCAAAGAGGAACGAGAGTAAGAAATGACATAATTTTTATTTTTGGGTGAACTAACCCTTAAAAAGTATCAAGATCTCTTATTTTAAGGGATACACATTTAGACATACTACACAGTAGTGTTGTAGTCAAGACCACCTAAACCGAGACCAAGTCGAGACCAAGACCAGTGTGTGTCGAGACCAACAAAAGAGTAAGACTTTGTGGGGTTGAGACCAAGACAAGACCAAGGCAAGTCGAGACCGAGTCAAGACCAAGACCAGATCAGCACTCCTCAAATTCATCTCAAAGATCCACATTTACTGCCTGAGAAATGTCTTATTTTTAATCAATAATTACAATTAGAGTAATAAGACACTATATAGAGCTGTTACCAATCAATTGAAATCACTAACAACAAAATTCATCTTTACAATGCAGAGGTGGAACTGAAGTTGCATCTGAATTGGTACAATTACAAATGCATAAATAATTTTGAGATTAATGTTTTTAAAAATAAATTTTGTTTATAAAAATCAATATTACATTTGCAATTGTGCTCCTATTTGTGAAAACAGCCCTCTTTCTTGTGATATTGCTTAATTATTTAATATGTTATAATATAAATATCAAGATCTCATACAAGTATTTTTTTGCAATCATATCTTGAATTTTGTGGGCATTTGTATTCATTTTGGTGACATTTTTGACACAATCCCTTGTTGATTTCTGTCCCGGCACAACAGTAACAAAAGAAATGAAATTAGAAATAAGTTATTGATTGCATTTGAAGCAGGAAGTTTTACATCCAACCAAATTAATGATGTTAACAAAGAAATCAAACAATGCAATGGCAATTTAGCGATATCCCTGCAGTTGTGGTCTTGACTGGTCTTGAAATAAAATCCAAAGTCCTCATAATCTGAGACCAAGACAAGACCGAGACAAGACCAAGACCTTCAAAAAATGGTCTTAAGACCGGTCTCGAGTACTACAACACTACTATACACAGCACAGTTTTAGTCAACCAACAAAAAAATATTTGTGTACACAACTTTTCAAATATTCTATTAATTAAAAATGTATCATGGTTTTAATCAAAAATGTTAAGCAGAACTACTGTTTTCAACATAGATAATAAGAAACTATTATTGCGCACAAAATTAGCATGTTAGAATGATTTCTGTGACTATAGACTGAAGAGTAATGTCTGCTGAAAATTCAGCTTTGCCATCACAAGAATAAATTACATTTTATAATATGTTAAAATAGAAAATAGTTACTTGAAATTGTAATCATATTTCACAATATTACAAACAAAAATATTTGTATATTTTACCTCTTCAGTAATTCAGGATGAAATGCAGTGTTTTACCTTGACATCATGAATCCCTGACACTTCTTCAAAGGTCTTCTCTCCCACCATGACAGCTGCTAGGTTGGCCGTGTAACTGGACAGTACCAGCAGGCAAAATATGGCCCAAAGGTTCATGAGGAAGCGGCCCGTCCAGCACTTTGGAGTTTTACTGGCAACGGTCCGGCCGAACAGAATGGCGTAGCAGAGATTCAGGGCAGACGAGTAAGAGAAGACCCTGATGCGGTTGCGTCCATGCGGGGTCATGCCAAACGGACTGTTCCACTCGTATAGGGTGATGAAAAGAGCTGTGATATGCAGTGCCACAAAGATGCCCACCCACATGGACCAGTGAAGGGGCCACATGAAAGCACCGATGGGTGCAGCTGTGTCCTTGCTGCGCACCAGTATCCCTAAACTGGTGGAGAAGAAGGGGCTAGTGAAGTCTATCACTCGGCTTCGAGCTGAGTTGATGCTAAAGCTGGTGACGGCCATATCCGCCACGCCACTGAGCAGGTCGCCCACCAGACCAGTCCATCTACCCCCTTTCCACGCCCCGTACTTCCCATCGCCTACGATGTAGAGGTCAAACTCGAAGTGCATGTCCTCCGCTAACTTCTCCAGCAGGTCAACGCAGTATCCATAGCAGCATTTCCGCATGTCAGTTGGCAGTGAACTGCTGTTTGTTTGCTCCAGCTCTCTGAACAGCTGGTTGAGGACATCAGAGCTGTTGGTTTGAGGGTCGAGGCACAGCTGACCCGCTGGACATTGGCCCTCCTCGTCCACCTCCCGTGTGAACACAAATGGGTGCTCGACCAAGGTCACGACCCGCAATCTGCTCCCTGCTACTGGGAGTCCTGCTTGCCAGCGGCCACCGAGCCTAATCCCTGGGCCGCCCTCCCGGTGGTGCTGGGTCATGCCTGGCCACAGGCTCTGTTCTTCTAATTCCAGACGGCCCGACTGCCAGCTTGCCACGGTCACCCAACTTGGCTGGCCCAGAGGGTCCCGCTGTAGGCTCCATATGTGAAAGCGCTGGGAGGTAAGGACCCTGGAGAGCGAGCGCTGTACTCGCACCGGGCCTGTCAGCCCCATGAACGAAGTGTTCGACAAGAACCTGAGCACAGCAGGGACATGAGCATTGTGAGGGGAATATATATGCATCCAGCAAAAGCAAAGACGACAGATGACAGAGCAAAAAAATTTTTTTGCTGAATCTCTAGCGAACTGAATCCTACATAAGAGCCAGAGGAGCTAACTAGTGAAAACTAGTGAAATGAATAAATATACTGTGCAGAAGTGATACTTTTTTTTATAGCTATTTTAAGTCTGTTTTTAAAATGACATTGATTGATATTAATTGGTATAGGTAGTTCCAGCTTTGTTGATTACAGATCAAATATGAAAAAACTAACCCTATAAAACCTACTGTATCATAAGCAAAAAGGCCTCTTAGTTATGAACATGATCAAAACTTTGCTGAAAAAAAACTGCTGTACACAATCTACTACATGCCTTCTGTCATCTGATTGTTTACTTTTTGTTCTTTCTTTTTTAAGTAAAAATTATTTTAGCATAATTCACATGTCTTTTTGCTGTGAAATTACAGATAACTTTTATATGTTAGTAATATTTCAAGATGAATACTGGATTGAAGCAACTTCAGTTTACTTGATTATTCATTATACATCTTTTTTATTTAGAAAAATCATGTTTAAATGTATCAAATATGATCTATCAGGCTTCTGAAGAACATTTATTTGAATATTTATTAAAGGGATAGTTCACCCAAAAATGAAAATTATCCCATGATTTACTCACCCTCAAGCCATCCTAGATGTATATGTATTTCTTTTATTTTTATATGTCTTCTTTCAGACAAACACAATCAGAGATATATTTAAAAATATCCTGGCTCTCTAAAGATTTATAATGGTAGTGAACGGTGGGCATGTTTTGAAGCCCAAAATAAATGCAACCATCCATCATAAAAAATAATCCATACAGCCTCAGGGGGTTAATAAAGGCCTTCTGAAATGAAGCAATGGGTTTTTGTAAGAAAAATATCCATATTTAAAACTTTATAAGGTAAAGAAACTAGCTTCTAGCAAACGGCCGTACACATCGATTTGTGACGGAAGAGTGAACTCTGACCAGACGTTTGACGCAATGACGAACATGGAAGCGCATAGGATAGAGCAAAACAAAACACCGGTCACAAATTAGAAGTCTAAAACGAGAATTTTTAAAGAGAAATGAGAAGATATATAAGAGATGAGGAGCTTCAGTTTGTTGCCCAGCCATATTTGTTTAAATTGCGAGAGGCGTCTAAGCTTAGGCTAATCCTACATCCTGCATCATACAACACATCAGGGGTTATCATTTAGCGCAAGTCGACTTGAGCAGTATGCAAATGGTTGTCTGGCGGAAGCCAGTTATTTTAGATTATAACGTTTTAAATATGGATATTTTTCTTATAAAATCCCAACGTTTCGCTTCAGAAGGCCTTTATTAACCCCTGGAGCTGTATGGATTATATTTATGATGGATGGATGCATTTATTTTTGGCTTCAAAACAGACACCCATTCACTACCATTATAATGCTTGGAAGAGCAAGGATATTTTTAAATATATCTCCGACTGTGTTAGTCTAAAAGAAGATAGTCATATTCACCTAGGATGGCTTGAGGGTGAGTAAATCATGGGATAATTTTAATTTTGGGTGAACTATGAACTATTTGCCCCCCACAATAAAAACTACATCTTGAACAAATATCATCTTACTAAGACATATTATTGGGAAATATAGAGTGACAACTGATATTTATATGCATTTTATTTATGTAAGTAGTCTGCTACATTGTTATAAATATCTCAATTATTTATATTACAATTTATCTGAATTTCAACTTTTTAAATATCAGCAAATGCACTAAACTGCATATTTTGCTCAGTTTGTGCCTCTGAATGAAATTTAGGTGTTTTTTTTCCTCCTCAAGTATGAGCTCCATATTCTCCTATATGAGCAATAAAACATGATGCTCAACAAAAAGCACAATGGCAACTTAATTTTTTTTTTTTTTTAATTTTGTCTAAATATTCAATAAACCATTCCATTTAAAAAACAAATAGATTTGTTTATGATTATTATTTCATATATCCAGCTTTACAGGGTTAAGGGATTGTAAAACTTTTGACAAAATTCTCAATTTTGAAAACACAAGACCACCTAAGTGTTTAAATGTCAGCCTTGTGTGAAAATGTCATTTGCTCAGTCGATCGCGTGCTTGAATACAGCAGCGTGAGCTGAACAGGAACTCAGCGCACGCTCACCGCTCAGGGAATCTCAGTGTCGCGCCATGCTTTGCTGAATGACCACACAGAACAGCCTCAGATTGAAAAAAAAAAGTGTACAAATGTAGATATAAGGTGCAGTTGACCGTTTTTGTGTACAAAATGTATGATTTAAGTCCATTCATCACTGTATATATGCAATAGAATACATGGAACACAGAATCCATGAAGCAACAGTATAAGCATCAATAAAGAATGATTTTGCTTAATAAAAAATATTTATAATTAGGCATTGCGGTAATTGTTACAGTGAAAACTTGAGAAAATTTTGGATTAATATTTAAATAATTATATTTATTATTAGCTTAATTTAGAATATACAGTTTGTACAGTATAAAAATCATTACGCCTATGGAGAGTCTCCACAAAGATAGCGAGTAGTGTGTGTGTGTGTGTGGTCCTGGTAAACCCAAAGATGGCAATATACAAAATCCTTGTCATTGTGGGGACATTTTTGGTCCCCCATGAGGAAAACAGCTTATAAATCTAAATCAAATACTAAGTGCTGTTTTTTGAAAACGTAAAAATGCAGAAAGTTTTCTTTGATGGGTAGGTTTAGGGTTAGGGGAAAGAAAATACAGTTTGTACAGTATAAAAATCATTATGTCAATGGAATGTCCCCATAAAACATGAAAACCCAACATGTGGGGTGTGTGTGTATTATATAAGGATTTGAACTTAGGTCCCCTCGCATACTAAACGAAAATTACACCTCTAGATGATCATGTCTAACTGTCATAGAAAGAAGTGCCACAACTGTCACATAGTGCCCTCTGAAAAAAAAAATAGGCGCATGGTGCGTCTGTCAAGATTTAAATAATTATTCCTTATTTAAGAGCACCTGATTGGCACAATGATAATCCTTCTGAAATAACATTACAAAATGTTTAATCTTCAATTCTCAAACAATATGCATGTAGGGGAAAAGAATAAGAACAGAAGGAAATATAGATCACTCCTGAAGCACTCTGAAGTTTAAGGCTTTCTTCAAAGGCATAAGGACAGAAGGGCAGGATTATGACCTGAGAAACCTGAAATCACACTAAATCTTTTGAACCAATATATGACCTTTTACAGACAATGTATTCAACCACTGAACTGCCACCATATTAATGCTGTAAGCTAACATCCATCGGAGAGTAGTAAACAAACAAATATGTGGTTTATATGTGAATAACCCTCCCTGCAGTTCTGAATATTATACTCTTGTGATGTTCTGTGACATAATTGTGATTTCTCACACAGCCGAGCCACACTGCTTTTATGGCAGAATATATGCCATGAATTAGTTCAATGATCGATTTTCATCAATAAATCAGCTGGGGATGTAGAGTAGTCAAAGGGTTGCTGGGCAATGTCTGGGTCACGGAGGGAAGATGAAAAATCCAGAGTGAAAGAGGCTTGTGATGTGTGGCTAAATGAGGCCATAAATGATATGCACCCTGTGTGACCATAACTGCACACTTCCATTAAAACAGAGCAGAACAGAGAAAATAAAAGGGGACAAAATTGATTGCCTGCATCATTAATTTCTCCTGATAGCCCTGAGTTTGACCCATGGAGAACACTTGATCTTGTGTGAAAGCAGAAGTTAAAAGACGGGATAATGTGTTAGCCACTGCAAAAGCTGATTTCCTAACTGAGATTTCTATCCGTGTGACTATTATAAAACTTTCAGAAAGCATTCGCACCTCAAAGAACCAATAATCCCTGTGTGTTGTGTTGTTTTCAGATTCTGTGCTCCTGTGCTATACACTCATTTCTCAGAGCAAATACATTTCATTACATGGGGTGGGGGGGGAATTCTCACACTGTGAGGTGAATATTAAAGATTATACATCATTGCTTTCAATTCAGTGGAAAATCTCAGGGGTCCTCTGTCTCACATTTTTTCATTTTTTAAAAAGTTTATTTAACTGAGCAAGACTCATATAACAGCGGCACTTTAATCTTACATCTGAAGGTGCTTTTGCCGCCTTTTTTTTTTTTTTACAAAAAAAATAAAATCTCATTTGTGGAAGTGAGCAGATAGGTAAGGCTTCTTCCAGCCTTCAGAGATAAGAGTTCTCCAGTATAGGGACTAGATAACAATCCAAAAAAACTCTACAGTTTGTTTTCCAGTTATATATATCTTACTTTTTTTTATTACTACTACACTAAATTCACAAGTAAATGGATTAAAGGTCCTGATCTGCAAACATCAAATTGTGTTTTGTATTATTTTCAATTAAACATCCGTATATATTTTTTTCAATAATAATACAAAACACAAAACCAGTTTAACACGTTTAACAATAAGTGTTTTATCGAGGCACAATTAATTCAATTAACATGATACTTTGATTTTGTGTTCTCATTTAAATACATTTGACTATCAACTTTATCAGTGAACTATTTTAATTAATTATAGATTTTTA
>RJVU01044706.1:6365623-6377494 GCA_003731715.1 Anabarilius grahami
AAAAAAAAAAAAAAAAAAAATGTTGATAAATGTATAAATATCTACTGTCAACTTAATTTTTTTATAATTATTAAAATATTTTTAATAATAGTAAAAGCAATATGAATACGTTTCCATTTAGATTCTTTTTTCTTTTATTACTTTTTTACATTAAGAAATTGTACAATTTATTTGTGAGAAATAGTACTGAAGCAATATAAAATATTAATATATATATCACAACAATTCCTCCCAGATTATTGTCTTGAGTGAGAAACTGTCAATATTTTGGTCCTTCTAGATCTACAATCCCTGTGTTCGGTGTTCTAATAGACAAGCCTCCCACAGCCTCCTCCACTAACACAATGATAACAATGCATCAAGCTGAGAGGTGGTGGACAGGAGGCTCTGTGAGCTCTTGACATTGAACCAGACTCTGGCATTGAAGATGAAGAAAGAGCCTGGTCACCTGAATGCAGAAAGGTTTGTGTCCTGTTTATGGAGGTCACTGAGTGAAGAGGACGTGGCACAAATGGCTTCCACACTGATGAGAATGCATCATTCTGTAACTGCTAACCTGACTATTTATGTAAATGCACACAGGGATATGGTTTTGATTAAGGAGGTATAAATGTATTGAAAATGCCCCTGAGTCAGTTAATTGCATTTTAAAGTCTCCGGTGGCTCCATCAGGAAAATAACTTCAAGATATAAGACCATACTGCACTCGAGACAGAAAATTCCGGTAACTTAATACTAGTGGCTGGAATACTAATCCAGCCATTTTCCTTGGAGAGTATTTACTACCTTATAATTTCCTTAATGTAAAACATGCTTAATATGTCTATGCACACTAATGACTAAAGGTGAATTTAAAGCTTGAAATGACTGCACTGCGTGATCAGATAACAAATGATTTCCTGATTACGTATCATAATTAAAATCAGATTTTAAAATACTGACAGGATAGACACTTGTGTTGGAGAAGGTACTTTAAAACTAGCTGGATGACCTACAAGCTACTCATAATTTACAGCAGGTAAGCTACAACAAATCAATACTTATGATAAAATTGTTAGCTAGACTTTACTGACAAAAATACAATTCTGAAAATATCCTTTCAACAATGTACTTTGTTAAAAAAAAATAGAAAAAAAATATCCATAATATGAAAAATTATTTTTAAAGTTGATATGAAATTAAAAAGCTTTACACAGGGTTTCACATGACAATTATGTTTTTTGAAAAAGAGTCCAGTTTTAAAACTATTAGCAGTGACATTTGGCAGTAAAACATTATTCTTTCATTATACTTCTACACATTGCATCCTTAAATTGATGCTTCATGACACAGAGCTTTAATTTCCAGTTTGCATAGGCTGCATACAATAGTGTGATCTATGATATTTGACTCTTTGAGTCACATACATTTCAGTAACTAAGGCTGTGCATAGTTGTTTCCTTCGCTAATGTCTGATTCTAACACAATTTCCAGATCCTTTATAGATAATTGAGCTTGAAGGCTAGGCGTCCAAAAACCGCACATGTGTCACATGCAGATTCCACATTAATCATAAATGTGAAACATGTGCGGAGACAAAAAAGTGCTTTCATTTTTAGTTTGCATAGGCTGCACATATTTGTGTAACCCATGACACTTGACTCTTTAAGGCACATACATTTTAATAAATAAGACAATGGGTATTTGTTTCCTTCGCTAATGTCCTCTAACAAAATCTCCGGTTTTATTATTAATAACTGAGCTTGAAGGCCATTGGTTCACAAAGCTGCACATGTCAGAAGCAAATTCCACACTAATAAAAAATGTGAAACGTGGTAAATGGGGGGTACCTGTGGAAAATGTAGCCTATTAGTTATAATGTGACAAACAACAGAAATGTAGCACTGCTAAATGCTACATTGCATTTGTTTAGGCCACTTTATAACTAATAGGCAACATTTTCCACAGGTACCCCCCATTAACCATGTTTTTTGTCTTGCATTCATATTCACTTGTTGGAAAAATAGCTTGTTACCTACTGTTTTTATGAACAGTTTTGCTACTGTTATACTTTTGAAAATGAAAATGTAGTTAAAGGGTTAGGTTAGTTCACCCAAAAATGAACATTCTGTCATTAATTTCTCACCCTCATGTTGTTCCAAACCTGTAAGACCTTCGTTCATCTTCGGAACACAAATTAAGATATATTTGATGAAATCCGAGAGCTTTCTGACTCCTCCAAAGACAGCAATTTAATTACCACTGTCAAGGCCCAGAAAGGTAGTAAAGACATCGTTAAAATAGTCCATGTGACTACAGTAGTTCAACCTTAATTTTAAAAAGTGAAGAAGATACATTTTGTGCGCAAAAACAAAACAAAAATAACTACTGTATTCAGCAATCTCTTCTCTTCAATGTCAGTCTCCTATGCAGTTGAGGTAGTGAACGCAGTGCAGCACCTTCGTGTTCTATGTCAGAACGCCGACTCATTATTGTCCAGCTCCTGCATCAGCATCACACGCATGCGTCGTGCTGCTCACGTGTACGTGTACTCTGCACTGTTCACTACGTCAATTGTGTAGGAGAATGGCATGGAAGATTTGTTGAATAATTTGTTAAATAAAGTCTTCTTTTTTGAAAAAAATTCTTATTGCTTTATAAAATTAAGGTTGAACCACTGCAGTCACATGGACTATTTTAACAATGTCTTTACTACCTTTCTGGGCCTTGACAGTGGTAATTAAATTGCTGTCTAAGGAGGAGTCAGAAAGCTCTTGGATTTCATCAAATATATCTTAATTTGTGTTCCGAAGATGAACGAAGGTCTTACGGGTTTGGAACAACATAAGGGTGAGTAATTAATGACAGAATTTTCCTTTTTGGGTGAACTAACCCTTTAAATACAATAATAGTATTTGCTACTTAGTAAGCTACTTAGCTGGAAAATGTTACACATTTACCTGGCAAGGTACTGTCCAGAAGAGGGTAGCTCATGTTTATTGGGCTTGTCAAAGCAGTTGACCATGTTCTGTATGAGTGCCAGGTCCGGTCTCACCATGGTCGCCGCATACACAGCCCTGCCAATGAGCTGCAGGGTATCCCTAATGTAGAAGTTCAGGGGCTTGCGATTCACCTCCCCATAAGCCAGAAGACCTAGGGGGGAGCCAATGGAGTGTAGAGAATCAAGACTAAGTGGATATCCCATGATCCAGTGCATGGGGGGCAATGCAACACTCAACTGGTGGGCACTGCGCAGGACTGTGGCTGTACATTCAGGGTCCGAGCCGAAAAGCACCACGGAAGATGCCGGAGCAGAAGGAGTCCTGCCGAGGAGCTGTGAGAGGAGCTCCATCACCTTGTCTTCGCTTGCATTTTCCTCGAGCCTGGACAGGTTGAGGGTCTCCCACAGGTGCCAGTGGGCTCCATCCAAGCCTAGGTGGCCCCGCTGTTCAAGCTCTTCCAGCATTCCTGTGTTCCCACCTCCCGGACAAAGAACGGCCGCTCCGCCCTGCCAGCCTCCCTTCAGCAACACCATTAATAGCAGCTCTGACAATGCTGAAGGCGGTGTGCGTGTCATCATCTGCAAATGGAAGCGGTTCTGAAACCAGAGAACATACACAGTTACTGTAGGTCTAGGGCTCCGTAGTTAATTGAAAATAAAACCGTGATATGGCTTAGTGCGATTATCAAACCACAAAGGCTGTGATTTAATTAAATAACTATATGGGATGTGTGCTTTTACAGTGGCGCTTTGCTGCCACATACATATTATTTTTTCCACTCAATTATGTCATAATAACGAGATGTCATTTAAACAATATATATTTCTCATAATAATGAGATGTTATGCCATTAAAAAGTTATGTTTTTTTGCGAGATAATGTTTCGTTAAAACGATATCCCTGGAATACACTCTTCTAATTTTATTTTTTAATGTTGTTTTCATTGTAGCAGCATGTTTATTATGATTAATCTCCAATTTGTCTACAATATAATACTATCCAATAGGGGTGTGACGAGACAGTTAGCTCACGAGAAGAGACGAGACACAGTATTTTTAAGAAATCCTCATTGACTAGAAAAATAGTCTGTAGGTGCATTTGAAATGTTGTAACTAATCATCTTGTAATGAACGTCATTTCAGTTCTACTTTCTGAGTATGAATTATCATATGCAGTAAAAGACAACTATAAGTGAAGTGAGTGAGTGAGTGAAGTGACATGTGGCCAAGTATGGTGACCCATACTCGGAATTTGTGCTCTGCATTTAACCCATCCAAGTGCACACACACAGCAGTGAACACACACACCATGAACACACACCCGGAGCAGTGGGCAGCCATTGCTGCGGCGCCCGGGGAGCAGTTGGGGGTACGGTGCCTTGCTCAAGGGTCTCACCTCAGTCGTGGTATTGAGGGTGGGGAGAGCGCTGGACATTCACTCCCCTCACCAACAATCCCTGCCGAACCTGAGACTCGAACCCATGACCTTTGGGTTACAAGTCCGACTCTCTATCCATTAGGCCACGACTGCCCCATACGCAAGCACTATAAGATTTTGTCACAAACTTAACTGACTGGCTTCTCTCCTGTATGATTTCACATAGTTACAACTACAGAGCCCAGCTTAAGATAGCTTTCATATTGGGAGATATCTGCATGCATCAGGGAGCCGCTTTCAAAATGCGGAGTATTGAAATCGCGTTTGAATGCGCGCTCGCGTTTTACTTTCACTTTCGCGATCGCAGTACCCTGTGAATAGGGAACGGTGGCGACCATTATCCAAATGAATTAAATGGTTTTTATTTCTATAAAAAGCAAAACGACAGTGGATGCATAGTGTAAACGTAGCGGTGGCATATTCTATCCTAATTTCACCTTCACACTCCACCACGGCAACAGCTTTTCACCTCGACGAGAAATTTTGTCACATTTTAATATCCCCTACACATTTAGTCACACCCCTACTAACCAATCACTGCACTCAAATCAGGAGAATTTAACTTGTTTAAGATGATCAAACCAATTATTTTTGAACAATCAACTATGGGCTGGAATTATTACTTCTTTTTTTTTTTTGAGTGACTTCAGTTTGGTTTAACACATGATGATTGTTTTGGAAAGTAAAGTAAGTGCATGAAAGCAATACAAACATTATTATTGTTTAATTTGTGTAGTCTTTACTCATAATTAATGTTTTATGGAATGCATAACCTTGCCTTATTCTACTGCTATGTAACGTGATATGTTGGACTCTGAAGTATTGTGCACACACATACAGTAGGCCTTTAAATAATGAAATATGCATTGAAATAACATGACAATAACACTTTTCTTTATTTCATCATACCTGACTAATGACTATAAACTGGTTGATGTGTTTTGATGAAGTATCTGTGATGAACTGTACATTAATAAATCACAACAATCCTGTACTATGGGCACTGCCATTGTTTCAGGCTACAGCAGAAGTTTGTAAGTTTCTATACTATTTGAAGCTTCCACTTTTCGAACGTGAATGAATGAATGAGGCATTCACGTGGACTGTGATAAAGTCCTATTTTATACGTTGTCACATCTTGAAATAGTAATATAGTAACAATAGTGATATTTTTCATTTTTATTTGATAATAATAATAATAAAAACAATCAGTAACACTTTATTTTAGAGTTTTTTAGTTGCTTATTAGCATGCATATTACTAGAATATTGGTTATTTATTAGCACTTATTAAGCACATAATTCCTTATTTTGCATGACCTTATTCTAGCAATGGCTGCCCACTGCTCCGGGTGTGTGTTCACGGTGTGTGTGTTCACTGCTGTGTGTGTACTTGGATGGGTTAAATGCAGAGCACAAATTCCGAGTATGGGTCACCATACTTGGCCACATGTCACTTCACTTCACTTCTTCCCTTCACTTCTACATTCTAAATCCTACCCAATACCTAAACTTAACAACTACCTTACTATTAATAAGCCGTAAAATAGTAGTTTATTGAGGAAAAAGTCGTAGTTGTATGTGTTCCCTATACTAAAGTGTTACCAAACAATCATAATAAAATGACAATATTATAATTGTTGTTGTTTTTAGTCATATGATATATAATCATATAATGTGATTATAATTTTACAGTCCTAAAAACAAGCACAGCAAACCTGATGCAAAACATAAATAAATTAAAATAAATAAATAAACAAAAACATATTTTAAATTGATTTAAAGTTTTATTGGGGGGGAGGAATCACAATTTGATTTCCCCCCCAAATCGTGTAACCGCAGTTAGGTCTTCACACTGACTCATCAAAACAAAAAACAAACCCCACCATAAAATACAGATATCTTCAGGCTGCAAATGTATATTGTATTCCCTAATGACCATACGTTTGAATAAGTAAGAGGGAAGTCTGGGGAGAGTGTTAGATCTCCTGTGACTTCCATCTCCTAAAGCTGCCTTATAGGCAAATAGAGGAATATATTACTTACTCTGAACTTATGATGACCTCATACTCAACAACCCTGAAAACAACACCCGTTTAGACGCTATCTTGAACTCAAACATGTGAATCACTTGAATGAAAAATAGACACTAAAACAGTGAGGAAGAACTTTCAGCTCTCATCTGAAATGGCTCCTGGCCATCTCTACACAGACTCTCTGCTGTTTTTGATGTGGACTGACAGGGAGGCGTGTGTGAATGTGCAGTGAGAGTGAAAGATGGGATGCCTGGGTGTTCTAAGAGCGAGAGGGACTGTTTGAACCTGGTGGGGGGCTGCGAGCGAGCAGCACGCGGCCACGGCGCTAAAGAGGAGTCCCCACGCAAAGTTAAAACCTGTGTGACTGGAATAACATTACCGCCAACGGCTCTGACACGCGTCCCTGTGACTTTCACCGCTACTTAGGGCACACATAAATTAGCACTCACACTGACGACACCATGCGGAGAAGCCAAACCGGATGAATTTGAAGATGAAATATAAAAATACACAGTTGAAATTCTGCTCTGTCGAAGTTCTGCTCTGTTGAAACAAAAGAATATGGCTTTAAAAAATAGAAACGGACCAAGGGGTTCCCGGGGTTCTGCTGCGTACATATGGGAGTTTAGATAAGAAGAGAGAACGGGGGCAAGCTTATCTTTTATTTACCAGTATATCCAGGTGATGCCAGGTGAATAGCAAACAAACAAACAAATACCTTCTGTGTGAAGGCAAACCCTCAGCCTTGAAGCCTCTCATTGCTCAATCGATCTAAAAACAGCTGCTCCTCCAAACAATACCTGTGCTCGGTAGGACATTAGCCTTCTCACGTCTAAATGGGTCCACAAGCTGACAGCATCTGAACAGCATGAGCAGTTTGATTTGTTCTCTCCGTCTTGGAAGTTTAGCGGGAAACATCTATTTCCATTTCCACTTTTCCCACACCTTGCGAGCAATTTTCACAATCTGTCTTAACACCAGGGAGAAATAAATGAGTACTATTTTTTAACTGACAGCTCATAAATGGCCCAAATGCTGTAGAGTAACATTTCATTAATATCTAATATGGCAACATACAGGTTTTGCGGACTAATAAAAACAGTAGTTTGGCCATCAAATTATCGTGCAGGTGTAGAGATGGACGTACTGAATCTATCTGTCACTCTCTCACAGCAATGGCACCTGATCCACAAACAAACCATAATTGAGGAAAGAAATTGGAAACTACAGTCTATCTTCCTGAAACAGATGGCTAAACTCTTGTAAAACCCAATGATTTCTGCTCTGATAGCTGATAAACTTGTACCAAATTTTTAAATTATTGTCCATTTTATAGCTTCTGCATTTAATTTTTTATATTATGAAAAAAGAGAGATGATTCAGCAGTACAAAACAAAGTATTTTAATAAATGACTATTCAGTGTGTTGCCTGAATCACTAGTTGACAATTTAAATTAATAGTTTACTCAAAAAAAAAAACATCTGTCACAATTTACTCATCCTCATGGCGATCTAAACCTGTTTGACTTTCTTTCATCTGTGAAACATTAAAGAAGATATTTTGTTGGTAACCAAACAGTTTTGGTGATTATTGACTAAAAAAAAAAAAAAACAGTAAATGATGACAAAAGTTTCATTTTTTGAGTGATCCATCTCTTTAGGGAAGGCCTGTATTATCTGGTTTTGGGTCATTTCCACCAAATGGGTTTCACATGGGTTCACAGTGCAATTGACACAGGGTAAGCTGTGACATAGAAAGGCAGAAGATAAGAAAAAACCCATAGGAAAAGTCCATTTCACACTTTCAGCGCCCTGGTAAAATATCTATCATACAGAATAAAAGGCTCATTTTTAATGGCTATTAAAGGGTTAGTTCACCCAAAAATGAAAATAATGTCATTAATTACTCATCCTCATGACGTTCTACACCCCTAAGACCTTCATTCGTCTTCCGAACACAAATTAAGATATTGTTGATGAAATCTGATGGCTCAGTGAGGCCTACATTGAGAACAAAGCCATTCAAACTCTCAAGGTCCATAAAGGTACTAAAACATATTTGAAACAGTTCATGTGAGTTCAGTGGTTCTACCTTAATACTATAAAGCGATGAGAATACTTTTTGTGCGCCAAAAAACAAAATAAAGACTTTTCAACAATATCAAAACACTGCTTTGGAGCTTTACGAATCGAATCAGTGAATTGGAGTGCCAAAGTCACGTGAATTCAGCAGTTTAGCCGTTTGATAGGAGATCCGAATCACTAATTCGAAACAAAAGATTCATAAAGCTCAGAAGCAGTGTTTTGAAATCCGCCCATATAGATATTGCAGAAAAGTTGTTATTTTGGGGCTTTTTGGCACACAAAAAGTATTCTTTTCGCTTTATAATATTTAGATAGAACCACTGAACTCACATGAACTGTTTCAAATATGTTTTTAGTACCTTTATGGACCTTGAGAGTTTGAATGGCATTGCTCTCAATGCAGGCCTCACTGAGCCAACGGATTTCATCAACAATATCTTAATTTGTGTTCCGAAGATGAACAAAGGTCTTACGGGTGTAGAACGACATGAGGGTGAGTAATAAATGACATTATTTTAATTTTTGGGTGAACTTACCCTTTAATAGTGAAAGAAGTTTTAAAGAACCAGATGGTCTATGACAACCAGCAGCAGGGCCTAACAGGGCCACGCTAACCAGCCCAATCTCGACCCCTTGGGTCTTGCTTTCAGAAACAGCCTGAGGAAGCGTAACAGAATGAAACAGATCTCAGGTGTCAAGATGCATTTCTAAAACAAAACTATTTTTAACTTGACATGTCACATCAAAAACACAACATTCACAGTGCAAAATGTGACGCAACAGCCTCACGATTTTTTGTCTGCATGTGTAAACAGAATAACATTTAAAAAATAGCGGAGAATGCACAGCCTGTGGTAAATGGTACTATAAATGCCAGATATTTAATTTATACATAGATTTAATTCCAAAAAAATGTCAGTCGACATAAAAACGACGAGTTAGTATTCTGCAAAACAATAGAACATTGGTTACATCAGACAATCTCAAGCCCCATAGTAATTGTCTTGACATTTAAAGGTGGACTTGTTACAAGAAGTGTTTTGATACAGTGCTTTAAAGGGAATGAATTTAAAGACCAACTTTCTGAGACAAGAAGTCTGCAATGCTAACGGCATGCTAAAATCCTCTCAGAGAAGTTGTGTACTGCCACAAAAAAATAAAAGCTAAAAAATCAGAAAAGATGTCGACCTCACTCATTCAGAAATTATTTCGTGGGGGACTAGTCAACCATCCTGACTCATCCCTACTCTGTTATCAACTTTTGGTATTTTTTCCATCTTCTTAGTTCCACAGCGCAGTGCCAAAGGGCTTTAAAGTCATAAAGAAAACTGCTTATCTAGATGTAAAATTCTGCCTCACAATGTTCTGAGGAGAGAAATATGAGGAAAAGGTACATCAATACTGCTTCTCCTCTATTAAGAGTGACAGTAACTTAATTAAGAAAGACCACTGTGGGGACCAGTAAAGATTTACTAACATGAATAATTTCAAAACCCTTTAACAGTCTTTCAAAAAAAATGCTTAATTACAGAACGAAGACGAGACTTTCTTTAGGGTTCTGACTGACATCTAAGGTGCATCATGTGGGGATAAATAAGTGGTTTATGCAATGAATGTATCATTATACATAAAAATTGTTTGGGGTATTATGACCTGAGGAGTGATTCATGCTCATGTATCTAGAATATTTATGCAAATCATTCTAAAAAAAAGGATTTAGCATAATTACAAAAAGGGTGAGCAGCTTGTATGTGATGAAGAGAGTTGCTATCATGCTTCATAAAGTGTTCATGTGGCTTGAAAGTGATGCTTAAATACTTTCTCAGTTTGCCATACTGAGTGGCGTCCCCTCTGTGTTTAGTTAGCCACATCATTAGGCATAAGTGTGTCTTAGCAAATGTGTGACATCCCAAGTCTCAAATGATACCCGAGGCTCACTTCAGCATCAGATAAGCAGAGATATGGCAGCTCTTCATAATCTCTGCATTATCATCAAAGTGCTTTATGTCTTGTTTTACATTTTGATCTGCTATGACAATTAAAAACATGAAGGAAAAGAGTAACTTCTGATACAGCGTCCACTACTAAAAATATAATCTTTAACCCATCAAGGTATGATGTAATATCCAAGCCAACATGGATGATGACCTTTGACCCATACCCATAATTCTATATGACTGTCCTAGTTATATGTCTTTGGCTGCATCCGAAAATGTATACTTCCCTATTATATAGTTGGTGAAAAAAAACAGTATGTGAATAGAGTATGTCTGAATTTGCAGTATTCATAAAACAGTAAGGCAAAAATCACTTGGATGACCTACTATTTCTGAAGTGTGCATCCAATAGATGCTTTATTATCCCATGAGGCCACTGGAGAGGATTTGTAGATGGCAGTGAAGCGATGCGACCATGAGGTTGAGTAAAGGATGACTGAATTTTCATTATTGGCTGAAACATACCTTTATTTTATTTAATTTTTATGAATTTTTTAAATAATATGAAATTATTTCTTTAAAAAAAATAGACCCTAAATAAGAAACTAAAACAGCCAGTAGGTGGTGGTAAATGTCTTAATGATGAAGTCATTAGTTCGTTCATTCATTCAATCGATTCATTCAAATAGCTTTGGTTTGTTCAAAACGCGTATTCAGAAATGAAACACTGCTGTGTATTGCGCGGAGATGAACAGTCTGCTTTGTCTTTATATTTTCATTGCCAAAATTAAACATTACAGACAGTATTGTGTCTAAAATAACAAAATATTAACTTCTTATTTAACTTCTTATTTTACTATCACATTTGCACTCGTTATATATAGGACAAAAACAGCAATCGAGTAATATTGCACTTGTTACTCGTGTGATATTACTTCACTCACATGATCTAAATACGAGACAAAAACTGAAACGGGCATTTTGCCCTGCATCAATATTCATCATCAATAAACTGTATGAAATGTCAGATATCCTATATAGGTTTGGGGTGGTGCAAGTGCATTAAATGCATTAAAACATTTTAATGCATTACTAATTACATAATCTAATTAATGCAAGAAATTGACAGCTCTAGTTTTTTTTTTTTTTTTTGTATTTATTTATGACAACATACATTCAACATGGCTGATGGTGGTAAAGCACAAAGTATCACTACAATATCTACCATTGTTCATTGGAAATTAGCTCTGCTGTGACAGTTTAAAATGAAATAAAATGAAATAGATCGAAGAAAGATCTAATAAAATAAAAAAGATCTTAGAAATTATTTATTTATGCTATATAAAGCATAGAAAATATTTTTTTATATAATTATAATAAATTATAAAATATATAA
>RJVU01044706.1:6383394-6443860 GCA_003731715.1 Anabarilius grahami
GATACAGTGGTGCTTCACGAACACAAAATACAGAGGATTCCCATCACGTCAACGACGTAGCGTCTCGTTCCCTTACTCAGGGAACAAGGGTTACACTTGTAACCCAAGACGTTTTTTGCGTCACTCTGACTTTTATGCGACGAGTGTCAATGAGGAACATTAACGTAAACCGTGAAAAGTGCCACAACCAGCTCCGTTGGCCAGCTCGACGCCTTACGGCTTGGCGCAGGCTCCGTCAAAGGCCTCAAGGTCAGTGCCAGTCAATGCAACATATAGTACTGCTCCCGTATTTGCTCAGCCACTCACTGTGGATATGAATACCACAGCAAAAGCGCTTACTTCTGTGCTTCACCAATCAAGGCTCAAGCCACCCGTGTTCTCTGCAGATGGTTCCCTGAATCCTGAAGAATGGCTTCAGTCACTTAATGTATACAGAACCTCTTTGGATCTCACAGATGCACAAATTCTCCTCGAGCTCCCACGTTTCCTGTCAAGAGAGCCAAGAAAATGGTTTACTATCCTTAGCACATATGTGACCACTTGGGCTCAGTTCTGTGAGTTTTTTAAGACCGTCTTTCTGCCTTCAGATAATCAACAACGTATCCTGAGGGGCATTTTGGACCGTGTACAAATGCCTGACGAGCCGCTACCAACTTTTGTTGCTCACATGTTGGGTGAGTTTCGTAAGCTAAAGACCCCTCCACCCCAACAAGAGCAAATAGATTTGATATGGAAGTATGTGCTGGAGAAATACAGAGTTGCTCTTTATGGCACACCCATACCGTCAGTCATGGACCTCCTTTTGCGGGCTCACGAGCTTCATGCAGTCCTTGGTCCAAGTGTTGGGTGTCCACCTCTGACACAGGCTAGCAGTATGCCCATGAGGGATGTTCATTGTTTTAAATGCTCCTTGCCTGGATTCACTACTCGTACATGCCCAAACTGTAGTCCAGGAATAAAACCGCATTCGCCTCCAACAGAGCCCCCAAGAGTGACTGGTGATTCTGTCAAAAGTCCGCCGGACGTAGGATGGATGGATGGCTCTAACCAGGCCATTAGGGAAGGAAATGTCACCTCAGACTTTGCCCAGAAGGGAAACTTCAGGGGAGGGAGGACGTTCAATCGGGGCAATCCTCCCTCCAGAAGATAAATGTGGATGGAGCACCCTGTTGCCCACTGGGTGTTATCTGGTTGTCTTTGGGTTTTATGGGCCAGCGTTTCTATCATCACTTTGCTGTTGTCCATAATCTATCTTCTCCTCTTATCTTGGGAATGGACTTTATGTTGAGGTCTTCAGTCACAATCCATGTTCCGTCCAGGTCAGTGGTGCTCGGTGATGAGCCGACGGCCCGTGAGGAGTTGGAGGGCACTGACTTAACTATGCCTGTCCCTGATTTGTCGTGCCTGGAGGTCGGTTCTTCTGCCCTGTCTGAAAAGGTTAAAGAAGCATCTCTAAATAACGAACAGAAAAACAAATTGACTGAATTGCTTGAGACCTTCAGTGGTTTGTTTGAAGGACATTTGGGACGCACCTCGCTAGTGAAGCATGAGATTGTCACGGGTGATGCAAAACCAGTTCACCTTGCCCCTTACCGCACTTCTCGTGCTAAAAAGGAACTCATTGAATCTCAAATCAAGGAGATGTTGAAGGAAGGAATAATTGAACCCACTTCTGGTCCTTGGGCTGCCCCAGTTGTAATCGTCCCAAAACATTCAGGTGAGCCAAGGTTCTGCGTTGATTATCGCCATTAAATAAACTCACAGTCAAAGACTCGTATCCACTCCCCAGGATTGATGAATCTCTCGACTTCCTGGCTAGAGGGACTTTCATTTCCACCAGTGACTTGGCCAGAGGCTACTGGCAGGTGGCGGTGGCGGAGAACTCAAAGCCGAAGACCGCTTTAATTTCCCACTGTGGGTTATATCAGTTTCGTGTTTTACCTTTTGGATTGTGCACAGCGCCCGCCACATTCCAGAGACTTATGAACACAGTCCTCGCTGGTCTCATCTATAAGTCTTGTGCCGTCTACTTAAGACGATATAGTGGTGGCATCACCTACTTTTGAGCAGCACCTCTCTGACTTGAAAGATGTTTTATCCAGACTGGAGTTGCAGGATTGTCCATTAAGCTTGCAAAGTGCCAGTACTGCAGGAGTGAACTCACCTTTTTGGGTTATAGTATCAACTCAAAAGGGATCCTGCCAAATGGGGACAAAGTAAAGGCAGTGACGGATTTCAGAACCCCAACTAACACAAAACAAGTCAGACAGTTTCTGGGAATGACCAGCTATTATAGATGTTTTATCCATGATTATGCCCGCCATGCTGAGCCACTCTTTGCGTTGACCAGGATGGATGTTCCTTTTGTGTGGTCGAGTGAGTGTCAGACGACCATGGATTTTCTCAAAGACAAGCTGACTTCTGCTCCTATTTTGAGATTCCCAGACTTTTCTCTTCCTTTCTTTATCCACACGGATGCATGTGACAGTGGACTTGGAGCCGCACTTATGCAAAGGGACAACAATGGCAGAGATGTTGTGGTGGCCTACGCGAGTCGTTCCCTACACAAGTCTGAAAGACCATATTCCACTCCAGAAAAAGAGTGCTTGGCCGTCATCTGGGCCCTTGAACACTTCAGGTCGTATATTGAAGGTCTTCATGTGACAATCTTTTCAGACCACAGCAGTTTGAGATGGCTGATGTCTCGCCCAAACCTCTCTGGCCGGCTGGCTAGGTGGTCTCTCAGATTGCAGGACTTTGACATTCTCCATAAGCCTGGGACAAGTAATAAAGTGCCTGATGCCCTCTCACGTAATCCTGTTTCTTCCTGCGGTGCATCCTTGGTAATTCTCCCTGATTATGCCATAATTGGGGGCCTTGACCTGCGTACTTTACCGCCTCTAATGTTTTCAGATCGGGAGCACCTTAGGCAGCTGCAGCTCAATGACCCAGTTACGGGGAAACTTCTGAAGATGTTAGAGGGAAAGGGTGAGAGTAACGCTGAGGAGTTATCTCAGTATGTGATCCAGGATGGACTCCTGTACTTTGTAGATGACAAAGTGTCTTGTAATCTTCACCCCATGAAGCGCCTTAAACTGTATGCACCTACGGCTGTTAAAAGGAGTTTGATGGAATATTACCATTATCACCCGATGGCTGGACACTTGGGGATGACGAAACAATAGCAAGACTGAAACTTCGATTTTACTGGCCGAAGATGTCGTCTGACGCTAAGAAGTACGTCGCCTCCTGTACTGTCTTCCAGTTCACGAAACCTAGCCAGAGGAAACCTGCAGGGTTTATGATTCCCATCCGCCCACAAAAGCCATGGGAGTATACTGGGGTGGACTTTGTAGGGCCTTTACTGCGCACACCCAGCGGAAATGCATACATCCTAGTCTTTGTGGACTATTTTTCGAAATGGGTGGAAGTAAGTGCAGTGAGAGAAGCAACTTCCCAAGTTGCCGCCAGCAGGTTGCTGAGTGAGGTTTTTGCGCGTCATGGTGCGCCTACTTATCTGATCTCAGACAGAGGGTCCCCAATTGTCAGTGAACTCTTTAAGCATGTACTCACCACCCTGGGGTCGGAACACAGACTTACAACTGCATATCACCCCCAAACGAATGCAACAGAGAGGGTGAATCGTTCGCTCAAGACCGCCATCCGTGCTTACGTTGGTAACAAACACACTGCTTGGGATCGTTACCTACCCCAAATTTGCTTTGCCTTGAGAACTGCACCACACGAAAGCACTGGCCATAGCCCTTCCGTGTTGCTGTATGGACGAGAATTGAATACTCCTCTTGACATTATCACTCAGCCGAACTGTGACGGTACGTATGAACCTTCATACCCAGAAAGCTTGGTGTCATCAATCAGAGAAGCGCATGATCATGCTAGGTCTGTTTTGAGTGAAAGCCATGCTAAAAGGAAGAAGTACTATGACCAGAGACGTCGGTCTGTATCTTACTCTGTGGATGAACTGGTCAGAGTGAAAACTCATCCTCGTTCTGATGCTCTGGCAAACTTCACGGCTAAGCTTGCACCTGTATATACAGGCCCTTATCGTATTACACAAAAGCTGTCAGAAGTGAACTACAGACTCATTGATGTGAAAACAGGAGCAGGCGCAGGTGTATTTCATGTTGCAAATCTGCTGCCTTTTCGTACCTGGGACTCACATGTTGAAACCGAGACTGTGCCTGCAGACGGTTCTGCTGTAGAAGCAACGACTGACAGTTCTTTGCTGAATGACATGCCTGAGGAAACAAGTAGTGGTGCTACCGCCATGAACTGAACAGACCTGCAAATTGAGGATGAATACAGTCGCCCAGTAACAACCAGTGTTCATGATCTGTCAGGAAGTGTGGACAGTGTTGGTTGTTTTCCTGACCTACAAGTTGACTCTGGAACTCAAGACGATGACTTGACTGTTGATAATGATCTTGTCGTTATCTGTTGACACGTTTTGTTATGGGGTTGATCAAAAAGAAAAAAAATTTAAAAAAGGAATGTCCCATATTTTGTCTACAGTTGGTCATAAACTGTTTTCATTTGTTTGAAATATGCTGCTGTAGACTATGTATTTTGGTCCATCTGTACTGTCATGTATGCCAGTGTATGCCTTAATACGTACTCCTGTATGGTTCTGTAATTTTGACAACCTTTCATGTGTGGGGTTGTTCAAAGTGATGTTGTACTCCGTTGTGCACGGCTGAGGCCAGCCTTTACCTTCCTGGGGGGGATCTTTAATGGCCACCTAAATTATGTTAAATACTGTTCAAGACATTAATGTTGATGTGCCTTTAAGATAACTTCTTCTATGGCGTACGTTGTAGTGTGCACGCTGTTCTCATGTGAGTGTGCACGCACAGAGTTGTTAGGGAATGCCCGTGTGACGAGAGAGATGACTGCTCTACTGCTGACTGATGTCGCAGTATAATAATGTTTATTTTCCACTTTGATTCGTAGCGTTTATCAGAGTGCTTTCTTTTTCCTGTTTATCCTCGCTCTTTTGCATGTATGTGAAGAGTGTGCTATATTGTGCAAACCATCTATAAAGACTCGTGGGACTACCAGTTCATTTGCCTCGGGTTTTTCTTCTCGCCTCCTGTTTTCTATTTTTCATCTGGGCAGACTTCGAACCCTCTGGTAGACGTTACACCGGGCAAACAGGTGTAAAAGGAGCCAGCACTTATTCAGTTTTGTGCTGAGAAGCCGAGACAGCACATTTTACTTTCGAATTAGCGATTTAAAAGCGAGGTGCAAAGAGGGAACACCCTTCCCCCCATCCCGGTGATAGCGGTATTGCCAGTGTTGTCACACGTCGAATAACCGGTGGGAAAATTTCCTCACCGTCACAACCCTAGCGCATACTGGACATAGCAACGACAAAGCTTGGTCCCTAAAAGGGTTAGTGGGAACTTTGGGCACATAGCCCGGCCGGGATCTCAGGATCATGCAAGAGTATGCCGGACCAAACTCAAGGCATGTTTCGCAGACAGAGAATGCCTGCAGGTCCCAAACCCTCTTGATGAAGGTGAGCGTGGTCAGGAGCGCCGACTTCAATGAGAGGACCCTAAGCTCGACTGACTCCAGCGGCTCGAAAGGAGCTCTCTGTTGGCCCAGCAAGACCACAGAGAGATCCCATGAGGGAATAAGGTATGGCCTAGGAGGATTAAACCACCTCGTGCCTCTGAGGAACCTGGTGATCAGGTCATGCTTCCCTAGAGACTTACCATCCGCTGCGTCGTGATGTGCCACCATGGCGGCCACATACACTTTCAAAGTGGAAGGGAACAGCTGGCCCTCCAATCTCTCTTGCAGGAAGGAAAGCACTGATCCGACCGCACATCTCTATGGGTCTTCCCCTTGGGAAGAACACCAGTTCACTAACAGACTCTATTTCAAAGAATACAACCACCTCATAGAGGGGGCTCTTGCTTGAGTGATTGTGTCACCGCTGGAAATAGGACACTAAGCAGAGTCCTGCACGAGTCCTGTTTGATAAACCCGCAACCGCCCCGCACCCGCGGTTATTAACAGAACACCTGACCCGTTATTTGACAGCAACAGTAATTTTATTCCGTACCCAATCTGACCCGTTTGAAATAAAAACCGCGACACAAACCGCACCCGGATTAAATCTCCTACATGAGGTAGACAAAAATCATTTTCTCATGTAGCCTAACACAAGCAATAAATCCAACATTAGGCATTCTGGGTTGATGCAATTGATTAAACATTGCATTAACAAAAGTAAGCTAATAGAACAAAGAATGTTTTAGTAGGTCTGTAAGCTTAAAGCTACAGCTGTCCTGATGAGCTAGTGCAACAGGTTTGGAGGTATTAACCAGGCCTCCAAACTCCACCTAAGTGGCCCTAGAGGAACAATAATTTTTTATGTACCTGAAACACTTACCTTGCTCCATTAGCCCCGACTGTAACTGGTCTGTGACAGGTAAGAAAGCTGCACATCCTCTAAACGTGCCACACTGACCTGTGAGGGGTTTTGTGTGAGTCACGTCTGGACATGAGGAGGCAGCCAGCTAGTGTCCAACATGTCCAAGCTGTGTGACCCAA
Source organism: Anabarilius grahami (assembly GCA_003731715.1). Taxonomy (NCBI): domain Eukaryota; kingdom Metazoa; phylum Chordata; class Actinopteri; order Cypriniformes; family Xenocyprididae; genus Anabarilius; species Anabarilius grahami. The sequence continues at coordinate 6,389,977 of RJVU01044706.1, forward strand.
AGAATGAGGAACAAAAAGAAAATTAAACCAAAGATTTTCCACCCGACCCTCCACCAGGGGAAAGAGCAGTGCATTCCCCACCTCCTGGGGAAGAGCTGGGTTGCCCGTCTCAGGGATGCGTCAAAGCCTTCATCGGGTTCACGGCGCTCGCCTGTTGAATGGGTGGTTCAACGCTGCTGCTGGCCCATATGCTCGGTCTGAATTGGCAGCGGAGCAGGTGTGGCAGCCGCAGGCGGATGCCCTCAGCGACGAACAGACGGGGTGCAGGGCCTCAGCATCCTGAAGATGGCAGAGGAATTGCACTGAGGCAGGATGTGTTTAATGGCCTCTGTCTGCTTCTTTACTGCCGAGAACTGCTGTGTCGACAGTGTCACAGTGTCGCGAGATGGAGGGCATCGTGAAAGTGAACTTTGTCTGTGTCCTGCATCTCAGCAAGGTTGAGCCAGAGATGGCACTCTTGACCACCATAGTGGACATTGCCTGGCTGAAAGCTGATCACAAATGCAGTTCCTGCATCAATCTCAGCTCAGGACTACCCTTGTGCAGATCTTATGCCTTGGCCTTTAAGCCTTCGCCATTAGAGACGAAGTAAACTTACAGGCCCTGGACAGGAATCTAGGACAATTCTACCAGGTAGCGGCGTTTTGTGGGCATAAATGCACCGCAATCGCACGCTCCACCTGAGGAACCTCCATGCCCCACCATCGCCAGCTCTTCATGCACTTCCAGTTGTGAGTCATGCTCTGAGCCCAGATACCAATCATCCAATTGCGAACGCTCAGAACATTGTGGAGAATTTAATTCCAGCCCAATGTTCACAGCGGTCCGGGCAAGCATGGCTGCCAACTCAGCATCGCACTTGGGCTGGGCTTCTCCACCTGAAGCTGTGATCAATAATTCAACCTCATTTAGAGCCCCAAACGAAAACTCAGCTGTATCATGTGACGCAACGTTTAAGTCTTACGGGATCTCTATCAGGTGCAACGTGCAAGACGAGGAATGGGAGGTCAGTGGAGATTTACCCGGCGGAAAAGCTCCCATTGTTGCCCTCAAATCATTAGCTGCTGTGGCCTTGTGCAATGCAGAAGGAACAGGACGAGGAGCAGCTGAGGTGACACCTTTTACTAGAAAAAAAGAGTTGTGATTGCAATGTTGCCATGGTCATGTTCTTGCAGTGAACCATGCACGAACGCTGTCTCAAAAATTGTGGCCGTCCGAGAACAAGAGATATCGACCGCACCAAGATTTAAAAAAAGATGCATTCCATCTGTGTTTGCTGTTTTAGAGGAAGCTTGCTTTTTCAGATAGTTGAAACACCCAGGGGAATCTCTCGCTGCACTTATCCGTGCAAGGCGTGGAGAGAGATCGCTGGGTAACACTTTATTTTACAGTGCCATAGGTACACGTTACTACATGTACTTACTCTAGTAATAACAGTAAATTATGCATAATTACAAGTAACTAACCCTAACCCTAACTGTAACTCTATAGAAAGTACATGTAGTTAATTAATAGTACTCAGTACTTATTTGAGTGATTATAATGTAACTATGGCACTGTAAAATAAAGTGTAACCGACCATTGTACTGCGCCGTAACACCAGCAATCTTTCTCAAACGAGGTGAACAGAATGAGCATGTGTATAGATGACACTTCGTTCGGCTTCGAAGAATAAATCTGAATGAGTGATGAAATGGTGTGCACCGGCTCCTTTGCCCGTATGCCCAGGGGAGTGTGTTCAACCTCATCTCATTCCCGGGGAAACACAGCATGTTGCAATCATGATAAAGCAGGCGAGAGCCAATGAGCATTTGATATCACTGCCCTAAAACTTTGTCATAAAGCTTCCATAGATTTGGATTACATTGCACAAATAAAATTGATTATTGATTAAAATATGATCATTTTGTTATGGTTTTGGTGTCTTTAGTTTTTTTATGTTTGTTTGTTTTTTGTTTGTCATATTGATGAAATGCTTTTTTGTTCCACGTCAAACAATAAATATTACATTAAGTAATGGTTAAAAAATTACAGAAATGTTATGCATTTTAAAGTGTGTTGTTGTATAACATTATGTAGTCCTTTAAAATTAGTTTGCACCAGAAGTCTCACTGAAAATAATGAAATGTCATAATTTAAATTAAGCAAACGAGTCAACTGCATTAAATAAATGAGACTGAAAACATGATATCATTTATCACAAATGCAACAGAATCAGCTGATTAATTCCATGCATTCAGTATTAAATTAGAGTTTGTTAACATTTGTACATCTGTAAAGTTGCTGTTATGTTGATAATTTATGTTTTAGATTATATCAATACATCAATATGTTATGTTTCACTGTCTATACAAACGTAAGTAATTGTACCTGTGGTAGAACCACGCTTTATGTAAAATACACACGAATACTCATGAGATCATGTTGGATTATCCCCTTATATTATTATTAAGGCTGCACAATAATGGTTAAACTAATAATATTTTGCTTAAATTATTATCAAAATTATTGCTATATATATATATGTCAATAATTGTAACTTGTTCTATGGCTGTATGACATTTTTATTTGAGCAGAATATCGCAATGAAGATCACTAAACTCAAACATACATGTTTTTAGTGTTTTCAGATCATCTGTGCTTTTTTTCGCACTAGGCCAACAGAGACTAGAGAATGTACATGTGCATGGTTGCCAGATTGCAAAGATTAGTTAAGCAGAGTGTCTATTTACACTAAGAGCAAATAGCGTCCCTTTCTGGCAAATGCTATTTACACTAGCTCCACCCACCAATGTCTGTTTTAAAAAAGACATGCAGAGTCCAACATCTTCTTCAGTGGCGCAGCAGTAGTGAGTAAGGTTTGCAGACCTGGCCTTTAACGCGATCGACACAAGTTCGAATCTGCCTTCTGCCCAACTAGCTTTTTTTATTTTTATATATAAAAATGAAAATAATGTTCTAAAAGTGTTTAATAATATTAAAAGTGTTTATTGGGTAGGGTTAGGTGTAGGGAGGGTTTTTATTCTCCTAATAAGGCAGCATCCATTTAATAATCTTAATAAATATAATCATTTTCACTCTATGATATTATTGCATCCTGTTAATGTACAAAAATACTGAGGTGCAAGTAGTATCTGCCAATATAAAGTATAGATAGCATCTAATTACTATTTACTCTTATTGCAAAGAACTGATACTTTTACATGGTGTAAATAGAATCTATCGCTATTTTCACCTAGTGTAAATAACATCTACAGCTATTTTCACTTAGTGTAAATAGCATCACTTAGAAATGTATGCATCTAAGAGAAAAGCTCTGTTTGGGGGATTTAAGCTCTTTTTCAGTAATAGCAGGCCAATATTGTGAAGGTTATTTTTAATTAATCGAGAGAAGTAAAAAATCATTATCACAACTAAAATATGATTAATCATCCAGCCCTAGTGTATATAATACTATTATCTAGGCACAAGAATAGTTTCTTCCCTCAGGCCATCTACCTCATGAACAGTTAAATGTCCCCACTGGGCAATAAATGTGCAATACAAAACACTAAATACTAATATTCATTTAGCACACCATAATTCTTATTCACATTTCCTTGCATTGTATATAACAACTGCACATACATATATTGTCCATTTTATTGTGTATTTTTTTTTTTTTTTAATCACTTTTTTTTTATTCAACTTCAATTTTATTTTTATTATCTTGTCGCTGCATTCTATCTGTGCTGTGGAAGCTTCTGTCACCAGTACAAATTCCTTGTATGTGTAAACATACTTGGCAATAAACTCTTTCTGATTCTGATCTATAACCCTTGTGCAGACCCTAGTTTGAAAAAGCCTGAGTTAGGATATGAAAGAAAAATCACAGCAGATCATCTCACATAAATATAAAATCCATATCAATGCAATGCCTTGTCTAATTTGCCAAATGGCGCTAAGAGTAAAACTAAATTCAGAAAAGCAAACCAACAAATAACAGAAGGACATACCCAAGTGAGAAGAAAAATAAGACATTATATGAAAGTTATTTTTTCCTCGAACATCTTTTCTGATTTAAGGAAAAATATTATCTACGAGCAATTCAAAGGTAGTTTGATGGATTTCCAATGGAACAAAATATGATGTCTACTATATAATAAAGAGTTAAAGGCTGTAATATATGTTTGGCATTAAACTAAATATATTTCTAACTGTAAAAGGGCATTTCTTCAGCAATTGTTTTACCTGTCGATGCTTTGCATTATCCTCATACAAAGCATCTAAACCCTCATTAAATCATGAGTGAGTGATTCATTACTAATGACAGCCAATGTTCCAATGTTTCATAATGCCTGTGGATTCAAAGGTGAAGCTGTAAATAAACACGGGCAGTTGACGTCTGCTCCCTTTAGTCCTTTGTGTTGGCTATATGGGGGGAAAATAATGTTATAGGAGATGTCAAGGCAATGCAGGTCATGTTTTCAGATTCCCTTGAAATGGCAAATGGTAAATGAAAAAAAAAAAGATGAAAGTTAACAAGAATTCTGATAGCCAAGCAATATGCATTTAGGGGGCTGGACAACCTTGCAAAAAGGTGCAGGGAGGCACAAAAGGTAATTCAGCACAATGTCTGCAATCATCAGCAACACACAGCCAACAGTAAGTGAATCTGACAGAGCTGAATAAACACTTCCACACGGCTGTCTCTGTATATCCCAGGTTAACACTGAGAGTATCTTTAGAGACAAGCTCCATATTGCACTGCAACTGCAAAAACATTCAAAGCAAAGAGGTCGACCCAGCTTCGGGCACATTACAAGACTGGGGAACAAGTTAACCGAATGAGGGTGGAAATTAATGAATCTGTAGGTTAAAAAGCCAAAGCAAACTGTGGCTGTTATGTTTTCCTTTTACTGGTTCTCAGCTGGCATTAAAAACAATAAAAGCTTTAACAAGCCACAATTGCTTAACAACAAGCTTAATTGTAGCCACAATATGTAAACAATGTGTGCTTTAACATGATTCTAGTGTGACAAAAAAAATAATAACGAAAACTAAAACTTTTTTCAGATTTGTTTACTGGTTTTAAGTCTTAACAGTACAGATTAACAGTACAGATTAACATGACTAACTATTCTGTGTAACAACATATCCAATTTTACTTTGTTGCCATGAAAACGCTTATATCCTTAAAATGACCAGTGTTGGGGGTAATGCATTACAAGTAACACGAGTTACATAATCAGATTACTTTTTCAAGTAACTAGTAAAGTAATGCATTACTTTTAAATTTACAACAAAATTTCTGAGTTATCTTTGTTTTCCCATGTATTGACTGACAGCTCTTCTGTCCCCATGTTGAGGGAAATCAGGAGTAAAGGTGCAGAGGCGTTGTGTGCGCTGCATAAACAAGATAGTTAGAATAAATGTGAGCAGGCATTTACTTCCTCAAAATAAAACCTCAGAACACTACACAAACCTGCAATAATTAAATGTTAAATTACACAACTTTATGTATTCTCACTTTATTAACCAATGTCTTTGCTGCTGACCTTTGATGACTCAATTTAACTTTACTAATAAGCAAAAATGACTTTATATAAACATTACATATGTGTTTAATCTTTTTTGTTTCCTATTCTTCTGCAATCCAAAATGGGATAAAACATTACTTTTTTATTACATTTTATTAAAAAACAAACAAGCAAGCCCAGCCCAGATGAGAAAAAGTAACGCAGAAGTAACGCAACACATTACTTTCCATAAAAAAGTAACTAAGTAATGCAATTAGTTACTTTTTTAGGGAGTAACACAATATTGTAACGCATTACTTTTAAAAGTAACTTTCCAACATTGAAAATGACCATAAAAATAAGAACTTTACAGCTCAAATAATAGTTTACAGAAAAAACAATGTTAAAAAAAACCAAGTTATTTTATAAAATGATAAGCTTTATATATAAACCCTTCAGAAATAAGACCCTTTCACTTCCATTGTCAAAATAATTTTTTGTGGTAGACATCATGCCACAAAAGCTGTTGATTGAGCTTAACTTGTTCTACACCCTGAATATTACTTTAAGGACAGGAGTGTGTTTTATAAACCGATGCGAGTTAAATAAGGCCAAATCTCTCCCACAGAAAGTGAAATCCCTCACTTACAGCTTAACTGAAGCATAGGCATTTTTATGCAGATGGGCGGGAGACTTTGCTCTGATCAGAAGTGCATGCACAGTTATTAATAAGCATGATAGCAGAGTTGCGTTTGCATGCCTCATGCATGATGGAAATGGTTGTCACATCTTCTGTCTTGTTATCCAGCCCAAGTCTTTTTTCGATCCTTTCAAAAAAGCGGAAGATAATTGAAACATACTCATGAGAGAGTTGGGTGAAAGAGATAAGACAAAACTAATGGAAATAAAAAGAAGAAGGAGAGGAGATGGAAAATGACTTACAGAGAGACTTTGACACACAGAAGGGAACTTTGCATCAAAAGTACCCATAGTGCTAAACTGTAATACCCGCTTATGCAAATCTCTCCCCCATTCAGAATAGATGCCGTTTGCAGGTTCCCATGCCAAAACGAACAGACGCTTCTGTTTCTCTCTCTGTGTTTTCTCAAATGGCTCTGTCATCAAAGCAATCATCAGAGAGGCTATAAGATTGCAGATTGAGATATAGACCCTAACCAGAGCCAAGCTACAGAGTGGATCCTTCAAAGGAAAATTTATTTAAAATGTCTGTTAGATCTAACTGATAAAAAGATCAACAGACTGTTCATTGTTTTGCTATGAGCAGTAGAGTACGCTATGATTAGGACAATGAAAACAGCAACAATATTCATTCCATGACAAAACAAGAATTAGCCACTCTGGAGAGGCATTTTTGGCATACGATGCAGCCTGGTCAGAGCTGTGCCCACCGCAATGCTGCCAAAATCCAAAATAAAGACAATGAATCATTTCTGTCAGGAGATCTGAACGCCAGTGAGATTTGTTCAGTGAGGCACCGTATTCAGAAGTGAAGTGAAAACTCAATCACGTTATATTGAGAGATCAGGCACCACTTCAAAGCTCACCTCGGGCAGAAAGAGGGGCTGAATTTTCAAAGATACATTTTAGAGTGGAAATAAGGTATAAGGTCGGGGAAGTGTCATAAGTACCTCAGGGTGCAGTCGTGCCACTTATTGGAGACTTTCAGATTCAATTAAACTCTCATATTCTTGCAGGTGCATCAAAATGGAGAAAAATTGTTTTTTAGGAAACGTGCACCAACCCAGAGCGTCCAAAAAACATCCCTCAGCTTACTTGCTCAATTAGTTTTGATGGGTCAGAGCATTCTCGGCTTACAGTATATAGGCATTAACCCAAATCCAGGCGGTATTAAACCACATACGCGGCTGTGTATTAAATCGTATGAATGTGCTTGGGTGCTGTAACATTAAGTGCCTGGCAGCACTGAGCCATCTCGGCCCCGTGAGCGCAGCTTGCAGAATTCTTCCTCACCTGGCTGATGCACCACGCTCTTCCCGCATCCTTACTGTCACAGACCTCAGCGGCCCATCTGTGCTTATCTCAGCCCTGCACATGTGGGAGATTACAGACCATCTCCTCCAGGTATTTCACACTTTATTTACACCCTCGGCCACCATAATGGAGCAATCCAGGCTGCAGACAATCGCAGCAGCAATGCACAGATGATCAGCATTGTTACGGCTGGGAATAGGTGTTGACTTGCGTGCATGTGTGCATGGCATTGTATCAACAGAAGGAGTGTAGACCACCTCTATGACTAATAAGTGCTTGCTCTCCAGGTGATTTTAGAAATATGTATTTTGTGCAGTACACAAAAATGGGTAATGTTGTAAGGTTTACTTCAACTATGCATTTTACACACTACACTGCACATACAAATAACAGACAAGGTTTTGTGCTTATTTTCCTTAAAATTCAGTTTTAACACAATATGATGGCACTCCATTTTACAATGTGAGTTCTGATAATGTGTCTACTGTTGCATCTATTTCTTTGACTAATGGGCCATTCATAGAGAGTGTTTTTGCATTCCACTGAGTTTTTCCATTGTTTATTCTATGTAAACATGTTAGATGAGCGTGTTTGACCATTGCGCTCCTGTCTCTTGCACATAACACTGTGTTCTAAAAACGGTCTTTAGACCTTACTTTTATTTTTATTTTTTTCATTCCACTGCCCTTCGTCTCACTTGTAAAATAAAAAACACATTTCACAAGTTCACACTAAAAATAATCAGAATAAAAAGTTTGCGTATTTGGTGTGCTGTCGGAGGGGAGGACTCCGAGCTCGGAATTTGGCCCGAACCCAGAGTACTCCCCCCGTATCTCTGGTTAGGAAAGTAACCAGGCGAGTGTGAGGAGACAGAGTGGTAGAGGGATGAAGAAAACTGTCGAGGAACGTAGTTGACTCGGCAATGTGTATATATATATATATATATATATAGGCCTCCTCTCGTACTGATTGGATAGGCAATTTGAACTTTTTTGTCCTGATCTTTGTTAATAAAACATAATTTTGTGTGAATGGCCGATTTGTTTTAAACACTGATACATACAGTAACAAACAAGTGACTCTCTTTATGGGTGAGTAATTGAATTATTCGCTCACCTCTCTCAACTTAGAGACTGTCTTTATGAGTGAGTCATTGAATCGTTCACTCAAGCTATTTCACAACACTGATTTATTCAGTAGGGCCATTACTGTCTGCTGCTCGGAAACACAACAACAGATTCTACTGTGGTTTCTTTTTACACTATTTTCACTAGCAGAGCAAAAATACACAAAGTAGCTGACAATATTGTGCCTAGAACTGCACGGTTAATCGGACGATTCGAAAAATAACATTGAAATCACGCTTGAACGATTTGGCATGGTGCGATTATTTTTACTCCAATTTCACTTCATAATGACAGTTTAGCATCCTTCTGTGAGATGATGTGGCTTCTTACACAGAATAAGGCAGTCTTGTGTTTATTAGTCATGTTTACTCAATCAAAGCGTTTCAATCTTCTGTTTATTCAGCTACAGCAATAGTATGATGCCCATAGGGATTTCCTGAAATGAGGCGTGTTATCTACTTCGGCGGCAGGGCATATTTGCAGTTTCTGTGTGAGAGTGCCCTCTGGCTTTCAGATAGAGAAGCATTTACTACTGATCACTGAGAAGCTGGCCATAAAATAATTGCAGGCTTTGCCAAATCGCGTGCGATTTAATTGTGATTAATTGTGCAGCCCTACCTAGAACGCATATGTTAGTTACTTAAAGGTGCCCTAGAATTAAAAATTGAATTTACCTTGGCATAGTTGAATAACAAGAGTTCAGTACATGGAAATGACATACAGTGAGTCTCAAACACCATTGTTTCCTCCTTCTTATATAAATCTCATTTGTTTAAAAGACCTCCGAAGAACAGGCGAATCTCAACATAACACTGACTGTTACGTAACAGTCGGGATCATTAATATGTACGCCCCCAATATTTGCATATGCCAGCTCATGTTCAAGGCATTACACAAGCCAGTATTAACGTCTGGAGCTGCACAGCCGAATCAACAGACTTTATGCAGGTAAGCAAGCAAGGACAACAGCGAAAAATGGCAGATGGAGCAATAATAACTGACACTTTTTTGTGATATTTGTAAATTGTCTTTCTAAATGTTTCGTTAGCATGTTGCTAATGTACTGTTAAATGTGGTTAAAGTTACCATCTTTTTTTACTGTATTCACGGAGACAAGACTGTCCTTATTTTCATTTTTTAAACACTTGCAGTCTGTATAATTCATAAACACAACTTCATTCTTTATAAATCTCTCCAACAGTGTGTAATGTTAGCTTTAGCCACGGAGCACAGCCTCAAATTCATTCAGAATCAAATGTAAACATCCAAATACCATACTTACGCGATTAGACATGCTGCATGACGAACACTTTGTAAAGATCCATTTTGAGGGTTATATTAGCTGTGTAAACTTTGTTTATGCTGTTTAAGGCAAGCGCGAGCTCCGGGGGCGGAGAGCACGAGAATTTAAAGGGGCCGCAGCCTAAATAGGCTCATATTTAAGGATGCCCCAAAATAGGCAGTTAAAAAAATCAATTAAAAAAAATCTATGGGGCATTTTGAGCTGAAACTTCATAGACACATTCAGGGGACACCTTAGACTTATATTACATCTTTTGAAAACACGTTCTACGGCACCTTTAACATTAGCTTTTTTTGCTGAACTGTTGTAAGGACTGTCAAACGATTAATCACGATTAATCACATACAAAATAAAAGTTTGCGTTTACATAATATGTGCGTACTGTGTATAATTATGTATATTTAAATGCATACATGTATATACTGTATATATATTTATATATAATTTATGTTATATATAAATATAAATATTTTATAGAAATATTAAAAAAAAATCTTAAATATATACATGCATGTGAGTGTATTTATATATACATAATAATTATACACAGTACACACATATATTATGTAAACACAAACTTTTAACTTAGTGGGTCTCAACTCTGGTTAGATAGGAAGACATTCAAAATGTGCAGTGTTGAGAACCACTGCGGTTGTTTAAATTTTCCAAAGGTTAGTATTTTCAGTGATTACTGCAAGACTGCAATGGCAAAAGGTCATGCTATAAAATAATGAGGAGGGCATCTAAAAGATAACTGTAGCTTTTTCACAAATTAATGTCTTCATTTAGGTGTACATGAATAAGGTCATTCTGAGTCCACTCTGAATGTTACGACCTGGAGTTTAACTCAAAATCAACATTTGGACAGTCTCGACGGCTCTCTTGAATTAAGGATTCATTAAGCTTAATAACCTTCCAGTGGTTGTCCACTGGTAAGCTAACAAAGAGGCATAATTGAGAAAGGCCTTTGGATTAGAATGTGATTTCATTCAAAGGGACAAAATGAGTTTTGCATGTGCTAATCTTCCTTTTGTGCTCAGGAATATTTGCTACAGAAGGGAGACAAGTTAATGAGCACTCAAGCGTAGATGTGCAGAAGAATTTTCCTGAACGAATTCTGGCCCGGCATATTTGGTCAGCAAACAAAATAATTTAAGACACACTAAAAATATGGTAATCTACCCTGCGTTTGATTGGCTGTGGGGCGAATATAGTCACGGAAATTAAAGAAACTATTTCATTTGAATCACTCAAATTGCAAATTCAGGCTAGTGCTTGGTTAAAGACACCAGTGGATGGCTATTTCGTCTGTAGTGAGCCGAAACGGGAAGTTATTCAGCAAGGAGAGAGAATATTACTTTTGAAAAGCGTTCAGACGGCATAATATCCTGGGGTTGCGTCCTAAAATATTTGAACAACCTTGTCCCCATACTGGCCAGGGAAATTTATAGGATTAGATCTGTCTTTTAATTTGTTAAAGTAATTTGGAAAGTTAACGACTCCACAGTGATGTCATGAGCCAGGCCTTGCTCCGTCAGGAAAAAGATGAGCACTAATGATTTCACACATCCTGAGGGCTGTGTCAAAATGGAGCAATCACAAACATTTTGCTAATAATTGTCATTAATCACAGAAATGGCCTTGTTTATGATTTCGCTCTGGCTAAGAATAACACAATATATGAAGCAGCTTTTACAAGCAGCCAGGCTATAAAAGTACAAGACACAAAAGCCTTTTGACTGACACTTTATAAGATGTAGGATAAATCATGCTGTTATGAATGAGCATCTTAAAATTTGGTCTCTCTGCTGACCCGCTGTTCACGCCTCTTTATGCAAAATCACAGGTGCCTTTGTTCCTTTGTGTCCATATGCTGGCAGAGTTTGACGGGAGGAAAATCTTTTGAGGTTTCCCTGCCAGGAGAAACCGCTGCAACTGGCTGCACTGCTGGAGACAGAAACAACTGGTGTAACTGGCATCCGCTCTGTTTGCTGCTTAGAATACTAACGAGAGTCAGCGTGCCTCAACCCTGAGCCCTAAACAGTGTTAGGATTGTTCCTCTGGAATACATCAGGATCTCTGTGTCCGGCCCCTGGACAAAAACACCTGAAATACATGCTGTCCACCACCCTCCTTTTCTGTCCACCACCCTCATGAGGTGACAGTAAAAGTTTAAGATTGTGTTTAACAATATGGCTTAGGGCAAAAACTGGCTAATAATATATAATTTGCAGTCATGTTAAAGAATTTTAGATGACAGAACTGGTATTATCCGATATATCAGCAGGTTCGCTTGCATCTTCATCTACTTTCCACAAACATTTCACAAAATGTGGCAAATGTAGGTTTGTACTGTCCCAACTGTGAGAGTGACTAACACACATATACATATTGTTGACCTGTGTTTTTTCCCAGTTCTATTTGCTGTTTATATGTTTACTATTTTAATCAAACAGTTTAAAAGGCAATGGGGTGGGAGGTGGTTAATTTGAACCAATAAATTTGATTATTACAATAAATTAATGCACAAAATTGTTTTAAACTGGTGTTACAATAGGTGACTACAGCACTCTTTGTACATGACATTGATGCCTCCTTCACGTAGTCTCGGAATTATCGTAAATACCAGTTTCCAAGGTAAAAATTGCACATGAACGCCCTCCCATTTCGAATCAAATTTCCTGTAGCACGTGAAGGCAGCATAATTCACAGTTTAGGGATACATTTTAGATTCAACTATGTTGTCTGTTTCAGACTAATTTATCAAAGTTTACATTATATCAAAGTTTGACCAAAAAAACACAAACGAAACTCTTTTGGATTATGTTGATTATGTCTCAATGACAACTAGTGACAGGGAGAATAAATGATGGAACAAAAGACAAAACAACCAACAATCAGGAAAATGCACATCGAGACCGAAAACAAAACCGAGTTACACAAGACAGACGAACAGCTTGGCCACATTTTCCTCACAATTTAAAGAGCGCTTTGGATAAAAGTAAAGAAAATGAGTTTGCTGCTCACCTGTGTCTTAAGAGGTTCACCCTGTTCAATGATGCTGATGAAAGGTATTTCCAAAAACGAGGACATGAACTCCACTTGTATGAGCTCCTCGTGGCTCTGAGGGAACGCGAGCACAGCCGAGACTCCCTGAACAACGATATCCTGACACACGCACCTGAACATGGACTCCGGGTCTCCATTGAGTGGTTCTCGGGACAATACTTCCAAGCTCAAATTGTACGGCAAGAAGTTGTTTCCACTTTGCCGGAGGTGGACCAGGGCGCGGTTGAGGGCGCCCTGTATCCTGGACTGCTGGCGGGTCGGCAGGAGCGCACCCAAGCGCACTGTGTGCCCAATGCGTGCCAGGATGTGACAGGGCTGGGGATGCAGATGACAAGGGTAAATAAACATCTGGAGAGCGACCTGGAGCCCGACATGAAGGTATGCCAAGAATCTGGAGAGCACTAAATTCATCCTGCTCCTTTCGCAACTGGATTGAGGTTTCGTCACAAGATGGCATCGCTCTATTCTTGTCCAATTGTTCTTGTCCTTAATGGTTTTACGCGCACGCGGATGCAGCCTCGGTTAAAATGCAAGTAGTGCAACCGTTCCATCTACACCAAGTGTTGAAGGCGAGAGGTGCTGTGCGCGCCGTTGAGGGAGGAGGTGCTGTGCCACTGGAGATCTTCTCAGCATCACCGAGCTCGGAGGGAGATTAGTTGTGGCCACGCCAGGTTTGGTAGATCATATTATGATGAATTAAGCTTTCTCAAAGGTCACTTATGAAACATTATTAAAATGCCTTCAAATCATCACTTCATGGAATAGCAAAGAGGCACTCAGTAATTTCTGCTTATTAAAAAAGTTATACACATAATGAAATTAACAGTATTTTTTATTTATTTATTTTAAAATCATTAAAATGACTTTTAATAGCACTTTTCCAGAATATTAGTTTTTATTGTACGTGGAGAGGGTCGTCCCCTTTTGGCCGCCGCCATATTGACATCACATGACCAGTTGTGTCATGCAATTGAGCAAGTTACTGCTATTAAAAATGACAGGAATAATAATACATTTACTTTATATTGTGCTTTTAGTCAGTGATTTTAGAGTGAATAAAGCACAAACACGCAATGGTCACAGCCACCACTGCATACCCACTGTTCAAAACTTTTGAGATTAAATCCAAGAATGTCCATTATATTGATGATAAGAGAACAGATTATATTTAGTAATGAACCGTCATGCATTCAGGCTGATAGATGTCAGTTTAAAGTCCAAAACCACTGGTTCTATTGGGATGATTAAGAGCCCGCTAAATGCAAAGCTGAAGCAAAAACTGACAGGGTGCACATTTAAATTGAGATTGCAGGTACAAAATCCTCTACGCTCCAGAGGCTGCCAAGCCAAATATTTTTCACAGTTAATGATTTCAGTGTAGTCTTAAAAAGAGATGAAGAGGTGACTGAGGCAGTAATTGCATCGTGAATTCAGACGGTTTGGCATAGTTCAAGGACAATACCCCATTCATAAATTATTTAATTAAATGATAATTGCATGGAAACACGGATGCTCTGTTCGGTATAATTAAATTACAGTGGCCTTTGTTTGCTATAGAACAGTAATCCAAATATATTAACTTGTCACTCTGTTTGAGCTCAAAACTGAAATAGATTTTTTTTTTGTTCATCAAAAATGAGTTACAATACAATCCTTTGATTTAGCCAGACTATTAGTTTATTTCAAATAATTTTACATTTTAACATCCCAAGGCCCTCTTAACAGAGCATTTCAGTGTAGTACTGTAGGTACCGTAGGCATTTTTCCACAACTGGGTGGTTAATATTTTGCAATAAGCTCATTAAAATATACTTTTCTCCTTTAGTAATTAAACAGAAAATGCATATACCATAAACTGCTCATTACACAATGCTTCCTTAACAGGATTGGAGTCTAAAGAAAATGATGCACATATATCAGTCAACAGAGGAAGGAAAGAACATGTGCCCCATTCACCTGACCTCTGAACAATGGTAGTTTATATGTTAGAAGAAAATAGTTATTTTCTAAAACATTGTCATTTAATCACTATACTGATCTGATCCTACATAATTCCAGTGCATTTCTCCTTTCATGGATATAGTTCATTTCCTGTCTGACAAGAAACATATTACTACCCCAATGCATGAAACTGTTTTTAAGCAATTACTCGTGCATTTTGGAAAGCTTTGCACCCTCAAATCCATTTGCTGGTAATAATAGCTTGGATGTCAAAGACTAATTGAGGATTAGAGACCACTGACTGAGTAAAAAGCATATGAACCATGTCAAAATTCAGCAGCATGTTCTTTGTGTAGCAGAACTTTTGACAGTTTATGTGCTACAGACATCACATAAAAATGATGGTTTACTCTATATGCCCCATATTACAGTATATGTAATCTTTCAGAAACAAATAATATCATTTCATATCTTTTCCTGTTCTAAACCACATCTCAATTGTTTTGCCTGAACAATGTCACCAAAAACCATTTGTTTTTCTGCTTAATGGGTGTATACTATGATGTCCATCTGATGTCTGACACTAACATGTAACCAGTGATGCTTGCTTGATTGTTTTTTTCAGCTCCAGCGCATACAGTCCAACATTTCAGGATATTTCTGAGATGCAGGTGATTTTGAGGGTAAATCAAAATTTCACAAGACACCTACGCAACTGTCCTGTCCTGACACATGGATGGCTCCGCTTGATTTTCAGCGGAGGTATGCAATTGTCTTTTACTCACCTTCAAGCAGACTCACGCGGTCCAAATAAATATTCATATATGTCCTTCTGATTTTCTTCCAGAAGGCTCGTATACTCTTAAAACAAAAGGTTTTGTATAGAACCTTTAAGGGTTCTATCAGGTTCTTCATATATATAACTTTTTAGTGGTTCCCATGGGATCATTTTATGGATTTATTTTTAATTAATTAATTAATTTTGTTTTAATTATAATTTTTTCTTTAAATTGTATGAATTAAACAGCTGGTAAACATAATTAAAAAATAAAATAACCCATTAAACATAAAAGTATTATGCAATCATTTAAAGGATTAGAATTCAAATTTCCTGATAATTTACTCACACCCATGTCATCCAAGATGTTCATGTCTTTGTTCATGTTCAAGGTTTTTGAGGAAAACATTCCAGGATTTTTCTCCGGATAGTGGACTTCAACAGCTAACAATGCGTTGAAGGTCCAAATTGCAGTTTCAGTGCAGCTTCAAAGGGTTCTAATCGATCCCAGCTGAAGAATAAGGGTCTTATCTAGTGAAACGTTCAGTCATTTTCTAAAATAAATATAAAATTGATATACTTTTTAACCACAAATGCTCATCTTGCACTTGCTCTGCGATGTGCCACGCATTACATAATCATAATTACAAAGGTCACGCGTGACGTAGACAGAAGTACCAAGCAAGTGTTTACAAACCGAACATGCAAAGACTAAGTCAAACAGCTTTTACAAAAAAAAGGTAAAACAATGATGTTGGGCGATTTTGAAGTTGGATGAGAAAAAGAGATGGAGTTTTTCGCCTACCGCAGTACTTCCGCCTACATCATACGTGACCTTTCCAACGTGATTACGTAATGCGTGGCACATTGGAGAGCTAGTGCAAGACAAGCATTTGTGGTTAAAAAGTATATATATATATATTTTTTTTTTAGAAAATGGCAGATTGTTTCGCTAGATAAGACCCTGAAGCTGCATTAAACTATAATAGGCCTATACAAAAGAGTGGACATTATATTAACGTTAATACAGCTGATGTGAGTCTGTTATCAGAGGTTTTTTCACATAGCCTACCTGAATGAAAGGGTTCATCATGTGGTCATTATGCAGGTCATTATGCGGGTCTTTGTCTTCTTAGGTGTGAATCACATCATTATTCATGAAGATTCACACCTCCATGCATACTGTGTGTCTTGACAAAAAGTGTCTTACAAAATTTAAATCAATATGTTGTTTTATATGAATGAGTAGGCAGGATCATTTTTACATCATTTTGAAGCAAAAATTCTAGTCTACAACCTCCAATACCCAGAAGTCTTGTGAACACATAATTAATATTTGTTTTTTGGCCTTATTTCAGTGACTTAAGTTTTTTGTTTTTTTCAATAACCACGCATAAACGTTATTCCTTCAAAAATACAAACATGTACGTACATGTTGCACACATATTATGGTAGCCTAGTTTGTGCTGAATACAGTGTAATGGCACCTTTTCCATTAATATGTTTATGAACAACTGAAAAAAAGCAAAAATGTCAGGGCATGTCAAAACTTCTCCAGGGCCCCAAATCAGCCTCAGACTCCAGAGGGTTAAAACTGCAATTTGGACCTTCAACCCATTGGTAGCCATTGAAGTTCACTATATGGAGAAAAATCCTTGAATGTTTTCCTCAAAAACCTTCATTTTTTTTCGAGTGAAGAAAGAAAGACATGAACATCTTGGATGGCATGGGGGTGAGTAAATTATCAGGATAAAAATTATCCTTTAAATTCTCCCTTATATAAAACCTTTTGGCATAAAGGTTCTTTAAAATGGAGTCAAGAACCCTAGGGTTCTATATAGAACCCCATTGAACCTTTTTTAAGGGTGTATCTCCAGAGCCTCCCTATAGTAAATTGTATTCAACTTGGTTTAATATATAAATTAATGGATTACACTTTAATCAGAAAACCAATTAAAGCACGTTTATCTCCGAGGGATTACACCCACCTTATGCGAGCGCCCATATAGATAATCCCTTCTCAGTCTCTCGCTATGACTCTGTTATTGTGACATATGCATACATTAAGCATTCCTGCATTTATACTGTTTGAAATGCAACAGTTGAGTCAATGAGTTCTGAAATTGAATTTTGAGAGGTACCTTAGAAAAAGCCTCTGAGCAGAAGCTCTGCAATTACAGCATGGATAAATGTAGCATCAGTGCTGTTTCTGTCGAACCGCATGTCACAGCACTCCATAATCTGCCATAATGCTCTATAGAACAACTCTTACAGGAGAGCAGTGCTTTTAAATATCACTGTGCGGCATCTACATTCTCAGCACATCCTACTTGACTAATTTCAGCACAATCTTTTGTGTCCACTAGACAGTTGAGCAGCATGTCGGATGCGGTGAACCATCAGGACGCGCTGTGCGAGAGGGAAGGAGCTAAAATGGATAATTCTATTAAAATCTGAAGTGCTATATACTCATAAATTACAAGAATTTGCTGGAGGCAAAGCAGTTGACTTTCCTTACTGTGCTAAAACGAAGATATTCATTCCTGCTTTTGGAAGACTTGCCACATCTTTCAATTCAAACGAATGACTGTGTGAAAACGGGAACATCGTAAATGCATAAATAGTGAGCGCAAGCCAGTTCACAGCAGGAGGGTATCTATATGAAACCTCATTTATTTTGGTCAAACATTCCATAACCCCTCTCTATGTTATCAGACTGCGCAAACAAGGTTCAGATAAAAACTAATGAGTTTCATGAAATTAATTAACTTAACATTATTAAGGTGTAAAGTACTGTGATTACACATTTGCTAGTCTCTAAGTAGTTGAAAGAGTTTGTGAAAACTTTTTGAAAATATCAAATATAATGTCATCAGAAAGCACTGCAGATCTAACTTTGGCTTAATAGGGCTTTACTTTTTTTCTGAAACTCAAGTTGTGTCATTGCATTAAAGTTTAATGAAGGCTAAGGTTCTGTATTGCAAGGCATATTTCCCTACATGCACTATGTAAATCCATACATCTCACCCTGCTGCTGGGTAAGTTAGTATTGCTGAGCTGGATTTATTTTTACCATGGTTCAGACATACTTATCATATCCACAGAGACAAGCCCTCACTGTTTGTGTGTAGGCTGTGCGCATGTCATAGTTTATAGCCACCATCTTTTGAAATAACCTGCTTGCTTCCCCTCTTTTTCCTTGTAAGAGTGCAGGGAGCTGGAGGAAAGGCTATATTGATTTAGTTACAGGTAGCATAACACAAGGACAATGTTAGGGCAGAAAAACTGATTTACCCCATCAATGATAAGTGAATTATCACAGGGATACTATTTAGTCATGTGTACAGGCGCTGTGTAGTGGCTAAGGGCTGTCTTCATTTGCTGATTGTGTTTGTATTGCAGGAGATCTCTGTCCTAGTCTGGGTTTGGCAGGTCATTGCTGTTTGTGTTCTAAGGTTACAATTATACAGTTTTTTTTGTTTTTTTTTTAATTATGAGGAAGTAACCCAGCTAATGGAGTTGTTAACTCTGTTCCAAAAACCCAATGAGTTGTTCCTTCTAAAGCAGAAGCCTTAAAGGGATAGTTCACCCAAAAATGAAAATTATCCCATGATTTACTCACCCTCAAGCCATCCTAGGTGAATATGACTATCTTCTTTCAGATGAACACAATCAGAGATATAGTTTAAAATATCTTGGCTCTTCCAAACTTCATAATAGTAGTGAATGGGGGGCGAGATTTTGAAGCCCAAACAAATCATCCATCATAAAAATAATCCATACGTCTTCAGGGAGTTAATAAAGGCCTTCTAATGCAAAACGATGGGTGTTTAAAACTTTATAAACTGAAATAACTAGCTTCTGGCAGAGGACCTTATGCATACTGCGCAAGTCGCAGCAAAAGAGTGACCCTTGACGCGATGTATGTTCGTAGGATGTAGGAGTAGCGTAAGCTTAGATGCCTCTCGTGGTTTAAACAAATATGGCTGTGCAACAAACTCAAGCTCCTCTTCTCTTATATCGAAATCCTCTGACATTTCTCATTTTAGACTTCTATTTCATGACTGGTGTTTTGTTTTGCTCTATCCTCTGCGCTTCCGTCATTGCATCATGCGTCAGGTCAGGGGTTACTCCTCAGCCGCAAATCACTACATATGGCCTTCTGACAGAAGCTATATATTTTAGTTAATAAAGTTTTAAATATAGATATTTTTCTTACAAAAACCTATCGCTTCGCTTCAGAAGGCCTTTATTAACCCCCATTTTTATGATGGATGGATTTGCTTTTTTCAGCTTCAAAAAACTCTCGCCCCCCATTCACTACCATTACAAAGCTTAAAAGTGCCAGAATATTTTTAAATATATCTCCGATTGTGTTTGTCTGAAAGAAGATAGTCATATACACCTAGGATGGCTTGAGGGTGAGTAAATCATGGGATATTTTTCATTTTTGGGTGAACTAAAAAAAAAAAAAAATTGTAGGAAAAATAATGCAAACCCGATTCCAAAAAAGTTGGGACACTGTACAAATTGTGAATAAAAAAGGAATGCAATAATTTACAAATCTCTTAAACTTATATTTTATTCACAATAGAATATAGATAACATATAAAATGTTGAAAGTGAGACATTTTGAAATGTCATGCCAAATATTGGCTCATTTTGGATTTCACGAGAGCTACACATTCCAAAAAAGTTGGGACAGGTAGCAATAAGAGGCCGGAAAAGTTAACCCTCTGGAGTCTGAGGCTGTTTTGCCTGAATCACGGAGGTCTGACATGTGTCTCTTTTCATACAGATTACATAAACAGAGAATATTTGTTTTCGATTTGACTTACACGATTTAAAACCTGACATTTCACCGTTTCTTTAGACATAAGTCTAATTTTTTAGTGATTAGTATTCACTAAGTTACAGTTCATTTTCTGAGAACTATCAGATTGGACTTTGTTCAGAGGCAGACGAGAGATCTAGCATCATGTTAGTTTTCTTTATTTTACAAAAAGCACAACATTTAGTTTTTACTCTGAGTGTACACAAATAAAAGAAGATATTCAACAGATTAAAATGGTGTATAACTCTTAATTGTATGTGCAACATTGACTGAGTATTTTGAGTCTCTTTCACACTGGTAAGAAAAAAACCAAGGTGGTATTGCCGGCGATACCTCAGACTCCAGAGTGTTAAATGTACATATAAGGAACAGCTGGAGGACCAATTTGCAACTTATTAGGTCAATTGGCAACATGACTGGGTATAAAAAGAGCCTCTCAGAGTGGCAGTGTCTCTCAGATGTCAAGATGGGCAGAGGATCACCAATTCCCCCAATGCTGCGGCGAAAAATAGTGGAGCAATATCAGAAAGGAGTTTCTCAGAGAAAAATTGCAAAGAGTTTGAAGTTATCATCATCTACAGTGCATAATATCATCCAAAGACTCAGAGAATCTGGAACAATCTCTGTGCGTTAGGGTCAAGGCCGGAGAACCATACTGGATGCCCGTGATCTTCGGGCCCTTAGATGGCACTGCATCACATACAGGAATGCTACTGTTATGGAAATCACAACATGGGCTCAGGAATACTTCCAGAAAACATTGTCGGTGAACACAATCCACCGTACCATTCGCCGTTGCCAGCTAAAACTCTATAGGTCAAAAAAGAAGCCATATCTAAACATGATCCAGAAGCGCAGGCATTTTCTCTGGGCCAAGGCTCATTTAAAATGGACTGTGGCAAAGTGGAAAACTGTTCTGTGTCAGACGAATCAAAATTTGAAGTTCTGGGACGCCATGTCATGCCAGCCCATGCCACATTTATTGCATGTGGCATGGGCAGCTTACACATCTGGAAAGGCACCATCAACGCTGAAAGGTATATCCAAGTTCTAGAACAACATATGCTCCCATCCAGATGTCGTGTCTTTCAGGGAAGACCTTGCATTTTCCAACATGACAATGCCAGACCAAATACTGCATCAATTACAACATCATGGCTGCGTAGAAGAAGGATCCGGGTACTGAAATGGCCAGCCTGCAGTCCAGATCTTTCACCCATAGAAAACATTTGGCGCATCATAAAGAGGAAGATGCGACAAAGAAGACCTAAGACAGTTGAGCAACTAGAAGCCTGTATTAGACAAGAATGGGACAACATTCCTATTCCTAAACTTGAGCAACTTGTCTCCTCAGTCCCCAGACGTTTGCAGACTGTTATAAAAAGAAGAGGGGATGCCACACAGTGGTAAACATGGCCTTGTCCCAACTTTTTTGAGATGTGTTGATGCCTTGAAATTTAAAATCAACTTATTTTTCCCTTAAAATGATACATTTTCTCAATTTAAACATTTGATATGTCATCTATGTTGTATTCTGAATAAAATATTGAAATTTGAAACTTCCACATCATTGCATTCTGTTTTTATTCACAATTTGTACTGTGTCCCAACTTTTTTGGAATCAGGTTTGTACATTTTACTTACAATGATCTATTATTTTTGAAACAAAAGCACTATTAAGTGGCCCACATGACTTTGAGGTCAGTGAGATTTTTATTTTTTTCTTAAAGGAATTAATACTTTAAACGAGCAAGGTTACATTCAGTTGATCAAAGTGACTTTAAAGACATTTATAATGTTACAGAAATATTTCTGTTTTAAATAAATGTTCTTCTTTTAAATGTGCTATTCATCAAAGAATCCTGAAATTTTTTTTTACAGTTTCCACAAAAATATTAAGCAGCACAACTGTTTTCAATATTGATAATAAGAAGAAATGTTTCTTGAGCACCAAATCAGCATATTAGAATGATTTCTGAAGGATCATGTGACACTGCTGGAGTAATGGCCTCTGAAAATTCAGCTTTGCCCTCACAGGAATAAATTACATTAAAAATATAATCAAATAGATAAAAGTTATTTTCAATTGCAATAATATTTCACAGTATTACTGTATTTTGATTAAATAAATGCAGCCTTGGTGAACATAAGAGACTCCTTTCAAAAACATTAAATAAATCCTACTGACCACAAACTTTTTGGTAGCATATATTGTACATTATTTAAACACAAGTCTTCTGAAGCTATACAAAAGTATTGTTTGAGAAACAGACTGAATTTTAATTTAGTCACAGTTGTTAACAGCTCACCAGACATGAATGCATGTTCAGTGTGTTTGGCACAGTTATTGTATCACTTCAGAAGAGTTTTACACATAATATTCGAGTCACACAGACTATTTTATAATGCTTTTGTCCATTCTTCATTACAGTTTAATGCTGCTTTTGCTCAATTGCATGAAAAAGAACAACCAATACATTATTCAAAATGTGTTGAATATTGCTTCAAGCAGGAAAGTCAGATGGGTTTTGGGGCTACATGAGGGTCAATAAATGATGACTGAATTTTAATTTTTGTGGTGAACTATCCCTTTAAAACCATGCTCTTCATTGACGCATATCTGAGAGCCTGCCCTTTAGATTCAGAGGTAATTGAGGTCGGTGGTAGTGCGCGTGAAAACAGAAGCTCTGCGGCACATGAATCTTGGAATTTTCCTGAACCTTCTCAGGCTTATCATCCTCGTTTCCTCTAATAGGGCATCCCTCAGTGATCTCATCAAATTGAGAAGCAGAGCATATGTAGCTTTTGAGATGATTAGCCTGCCAAGCATTTCATTAACCTGACCTAAGTGATTAAAAGGGGCAGATCCATTGATCCCCTTTGTGGTTCATGCATTATTACTTGGAGGCCATCTTCATGCAAGAACTTTGATTTCCCTCCCCTTCATGTAAGGATTTGCAGTCACTGACCTTTGCAGATCTGGAGGTGTTAAGAACGGGCTGAGCGTTCATGCAGAACATTGGCACGAGACGAGAGACGCGGTCTAGTTATGCCTGCTGCTCTGCTTCCCCGACCTTTCATACCCCCATCTCACGTCCTTGGCTCTTGTGAGATCACAGAGAGGTGAGATGCTTCTAATAAATCGCACAGAGGAAAAAAGGAATCTGCCCTGCGCCACATTATGCAGCCTTATGCAAGTAAAAACCAAAAGCAGAACAATAATATGCTTTGACAGTGCTTGACATAAGCCTTTTTCATAGAGTACTGAGAAGCTAATGAGTGGTATGAGAGGACTGAAAAAAGCACATAATAATGGATGCTGTCTGCTTTAATGCTTTTCAGGTGTGTTCAGCATCTAGCTTTCACGGAGAGGCCGGAGTCTGGCTGGCAATATAAAGAAAGCCGTTGCACTATAGATTTTATGACAAGCATCAGTTAACCAGTCTTGAATAATAGTGGAACCAGAAAGATTCAGTTTTTTGGAAATATTTTCAAATGTATGCTCTTTCACTGATGCTAAGAACATGCTGAATCCCAGAGGAACATATCAATTGTTTCTTTTCATACATGACTGCTTCATACACCAACATGATCTCAAGTAAGCTGTGAAAAAAATACATACATAAACAGTTCACTTGTTAAAACATAAAATATAACTACCAATGCTCTATCAATACATGTATAAATAAACGTTCCCAGTGTTGGGGAAAGTTACTTTTAAAAGTAATGCAATATAAAATTGCATTACTCCCTAAAAAAGTTACTTTTTATGCAAAGTAATCCGTTACATTACTTTTGCGTTACTTTTCACACCTGGGCTGGCTTGTTTTTCAATAGCAACAAAAAAAGTTATATTTTTGGCAAATGTAAAGGCTCTTTCACACCAAAAGTTAAACGAATAAGCCTCCGGCTGAAGAAAATACATATTTACACCTGTACAGTAGAGGGCGCAGCTCAAACAAACCTTTCGGCTGTGCTCCCATTCTGGATTAAAGAAGAATAGGATACAGAAGAAGTTCAATGCTCTTATTTCTAAATCTAATCTAAAGTAATTTTTGCTTATTAGTATGGTTAAATGAGATCATTAAAGGTCAGCAGCAAAGACATTGGTTAATAAAGTGAGATTAAATACATAAAGTATATTTGAGTAATTTAATATAGTTAATTATTTCAGGTTTGCGTAAAATTCTGAAATTGCATTTCAATGTTTTTATTCATTTTGAGGAATAAATGTTTTTGTGCAGGTGAGATGAGTAAATGCATGTTCACATTTAGTCTAGAACCATCGTGTGAAAAAGTAACTTGCGTTACTTATTTGAAAAAGTAACTTAGGTATTTTGTTGTAAATTGAAAAAGTAATGTGTTACTTTACTAGTTACTTGAAAAAGTAATCTGATTACGTAACTCAAGTTACTTGTAATGTGTTACCCCCAACACTGATTATTTTTATAATTATATATAACTTATATTGCATATCATATTCAAATGGATACCTATGTGTTTAAAATACCAACAACAACAATATAATAAATATAAATTAAATTGCTTATCATATTTGAAGTGATTACAAATTGATACATGAACATATAATGTAAACTATTCTATAAGTCAATGGACTACTCCACAAAATATGAATCAAGCATTGCTATCTCATGCTTTTAGGTCAGCAAATTTAATAAAGTTGGACTGCTACAGCTGATTACATTTCTTATTAATGATGATCAAGCGCCAGATACATCACAAGGCTGGTATATCTGCCTCCGTAACGCTCCATCTTGATTTTTTTCTCCCACTAATGCTTTCTGAAATCAAATTAGGAACAACCTGATTAATCTCACCCATTATTTCTCTTTCAATAATTTCATGCACTTGGAAAAACCTGGATTTCTCCCAAGAACCCATGCTGCTTTATTAATGAAAGTACAAAAATACAAAAAATAGTTTTGGTAAAGTATTTCAGGAGCCTGAAGAATTAAATGAGTAAAATATGGTCACAGGGCCAAATTGAATGAATGAATACTTTATTTCAGCCTGAACCTCTGCCAAAATGTTACAAATGAACAGATTTACCAATTTACCAAAGTAATTTTAATAATGGATTCTGTTCCAAAAAAGGAATCAATCATGTGTTTTGCAACATCCACTTTTTATGATGGCACTGGACTGGAAGTAGGGCTCATAAAGATTGTGTTTGATCTCATTGAGTCATTTTTTAACACATAAACATCTTAAGAGCCTATCACCTCTCTTTCTCTATGCCCAGAGAGCAGAGCAAGAACTCTGCAGAAAGCACTTGGCTGTTTTTCTATCACCGCTCTGCTCCCCAACACCCAAGTTCAGGTAGAACATTAAACAAGTCCTTCAAATTTTCATGAGTCAAATGTTTCCGTGTTTTACTGCCCTAAGATGTACCATTTGTCCATTAGATCCTTAAATATCATCAGTCTCTGTATTATCACTAAATCGTCTGAGCTGCCTACTCATCCAAAAGGAAATTCAAATAACTTGAATCAGGCCAGTGAATCACTTCCTCACCATCATAGCCAAGTTTAACTGATGGCATGGAATCAGACACATCATGAACCTGGCAACAAATCATCTGGCCTCTGTGACCTTGCAGTGTAAAGTCATCCCGACCTTTCAGAAGCAAGAACTGGAATGTTTTAGAAAGATGGACTCTGCCTTAACAGCTTGTTTTCCAGGAAAACCTTGCAGAGAAATTGTTTTGCCATCATTCGGTTCTCATGTTGTTGCAAATCTTGACTTTATGTCCAAGAAATAATCAATAGTAAATGGGTGCTGGGTCTTTTAAGCTTCAAAAAGGATTCAAAAATTCCCTGTTCATTGTACAGTAATTGCATGAACAAAGGCAACTAAAACATTCTTCAAAATAGGGCCTAATTTCATCTCCTTTTATGTTACACTGAAGAAAGTCATATATATTTATATTGCCAAAAATACTGTTCAAAAATTTGGGGTTGGTAATATTTTTTTTTATGTTTTTGAAAGTCTACTATAATCACCAAGGCGGCATTTATTTGATCAAAAATACAGTAAAAACAGTAATATTGTGAAATATCTTTATTATTATTTAAAACAAATGTTTTATATTTTAATTTAATGCATCCTTGCTGAATAAAAATATTAATTTATTTTTAAAAAAATCTTACTGATCCCAAACTTTTGCATAGCAGTGTATATTTAAAAACACATTTACACAAAATAAATTTTTAGAAATAAAAAAATAACATTTCAATTGGAAAACATTTCATAAAGCTGTTTTCAAAATAAATATATTCTAAAAAAAAAAAAAAAAAAAATTGCTGTAGGAATAGCAGAATTAAATTTTTTTAAGTGAAATACTCCTGTAATGAAGAATAAAAGAGGTAAAGTAAGTCAAGAAGAAAGACAGTGAAGGAAATTTCATGGAACAGGATTTTTAACATTCACAATGATAGCCAAACAAGTGCGCAGGTTACAAGCATGCACAGACTTCCTAAGATAAGCACCTTAAAGTATATGAATAAATTTCAATGTTCCCTTTGATGTCACTGCATCTTTGGGGTAAACATTGTTTGCATACCTCAGCAGGGTTGTTTCAGTAGGAATTCTTAAAATGCAGCAGCCTTTTTTTTCCAAGCAGAGTGTTTGTTATGCTTGGCATTGCCCACACCATGCCACAGTCGCCCAATCCTTTGGTGATTAGGCCGTTGATATGGGCTGCTTAATGACTACACCTGAGAGGTTTAGATTTAAGCTCCTGACAGTGGTGAGGGATGGATGAAGAGATCGAGAAGAGCAATTCCTCAGCAGAGTGCTGCGTCAGGGGATTGAACTGCCAAGGACGGTCAAATGCTCACTAACAATACCAAGACGTTGATGTATAATGTCAAACTTACAATGTTAATCCAAAGGTTTGGTAACCTTTTTAATGGGTTTGGCTCATTTATGTCTGTACAAAGAAGATTAACTTTATAGAAAATGAAACTCAGGAGATAAATAGAAATACTTTATGCTCCCAGAGGATAAATTCAATGAAACTTTTTAGTAAGACAAACCACATCCTATGAATTTGAATACAACCATTCTGCCACAGTTCTGCACACTATATACAGGCTTTGACATTAACACGGTGGATTTCAGCAGTGGTGTGTAACGCAGTCACTCCTACTAGCCACTTTGGCGGGTTGAATATTATATATAACATACATTTTTCAATTGTAGTCTTTTAAAAAGGCATTTGAAATAATAAACTAAGTGAAATATTTTCTATATCGATATATCGATACTGAAATATCTGAAACGCTTCCAATACTCATTTTCAGCAGAGCAGATACACGAGCTGCACTTTCTTCGTCTCTCATCTCTTCGACAGCGAGTTGATGCACAAACCCGCCTCCCCTCACTCACTTGTTTCATTTGCTCCGGATGAATATATTTGGTGTTACAGGGCTTGAGTTTCGGTGTAGGATTGCACGTATTGCTCATAATTTTACTCATTCTCACAGATTTTGTGCTCACACCTAAAGTATGCGCACATAACGCCACCTCTCAGTACTAAATTGAGTTCTTTTTCGCTGCTTATTGCGCATAAACAGTCAAATATACACACATACTTTTGGTGAGTATTCACGTAAACACAGTCAGTTATATTTTAAGTGAACATAAACAGTTGAGAAAGAAAACACATGTGTAACAGTATAATGGGTCCGTGTGTCAGGTATTAAAGTGACAACAGCCTAATTATGAGATAATATTTAAAATATCTATATGGCAGTTTTTCCCTCTGGCATTGATTTCAAAATTGTGGCCAGTGAAAATGCTAAGTGCCTAGTAACTTGAGAAAATCACTAGCCACAGTGGCTGGTGAGCAAAAAAGTTAATGTCAAGCCCTTTAGAAGCCATACTTCAGTCTTCAGTGTCACATGATCCTTCAGAAATCATACTAATATGCTGATTTGCTGCTCAAGAAACATTATTATTATCAATGTTGAATAAAATTGTGCTGCTTAATATATACAGTACTATATATATAAAATACTCATAGGGTTCCTGTAGCATTTTGGATGGGCTTAAACAGTAAAACTGTCACAGGAAACAAATATTCTTAATTATTTTGTATTTTCAAGAAAGTGTGTATTTACCCAATATTGGAATATTGTGTTTTTAAACTATGTATTATTATCTCAATACATACTTAATGAACTCTCTATGCAGCAGAAGACAGAATGTACCATTAAAATGTGCAGTCTGAATTGTTTTTAATTTCAAGACGAAAAACATATATTGTGTCCTTTAGTGTACTTATTACAATATACACTTGCATTACAAGTGAAACAATTGTTATCAGTAGAGAGAAATATACACATGTTGGTAGCGTTTTCAGGCAACACGAGTTAATTAATAATACAGAGCAGCAGCGGAAGGAGGCAGGCAATGTAATTTGAGTTTAATCTCTAATGTGAGGAAATGACATTCAGAGTTATTCTTACCTCAAGTGTTTCCGTCCGCCCTCAACAGGAAGCTCAGGACTTACTTTTTCTTTTCTAAATGACTTAGAGCCTTGCGTTATTATTATCAAATATTGATGGACCATCTTAAAACAAGAATATTGCTAAAATAATAAAATCTGCGAAAAACCCTTCGGTTACAGGAAGCGGCAAAAGGAACTCCTTAAGAGAAACAGACGTCAGAGTAGCATGAAAAATTTTCCAGACGTTTTTTTCAGACTTTTTTTTTTCTTTGATCCGAGAATAACTTTAGTGTTGACAAGCGGGTAATGGTTTTAGGTTTGACTATGACAAAATGAACTCGCGTCTTGCTTTCATATTGTGCCATAGGCTTTGGTTTTTCCTTCAGCCTCGTATGAGCTACCATAGCAAGGATTACTGTCTCAGTGGTTGACAGTAAAATATTTCAACAAGACTTACTGTATTGTCGACTACGGATACAAACCTGATACTAGGGAGCTATCTCAGAGTACCTGGTGCAATTGTTTTGGGCTTGTCAAAGTGAACAGAGAACCAAACCTTCACTGAAAATGCCTTGTAGGATCTTCTCAGATTACAGTGTCGCAGCAGAAGACGTGAGAACAATGAATTGCAAATAAAACATTTTCCTACAAATAAAAAATGATGACAATTTGCTTATCCACTCCCTGCTGGCAGAGATGTATAATCAGACATGTGAATGTTAAGCAGAAGATGATATAGACCCTGGAATAACTGTTTAGTTATCCATGGCAGATCCACAGTGGTTTGTTGTCTCATGTGCTGAGCGAAACAAATCGCTGCATAATATGCAGTGGAGGATGGCAGCGGTAAATCTGAGGCTTTGAGAGAATGATGAACACACATATGAGTGCTCACAGACTCAACGGAGGAAGCTGCAAAGTGCATCCTGCGGGTCTGCCTCTAAACGCCCACTGTAGCCTCCATTAGCAATGAATCGTAGTTAGTGTTCATTAGGGCTCAGATGCCTCTCCGCGGGTTGGTGGGAGCCACTGTCTTGTGCATTGATCATGATGTGTTTGGGAGCTGCTACCTCCAGTCCTGCCCATTGCCCACTGTGAGTTGTAAATGTGACTCTGGGAAAATCAATCGACAGAATGATTTCTTTACTAATCCTGAGTTGGGTGCCAAGTAAAGGGAAACAAAAAGGTTACATGTAGAGGTTAAAAGGTAAAAATCTAAACAAAACATTTAGTTTTAGACCAGACTGAAGTGAAGCAGAAATCTTTGCAAAAGGTTGTCAATAGAGAAAGATTCAATGGGATGGTATAGTTACAACATCTAACAGCAGGGGCTTACTTGTTAACCTGCCAAATTTTACCCCTTTGACCACAACTAACTATGTCCTACCTCATAAAGTGATCCCCCTGTAGCCAGTTTTATTAGGGTTGTTGTAGCATTTAGGCATCATCACTATGATTGACATGACTAATGAAATCTTTAGAAACAGATGTGGGGTGGAGTTTGCGCTTAACTGATTTGGGGGGGGGGGGATATCACGCTCCCTCAGAAACTGGGCGGAAGGAGTTTACTACCAGTAAGCTATCACTTCAAAACTGGCTTAGCATTGATCTTAAACAGTTAGCTTTTTACAGCAGATTTTGTTCACATATAACTTACAGTCATGTAATATTGTTTTTATTTACAGTAAACAATAGTAAAAAATAGTTTCCAGCCATCTAAAATCCTCAGCACACTCTGAAGACCACGTTCCTGGTTCTTTGCTCATTTTGAGTTAGACCTGACTAAATTCAGTGATTTGTTAAACCATCATTTGCACTGATGGATGTGAGTTGTTGCCGATTGCTGATTTGCAATGTTATTTGAGAACAAATTCAACAGGTTTATTAAAAATCTGAAAGAATGACATTGGAGATCACTATCGTGTTTTCTTCAGTTTTCTTCTTAATGTCTTCAGTTCAAATAAATGAGGAACGATGAGTTTTTTTGGGTGTAGCCTAGTGAAGTAAAAGTTTCTCCAAAATGAAAACTCTCATGAAACTAAGATCATTGGGTCAGCAATGACTAGAAACATTAGGATCAGTCTGGATTAGTCCAGTTCGTGGATGAATCGTTCAGTGGTATTTGTGAACCGGTTAAACAGGTTCACCACAATAAATCTGCTCAAAGGATGAATCATTCACAAATCAAATGGCTCTCATTTTGTCAACTTTGAAATAAAGACAATAAAATATTTTTTTTAAATCTGAATTCTGTAACTTTTTTTGGTTAAAAATGATCCAAAATAAATTTTTGAGCAAGTACATAACCAGCCAGTGTTCAAAATTATTTCCTTACCTTAGCCCGATTCACAACAGTAAGCTTGTAATAATGTTTTTTAATTTGAGTGGTAATGGTAGGTTTCAGCACAAAATTGTTACTTGCTTGTTAAGATGATATTTTCCGGTGAAACTTTTTATTTTGGTCATACTTCCAAGACGAAGAATCTGTGATTCCGGAGTACAGTATTCACACTGGTGCGGTGACACCTCAAAACATTAGATTCATCTGCGCTGAGGAGCTGTGCCGATGCACAACCCACGAAAAGAAGATAATTCCGCAAACAACTGCAATTGCAGGCTTCAAACAGAGGTGGCGACAAAGAGGCAAAACTTACGGACTGCAGCTTTAAATGAAATGTTGTAAATGTAAGTATTATGCTTTGGAATGGAGTGTAAGTTCCCCTAAATTGAAATACTGTATAGATATGGTAAAAAATATATATATATACAAAATAAAAAAATAAACAAATAATGTCCACCATAGTTTCTTATACCCTATGGAATGCGTGTACCAAAACAGTCAAGTTAATTTTTGTGTTAAAGAGTCAGATAACCTTCAGGAGGAAAGAGGTCAGACACAATAAGCAAATGCTCGTGCACCATCACTCACAAGAGATAATACATTTGAATATAATGATGCATGAAATTACAGATTTATTTATAGAAGGACTCCTAGTGTCTAAATGCCATTTCGTTTGAATAGAGGCTAAATTAATGTGCTCTACACCGTAATATAAGATGAATTACCAGTAGCATACAGTAGATCAACGTTATGAGCGATGCTGATTGTTTAATAAATCTCCTCAATGACTGGTTATGCTGCTTTTGATATTGACACTTTACGGTTGACATTTTCTTGTGCACTAAAAATACCGCTTAGATACTCTTGATGAAGATGGTGAACTCTATCACTGAACACTGCATCAGAGGTAAAAACCACATCAGTGTCAAGTCAATAACAAATCAATTACAGCAGTGCCAGACTGAAGTGAAGACTAGTCCCTATATCTGCCAGAGGAATATTCACAAGCTGTTACTGATGTGTCAGCTGCTCACAACCCTACTGTCCATATATAAGGCATGATATGAGGGATGTAATTCAGTGATAGAGATAAAAGCCTCAATGATTTCATCACATGCCTCCTCCTCGGGTGATATAAAGATGTTCGGGTCCACCCAAGGTGCTTACACAGCACAACTCAGTTATGCAATACATTTTGATCATCTTGCACTGTCAGACCAATGTAAGGACCCATTTCATTAGCTTAATTTTCGTATTCCAATGCTGCCATGTTCCGGAAGCAAATGATGAATTGCCTGAGATCTTTGTGAGGTGATTTCTACAGCCCCTCGAGGATTGACTGAATGACAGATATAGAGGAACAAGGGTGTTTCTGACAGCTTATTACATCCGCTAGCAGGGGTCTTATAAGGTAAACAAAAGAAGTCCTGCATATTCAGTGAACAGCAATGAATGCAGGAAATACCAGATGTTATCCACTTAATTCATTCCTGATTAGACAAAGAGTGGGAGGACTCATGAAATGAATGTAAAACTGCTATTGCTATTCAGGTTATGGAACGTCTCCACAACAATGAGGCGGAACTGGCAGGAATGAAGTGTAAACTAAAGATAAGATTAGAACATGCTTAGAATATTTGGAAGAGGTCAATATAAACAAGTAGAAGTCAAGTTTCATTGTCATACAAGCATTTATCAGACTCTTAAAAGACACTTATTTATTTTAGATATATCATATAAATAGGTAATATGTAAATATGTACCTGTAAATGTAAAATCTGTCTGTACAGTATGTGTATGTGTGCAGAGAGAGAGAGAGAATTTCCATAGACAACAGTTAATTTAGTGGGAAAAATGGAAATGGTTAGTCATTTTATCATATTGTTTGTAATATTTGCTTGCTTGGTCAGTGGGTTTTAGTTCATTTGCTGTTGTAGGCTGGCTCTGGACCTTTGAAATAACTGAAATAATCTGACCTGGAACTACTTCATAGTTGTGCGTTTACTGGAAATAATTGCAGGTATTAATAATAAATGTCTCCAGGTATTATAGGCCTCCTTGGTGTTTGTCAGACGAGTCCCCCTAGTGGATGAGTGAGGGACACATAGCTACTAATTACTTTATGCAGACATCCCTGTTGTGATGGTAGAATCCGTTATGTGATGTTGGATGATTGTTAAGTGGACCTTTTTTAATATCCGCATGTGATGTCACATTCTTTACAAAGAAGAAGTCCCAAGAGAATGCACTGCACATCACCAAATGTCATATAAAAGATTCAAGAATTTGTCCAGCAACCGTGTGGAATTATATTTAGAACTAGATACAGATCATGAACCAGAGACATTTAGAAGACCTGCATCATGTCCCTTTTCTTTAACAAGAGCCCTTAGGCTTCAGAAAAACCAATTGAATTAGGGTGGTTCTACAAAGGGTATACTCCTCTCTTTGCTGCAACCATGCACTAAGGTCATACATAGCATCATAACTTCATTCCTTTGGATTTATCTGCAGCTTTCAACTGTCAACATCCAAGCTGGCAGTGATATCCGAGTCAGCTCTTTGATTTATACTCCACCTAGAAAACAGGTCTTACCAAGTCAGCTGGATAACTCTCCCTCCACAACCTGCATCCTTAGTCACATGGATACTGTAGGGTACACCAGTACAAAACTCATTCATTTTCCAATATTATTCTGATATCTCTATATCCCCCCCCCCCAGGGACGTGCACAGACATTTTGGGGGGCAGGGGCTCAAGTGGAAAAAAGGGCACTTCTCATAATTATTTATTTAAAAAATAAAGAACCTTTAAATATATTAAGACAACTTTGACTTCCCTTATACTCAAGCAATTGTTTTATACTCCACAGATTTCTACAAAATAATTAGTTCAAATATAGAGACCATGGTCTTCTTTAATATTCACTAGGTTTATCACAAGAGAAGTCAACAGCAACTATTTTCAAGCTATATATATTTAGAATAAATAACTGCACCAAGGAGAGGGACATAGTTTCACTAATAATTTGTTTATTTTGCACAAATCAATAAATCGTTTCAATTGTTTTGGTGTTACTGGAATACTTCTTTCATGAAGTGGACAATTTTAATATTTTGGTCCATTTTTGCTGCCATGTCTTTTACTCTAATGGAAAGAAAACTCAACCCTAACCCTACACATTTAGATGGAGTTTGTTTTAAGCCTACTACCCTCTGTCTGTTTGCATCTGTAGATTTATTCTAAATGAACCAAAACAAGCTAATCTGCATATTTAAATTTTTTGCTAATTTTTTTTTCCTGAACTGTTAATATATTATATATTATAACAAATGCCTGCAGAGGGCGCCAAAAGCCTGCTGATTTTTGTTGTTAGACAGCACAGCACGATCAAATCCATGATCAAAGCCAACCACCATAATTAAAAATGTATTATTAGTTAATAATATTCGGCCACTTCTTTGTGATAGAACTGCTACAGACACTGTAATTTCTTCAACAAGAATATGTGGACATCAAACATGCAAAGACAGCGAGGGTTTAAACCTTTATTGATGTATTATCCTGTGTAAGCGTAGATTTAAGAATAGCATTATGTATAGCTAATGCTGTATTATGATTTTTAAATAGTTTTAATAAACCATGCATCCTTAGAAAACTGTCTAATAATGCGGCTCATGGATGCTCCTCTTCTGGTATTGACAGCCCAACCGATATCTTTACCATGGTTTAAAACGCAATACATAGCACAATAAAATAATTGAAATTATAATATTACATAAATTAGTATCAAATCAGGCAGATGCGTTGATGGTGGTCAAACTATTAATGCAGCGTTAAATGTATAAATAACCCTTAAATAGCCAAAACTTTCATGCTTGTGAACATAGGCTAGCCTACCTGAAAGAAATGCAAGGGATGGATCCATCTAGGGCTTTTTTCTTTTTCGCTTCTCATCGCCAGACAGCAGTTGCATTTTCGCGGGAATAGTTGTCACAAGTTTTCAGGTGAGGTGAGGTGGGGCGTGGCGCGCGTGCGTGCGTGCGGGCATGAATGGTACGGCGTGTCTCGGAGTGAAGGCATCTGAACTCGACTCGACAAAGCCGACCTAATATAGTTTTTTTAATTTTTTTTATTTTTTTTTTTATTCAGTAAATATATTTGTTTGACAGGGAAGCTGTGCGCAAACAGGAATATATATATTCATTTATAAAAAAAAATTAAATAAAAAAAAAGAATCCCAGAAAAAAGGGCACTTTCTCTCGAGGAAGAAAAAGGGCAGGGGCTCAAGCCCCTTTTTTGTCTATGTGTGCACGTGCCTGTCCCCCCCCTCTGTTTCTTCATTTGGAATCTCAGAAAGGATCTTTGCATGCCTCTCTAATATGATTAACTCAAGACTGAGCTCTGATTCCTTTATAGCCAGAATGTCCTTTATATTTCCACCATAGGTCACACAGTCAATGCAGTTATTTCAAAGCTCACCTTCATTGACCTCATTATGACAACTGTTGGTTCCTACCACTTAATGTCAATAATATAAGAAAAATGAGGCCAACTGTAGACATTTCATGCTTACATTAACCAGACTAATAGAATACATCAATATCTTAAGTAGTTAACATAGAAAGGTTATCAATTCAATTCAATTCAAGTGTGCTTTATTGGCATGACAAAAACTATACATTGCCAAAGCAATTGCAGCTGGGCTGCTTACAAATAGTGCATCTATGTATTAACAGAAAAAAGAATAATAATAATAGTAATAATAATATATAAAAGTATTAAGCATGTAGTGCAACATGAATGACTAATGTATGTAAGTATATAAACTAGAAAGGTTATCTTTAAGTTGAAAAAAGTTGAAAAAATATATATATATTTTTTTAGTTTAAAATGGATCAATATACATTTAAGATACACATATACATGTATGTGGAAACTTTTTATGTCAGTGTATCCACCCTTTTTCTTGTGAAAATGTATTTTAATCTTTTTTTTTTTAAGGAAATCTACATACTTCAATTTTAAATATACATTTAATGTATTTATTATCAATATATTTTCTTGATACATTTTTTGTAGGCCTATTTTTGAAAAACTATTTAAAGCTGTTTAGCCATATGGGGTTGAGTATTCTCAAGAATCTATCCTGGCAATTAATGTGATTTGTGCATATTATATGTGACCCTGGACCACAAAACCAGTCATAAGTCGCACGGGTATATTTGTAGCAATAGCCAACAATACATTGTCTTGGTAAAAATTATCGATTTTTCTTTTATGCCAAAAATCATTAGGATATTAAGTAAAGATCATGTTCCATGAAGATATTTTGTAAATTTCCTACTGTAAATATATCAAAAAATTATTTTTGTGAGTGGATATCCATTGCTAAGGACTTCATTTGGACAACTTTAAAGGCGATTTTCTCAGTATTTTGATTTTTTTCACCCTGAGATTCCAGATTTTATCTCAGCCAAATATTGTCCTATCCTAACAAACCATACATCAATGGAAAACTTTCATCAGCTTTCAGATGATGTATATATCTCAATTTCAAAAATGGACCCTTATTACTGGTTTTGTTGTCCAGGGTCACACACACACACACAGGTTTGTTTTGCTATCTTAGTGGGGACTCTCCATAGGCGAAATGGTTTTTATACTGTACAAACTGTATACTCTATCCCCCTACACTACCCCTATCCCTAAACCTAACCATCACAGGAAACATTCTGCATTTTTACATTTTCAAAAAAACATCATTTAGTATGTTTATTAATCCATTTCCCTCGTGGGGCCCGCTGGCTGGGCCCCACGATGTAGGTGATCTCAGGTTTTTATTACATCGTGGGGCCATTTGGTCCCCACGATGTAATATAAACAAGAACACACACACACACACACACACACACACACTTGTTTTTGTGAAATGTGGGGACATTCCATAGGCGTAATGGTTTTTATACTGTACAAACCGTATTTTCTATCCCCCTACACTATCCCTACCCCTAAACCAAACCATCACAGGAAACTAAAAAACACAAAAACTCATTCTGTATGATTTATAAGCCTTTTGAAAAGTGGGGACATGGGGAATGTCCTCATAAATCACCCTCTCCTTGTAATACCTATGTCATACCCATGTCATTATACACATTTGTGTCCTGATATTTCACAAAAACATGCCCACCCACACACACACACACACACACACACACACATATATGGGTGTGTGTGTGTGTGTGTGTGTGTGTGGGTGTGTGTACGTGTAGTTCTCAAAAATGAGAAAATTGAGAATTAAACCGCCAGAGGGCAGCATATAACAAAAATCCAGCAATGACTTGACGTAGCCAGAGGTGCTTCACTGTTATCAAAGCCACCTGAACAAATATTACTCTGAGATGTAGTAGTTACCATACTCGGCGAACTGATGAGTAATTTGTAAAAAAAAAAATAATAATAATAATAATAATTCGTCATTTTTACACATTGTATAGGCCTACGTATTATTTAGGCTACTATAACATTACTATGAACATGAAAAGAGAAAAGAGGAGAGTGAAAAACAAGAGATAAGGAGTAACCTTGGGAAGTGTCTCTACTCATGTGATTGGCTGACAGTTCGTTTGTGTCTGTAGTTCCACTATAAAAGGTCTGCTAACGGTACTCTCATATTGTATTAGCTTGGAATACTGCGCTCCTTAAGGATCTACAACTCATCATGATTTTTACGCAATGGATTAACATATCTGGATTTTACCACTTATAAATTCCGCAAAGTATCCTGTCTGGCTTTAGATTATCTGATTATCAACTATTTCAAGAGGACTTTTTCCTTCTATTGGACACTTTTTTGCGCACACTGTACACCATGGCAAATACTTGCTTACAGTTCACGGGTTTTGTGATGGGTTTTCTTGGTTGGATTGGGCTCATCATCGCCACTGCCACTAATGAATGGGTAGTCACTTGTAAATACAACATACACACCTGTAAGAAGATGGATGAACTGGAGGCCAAAGGTTTGTGGGCAGACTGTGTGATCTCAACTGCTCTGTATCACTGCATCACTCTCACGCAGATTCTCGAGTTACCAGGTACGTGCAGTGAAATAATACATTAACTAATAGTAGTAAAAGTGTTTTTGAAGTTTTTTGGGGGGGGAATTTATTTTAAGAATTTTTTTGGTCGGAGTAAAGATGAAAATCATTACAAATTTAGTTTCCATTATTTAATACAGAAGCAAAATGATAAAATAGCCTATGTTTAGCCTATAAAAACAGTGTACAATTTATGTTATTAAATTAAATGAAATGCATCAAATGTGAAATAAATGTATTAGGCTATTTGATCGTTTTAATACATTAAAGCGTATTTCATTTTAAATCTGATTATATTTTTAAATATAAAATTATATTTAAATTAGAATTAAATTTATTGTAGCCAATAAAAACTATCAATTATTTTTACATTATCTATAAATTAGATTTAGGCTAAATAGTTTATGCAAAACCAATTTTTTCTTCCTCCACTATTTTTAAATATATATATTTTACTCTTAAATATTAATAATTAGATTACAATATAATTAACTGCATTTTAGTATTACTATATTGCCATGAAATCGAGAATAAAATGAATCTGTTCTTTTTTTAAGCGTACATCCAGACGTCTCGAGCGCTGATGGTCACAGCATCGATTCTCGGATTGCCTGCTGTAGCGCTCGTGCTCATGTCCATGTCCTGTATTAACCTCGGAAGTGAACCCGAAAGCGCCAAGAACAAACGATCAGTGTTCGGTGGAATCCTAATCCTGCTGACTTGTAAGCATGTATTTGTTTTTGTTAAATTAAAGGGATAGTTCACCCACTCCCCCTCAAGTAGTTCCAAACTTGAATAAATCTCTTTGTTCTGTTGAACACAAAGGAAGATATTTGGAAGAATGTTTGTAACCTAACACATCTCGCCCTCCCATTTACTACCATAGGAAAAATAAATATATGGTAGTAAATGGGGGGGAGATCTGTTTGGTTACTGACATTCTTTTTAATATCTTTCTTTGAGTTCAACAGAACAAAGACATTTCTACAGGTTTGAAATTACTTGAGAGTGAGTAAATGATAACAATTTTCATTTTTGGGTGAACTATTCCTTTAAGGTCATATACGCTCTGTAGGCTACACTTACTGACATGTCCACTCGTTAATCTGTACATTTATTTAGATGTGTGCCAAACAGACAGATACAGGCCTACTGTTCCCATAGAGAAAATGCATAATTCCTAATAATCGGACTTGGAAATAGATTTCTCACTCCTCCTCCCAGAGGACCCATTCAACTCTAATTAGTCTTAAATATGTTCATGTAATAGCCAGATTTCCTTTGAATGAGTTAAATCTGTAATCAGCAGTAAGAGTCAGCTGTTTAACCCTTTGAGTGATCTTTAGCTCTCCCACTTACATTATGGTCAAAATATAACCAAAATAATACTAATTAAAGAATAATTTAATGCTAATAGTGTGTCTTTTTTCCCTCAGCTTTTTGTGGCATCGTCTCCACCGTGTGGTTTCCCATCGGGGCCCATCACGAGAGAGGTTTGATGTCCTTTGGCTTCTCCCTGTATTCGGGCTGGGTTGGCACTGCACTTTGTTTTTTGGGAGGCTGTATGATCACCTGCTGTTCAGTGGACACCCCTGCCGCATACACTGACAACAACCGATTCTACTACTCCAAACAGGGCCCCGCCCATCCTGTCCCCGCCTCCACTAACCACGCCAAAAGTGCTCATGTGTGAGCTTCGGGATTACTGCTCAGATTATTCTCTTTCCTCTCTTTCTCCACTGTTTCTTGTTTCAACCACGTCTCTATCTACAGTGGTGACTCTTTGGATAGTTATGGTACAGCTGAACTCTAACCCTTTGACTCAGCAGCAGGGTCAGTCGCTGGTGAAGTAACTGCACTGAAGTATTTATTGTTCAAAGGGTCTTCAGTACAATGTGCCATTTTAAGTCCTATTTTTGTAGTGGGAAATGTGTTTTTTCATATGAATACTAACAGTATTACCAATGTAAATCTTTCAGTTTATTTCAGTCTGTTTGTACAGCTGTCTTTTCTCTTTGATTAATTTCAGAACATTTCAGAATAGCCGCCCAAACCAAATTGCACCAAAATTGGACCAAAGCAGTAACTATTTAGCAATATTATTTATTGTAATACTTGTACGCAGTTTTTATTATGTATTTTGTAATAAACAAAATTGTCCATGTGAAAATACCTGTGATAGTGTTTTTTTGATTATATGTCATTTTTATAAATAAAACCCTCTATGCTGGTAAAATTAACTGAATTGCTCTCCGCAGGACTGTATATTGTGAAGCACATGGCGTCTGCTGTCAGATGGCAGGTGCAGTGCATCATCCTTAAACCTCTCATTCATTCTCACTAAAAGCACTCGAGACGCACATACAATTCAGGCGCCCAAGACATGTACGTGTATCGATTTCTTTTTCTCCAATGAGAAGCTAGTCCCATTACGTCTGATGGGCAACAATGACTGGCAGACAGCACTGATTAAAGGTTAACGGTCGCAATCGGCCATAAAGGAAGATTTATGCTCTGGTTGTGACGAGTCTCCATCTTTGTTCTCTGATTGGGGTCCTTGCACTGAATGCTTCCTGGTACACGTGGTTACAGTGGGCATACAGTCAAAAATGGCTGAATATACTGATGATATAAGCAACATGTGAAAGTTTTTGTACATTATGTGGAAAAAAACAGTAAATTTGATCAGTACAGTAGGATTTATCCTATGATGGGTGCTTTTTAGATGTCAAATATTGCTTCTTATTTGTAGGTATTAACCGTTTGGTTAGAGGTAGTTCAATGAAAACTTGCTCTCTACAATTTTTTTCAAATATGGCTGCAAATGATGACCTAAAAGCAAAGGGAGAGACAGAAAAAGCAGAGATTGACCTGAGCTAGAAGGAAACAGGAAGTTGAAATGTTATGATGTTAAACCAGCCTTCGTTCGTTGCTTGGAGAGAAATGTTTTAGGGCTTCCCTTTTAAAGGGTCATGTAACACTTTTTTTTTTGAGACATTAAAATTATGTTGCACAACATTATTTGAAGAGGAAAGTAGATAATTTAGGAATTTTTGGGCTATTTTAGTAATCCGGTGTCATGAACCCCCTTTAACGTGTGCTCTATTCAGTGCCTGGTTAGAAAACTTAAACACATGATATGTTGTTTTAACTATGTAAATATGACTATACTTATCTTTAAAGTTATGTTGCTTTTGATTTCACAAAGCTAGACTGTGAAATTTAATATTTCTCTTTCTTGAACTGCTTAGCTCACTAGCTTAGCATACCACTAGACTGTTAGCCTGCTAGCTTTATAAATCTATAATTTTTGATCATTTGTTAAGAACATGCAAATAATAAAATGTGAAACTACACTTTTTTATTATATTTAATTTAAAATATATTTAATAAGATCACCTGTTGTACAATACAGCAGGCTACAGTAGTGCTAGCATCAGAGAACCGATAGCATACAAGATACAATTACAAAAGGCTATCCCCAAGTACAAACACATTTGTGAGAGGGGACCAGATTGTAGATGACACCGGATTTGTAATTTGAAGAGAACTGATTAATGCTGAAATGGGGCGTTTCATGACCCTTCAATGTACTTTATATAATTCAGGAAAGGGTGTATCTCCATTTGAACAAACATATCTTCAATGACTAGTCAAGGTAAATCAAAGTAATCATACTCTAATGTGGAAATACAGCAACCCTGACACACTTTTAGCCCGTCTGTTTTTTCCTTGAAAAACTGATACTACTGAGCATAAAAATGACAGAGTTGTATATTTGGTATCTGATACTCAGTAAAAATTGTTGCTGATTAAAATATCACAGTATGGGAC
This sequence comes from Anabarilius grahami, assembly GCA_003731715.1. Taxonomy (NCBI): domain Eukaryota; kingdom Metazoa; phylum Chordata; class Actinopteri; order Cypriniformes; family Xenocyprididae; genus Anabarilius; species Anabarilius grahami. The sequence goes on from RJVU01044706.1 coordinate 6,432,292, forward strand.
TGACCTTGAACTGACCAGAAAAATCTGCAATTTCCTGAATGTTCTGAAAACACAAAATGGCTTCTTACAGGAAATGTCTGATTATTTGGGCGGTGAGTTAATATCACCTTTTGCATAAAGATTAACTTTAACACAAGGATGTATAAGTATTAAAGCAACTACTAGGTATTGCATAAGCTTAAAAGTGCATATTATTTACATGTGTTTTTAAACATATCAGGAAAATATAGCCATTTACCACACAGCATCAATGAATTTACCATCTTCCTCCCATCCAGGATTAGCACCAGGATATTTTGCATCAGGAAAAGGGGAGGCTTTTCCCCAAACAGATGAAATACAATATAAGGACATCACATTTAAGTTTGATTCAGGCTGATGACAGATGACACAAATGACGTCCTATGAGTGACTCATAGGAATAACACATTAATGAAGACCCTCCCACAAAAGGAGTGTGCTTCAGGTTGTGTCGATGTCTGCACCATACAGACAGACGGGTCTGAACTGTATGAATTGAACATAACAACATGCTTTGAGATCTCCAAACCATATTGTACCACATCGACCACCATTGCAGAAATGATAATGGAACAGTACGTCTCGATCTGTTCATCTCATTCCTCTGCATAGCCGGCGGCGCCCCTCCCAGTATGACCATGTTTGTTTTGTGCTCAGGTACGACCCTCGGATCGCTGTTATTCTAGGCTCACCGCTCCACCCCACAGGAAACAGAGCGGGCCTGCACCGCTTACACAAGCCACCCATGTGAGGATTTTTATTACCTCTGATTTCGGGTTGTTGTGAGACAGCCTTAAAAAGCGAAAGGAAAACCAAGAGTCACGCTTATCTGATCTGCAATAAATGACTTTCATTGTTGCATGGAAGCAATATTAACATCTCATTACACAGTGCAACGGGAGAGCAAAACCACAAGTAGAAGAAACAATAAATAGATTCTTTAAAAAAATCATTGAAACCAGAATACATCCACTTCATACCAAAATATACAGCAGAAACAAAGATCAGATTTGCAAGGGAAGCCAATCTCCACATTTCCTGAACAAATACCAAACAAACTATGATAGCAGGAAAGATAGTTCACAAAGTACAAACACTGTACCTTTTCTCAGAGACAAATAACAAATAGTAGCTGACTTTAAAAGCAACAGTGGAAACATTTTTTGATTTTTTTTTTTTCCAGATAGATTTTTAATAAAATATTTCTGTATGTAGATTTTTATCTTTCTTAAAGGGGTAGTTCACCTACAAATGAAAATTATGTTATCATTTACTCATCCTCATGTAGCTCCAAACCTGTATGTCTTCTGCTTAACACAAAAGAAGATATTTTGATGATTTTTTTAGTCAGTGGGGCCCAAAACAGCTTCATTGGACCCTGCTGACTTCCATTAATTTTTCAAAATACAGGTTTGGAGTGAATAAATGATGACAACATTTTTATTTTCGAGTTAACTATTCCTTTAAAACCTTGCCCTTCTTAAGCCTATTCTTATGTTCTAACATTAAACTAAATCAAAACTACTAAATCAAAATCCAAACGTCTCCAGTTGTTTTTTAATCTAGAAAGAGGCCATTAAAAATATATGGTTTCATCACTTTTCTTCAGAAGTTCTGCTGAACCATAAGAGAACCCACAAAACACCACTGGCGGTAGCTACGCTACCCCATCGGAGAACCTGAAGGTATGAAATGCCTGTAAAAAAATACTTCTCTTCGATATCTCACGTCTCCACACTGTTATATGGTATTCTACTCTACAGAAGTAAAATTGTGTCTTTTGTCAGATACAGTAAACAAAGGATGCAGACTTTGGCTTGCTTTGTAAACAGAGGCCACTCAGGACGAGGAGGATTTGAGGAGTGTACGGTGGGCAGGCTGCTACCCTCGTCTCTCAGAATGCTACATTTGAGAGTTACATCAAGTCTTTCGACGGTCACCACACATGCAAATACTCACGAACATAGTTTTACTCTGGGCCCCATACGTCTGAACATGCTACACATTCAGCAAAATGCCACGGCGACAAAGAATCACATCATAGACCAGATGCAAGGAACAAAACCAACCCAGGCCCCAAAATGAAGCTCAATGCACATTTATGACTTTAGTCCTATTAGGACTTCTTTTTTTTTTTAAGTTTTAAATATTTGTCACAAACACAAGAGGGGAGACACATTTAAATCAATACGTCAGTGCGTGTAGGTCTTCCACATGTGTGGATTTGAGGCCTGGCTTGGTTGTTCTTTTGTTTTTGGCTGGCAGAGCTGTAGCACAGATAGAGTTGGACTGGACAGATTGGTTAAACGCCACGTGAATAATGGGAGGAGGGAACAGCAGAAGAGCACATCCAGATAAAAATTCACAACACGCTCTCCACCACATGCAAATTTCCCTCCCTTACCCTCTGTTTTCCTAAATCACTTCTCCTTTTTTTTTTTTTTCAACGGACACACTGACCAGCCGAGAGACACAAATCGTACTGTGGTCACACCGTCGGTATTTACACAGAGCGGCCTGCTTGCAAGGATGAAGCGGAGTCACTGGCACATTGGATGAATGGATGGTCGGTTGTGACACGTGATGGCTGACAGGCACCTTCAGCGGGAAAACAAACCCATGGATATGTCGACATCAACGAAAATGACAAACAGACAAGCATGGACATCTTGATGGTCATATTTAAAGCACACACTGACAGATGAAGGCACTATTGCAAGCAAAGTCCAATTACTATTTGTGACAACCTACAGTCCAAACCTCACTTGGGCTAGATGTTTGAGCAGAAGATTTATCAAATCATTCCCCATCGTATTTTATGGCTATCGTCTATCTTTGCTTCTCAAACTAACCTTTTTGTACGCGATAATAAAACTGATTAAGAAAATAGCTGCTTACTAAAATAACTAAAGTGTGCAAATCGCTTGAAGTGTTTTAAGGGCTTCACATGGGAATTTTTCAGCTGGTTTTATCGACCCCACATAAAGACAGTGTCGAGGTTAATAGAGTGGAAGTGACCTGTGAACGGACATCGTCCTGACAGCTGAAAGATGTTCATATTGGGAAAAGCCGTGGGACTGTGATAACTAACAGGGCAGTAATAAATTCTAGTTACTGTAATTTGGTCGGGGAGGACTGTTGCTTTCAAGTGAAACATTAGATTATACATATTTAAGTGCTGAGGAGTTCACTAACATGATTATAATGAGAATTCATTTTAATCTGTTAAATTCATTTAAAACTTTTTAGGTGCTATGTGGTAAAAAAAAAAAACCTTCTAAAAGTTAAATTCCATCCTAAACATTCTCATTATCCTATCAGTATTGGAAAATGGCTGCAAATGAAGGAATAGGAGTAAAATAAAAACTCTTGCAGAGACATAACAACCTAGCCCAAGGGTTCTGCATTTGTTGGCAGACGAGTACATTCAGATTACATTCTCATTCCAAAGGATCGTCCAAATCATCGTCGACCACCAGCGCCTCAAAGCCCGGACTGGGTTTGCCAGCTTTGCTTTTGGCCCTGCTGTGTGAGGAGGAAGAGGAGGTCCTGTGGTTGTCCACCCTGTCCAGGCCGTCAGGCTGAGGCTCGCTCTGCTCCTGGTGTTTCGGTTTCTGGTGCCCACCACTGCCCTCATGTGAGCCCCAGCTTTGGTAGGGCTCTTTGTCTCCAGAAGGGTACAGATCGTCATCCACAGCAAAGCTGTCGTCCACGCCCATGTCGTAGCGCTGGTATGTGCTAGCGTGGGCTTCCTCCTCGCGTGCCGTGATCTCTAGGGTGCTGTTCCACATGCCATAGCCAAAGTAGATCAAAACACCTACATTGATGAACACACAGAGACAACACAAACAGTGCACATGTGCATAAGCCAATGCACGAATGGAAGTGAAAATTTAACTCAATTCATTGTTGACAAAAGATACATCAAGAAACACAGCCAAGGATTGGCAGTGGCGACATTAGTCTCATATAAGAGAAAGAAATGTGTGGGTCATTCCTGTCATGTAATAGTTTTGAACTATGATTGTGCTGTCATTTAAGGAAGAATTTCTTTAAAAAGGGTTTACTAGTCGGTGCCGATGGCCTCATGGGCAATGCGCTTCGGGCGACCCGAGTTCGAGTCCCGGCTCGTGGTCCTTTCCCGATCCCGTCCCCCTCTCTCTCTCCCACTTCGCTTCCTGTCTAATCACTGTCCTATCATAATAAAGGCAAAAACGGCAAAAATAAATAAAAAAAAAAAAAAAAAAAAAGGTTTTACTTTACTTTCAGAAATATGCTCTGGTCGGAACTTAAACTTCATTAATTATAACTTTATTATTTACATGATGGCAAAAAATGAACAGGACTGAACCTAACAGGATGAAAATCAAGACCTAATATTAGCATTTTGATTTTTATAACTATCTTTTGAAACTGGGATATTATCATAGTGATTTCAGAAACATTCCACCAAAACAGGATGGAAAGTAAATGTTTTTGAAATAATTATCTTATGCTTACCAAAAGGGTGCATTTATTTGATCAAAAAACACACTAAAAACTGTAATATTGTGAAATATTATTACAATTTAAAATAAATGTTTTGTATTATAAAATATTTTAAAATGTCATTTATTCCTGTGATGGTATAAGCCTGAATTTTCATCATCATTGCACCAGTCTTCAGTGTCACATGATCCTTTAGAAATTAGTTTATTGTGCTTATTTAATGCACTTTAGTTTAGGGTCCAATTCTCACTATTAACTAGTTGCTTATTAGCATGCATATTACTGATTAATGTTTTTGTGGAAACCGAGATAAGCTTTCTTTCAGGATTCTGAAATAATTTGAAAAATAAATCTTCTGTAACACTATAAATGTCTTTACAGTCACTTTTGGTGAAGCTGAAAAAAAGTATCAATTTGGTTACACTTTATTTTACAGTGCCGTAGTTACATTGTAATTACTCAAATAAGTACTGATTACTATTAATTAACTACATGTACTTACTATAGAGTTACATTTAGGGTTAGGGTTTGGTGTAGGGTGTTACTTGTAATTATCCATAATTTACTGTTATTACTATAGTAAGTACATGTAGTAACATGTAACTACGGCACTGTAAAAGTGTTACCATTAATTTCTTAAAAAAAAAAAAAAAAATCGTACTGACCCCAAACCTTAGTTTGAACAGTAGTGTATGAAACCGCCCTGCAAATCAGGAATGACCCATGTAAATAAGATGCTGCCTGTATCATCAACATGTCCATTTAAAAAAATATTGAAACTCACCCACAAAGCACCATACACCAAAACGGATCCATGTGATGGTGGAGAGCTTGAGCATGAGGTAAACATTCACAAGCATGGCAGAGGCTGGGACGAAGGGAACGCAGGGAGCCATGTAGGGCAGGCGCTTGGGGTTCTCCGGCTGCTGAATGATGATGAAGATCAAGAGCGTGATGACCAGCAGCAGCAGCACCAGCAGCAGCACGGCCCACCACTGGCCATCAGCGATCTGACCTGACCCAAAGATGATGAGGGAGCAGAAGCAGAAGTTGAGGATGAAGAGCAGAATGACGCAGCGAGTGACGGTGCGGCCAGTAGCCACAGTGGGCCGGTCCATCTTGCCCGGCAGGCCGAGCCGAATGCGCATAGTGTAATAGCGAGGCCCCAGCAGCTTCTTCAGCTTCAGCAGGTACACGCTGTCCGTCTCATCTGACTCAATGCCTGAGGACATGTCCACAGTGCCGTAGTTGGGGTGACTGGCGGTGTAGGTGGACTTGTCAGGCTTACCAATCAGCATCTCGTTGTCTCCCAGAGACGGCAGGTTCTTGGCTCCGCAGGTGTTCGTGGTAGCTCCTCCAAAATCATCACCCTCGCTGACCGGTGAGCAGGCTTCTTTCTCGCACTCGGCCAGCACTCCCTCCTTACGCTTCGCGTTCTGCTCGGAGAGGAAGTTGACGAATCCGTGGATGTCTCCTTCGGGCTGGTAACGCAGCAGTAGCACACACACCGACACTAGCGTGTAGGCTAGCAGAGTGCCAATGGACATCATCTCGATCAGGTCCCTCAGACTGACGAGCAAAGCCAAGAGAGCAGAGAGGAACCCCGACACCACACAGGCCACTGCAGGAGTCTCTGTGTATGTGCTCACATGGGCCAGGAACCTGCAACAAACAGATTGTGCACATGACATCTTCAATCCTCCAGTCACAAGGAGGTAGAGGAATATACAGGCGTAAATGGGGTCTAAACCGAATTTGGATGTGGTCAGAAACACACATGACCTCACTGTATTTGAAGTGAGAAGCTAATCCCTCCCTGACACATGAAAGGACTGATTACTCAACTGTCAATCAACAACTGCACTAAAACAACTGTTTTAAACTTTGTCAAATATGTGTGGCTAGAAAATTAGTGTCTGATTAAAAATTTTGGAAAAATGCATTTATATAGTAACATTCGAGTTCGGGTCAGTAAGTTTATTTTTTTTATTAAATGCTTTTATTCAGCAAGGATGCACTAAATTGATTAAAAGTGAGAGACATTTATTATGTTACAAAAAAATTCTATTTTAAATAAATGCTGCTCTTTTGAACTTTCTAGTCATCATCAACGAATCATGAAACAAATATCAAGCAGCAGAACTGTTTTCAACATTGAAAATAATTTGAAATGTTTCTTGAGCACCAAATCAGACTGGAGTAATGGCTCCTGAAAATGTACACTCTAAAAAATGCTGGGTTAAAAACAATCCAAGTTGGGTTGAAAATAGACAAACCCAGCGGTTGGGTTACATGTTTTCCCAACATGCTGGGCAGTTTTATTTAACCCAACTATAGTTTAAAAATTACAATATGGCTGGCTTAAAATGAACCCAAAATAGGTTGGAAATTAAAAATCAGACACATAATTACTAGAGGCAACAATAATAATCAAAAGGTGAACAATTATTAATAAGCAATTTAATTCCTGTGTTAAGAAAGTTAATTCCGGTTCCTGTGTTCCTTTGTTATAAGTTCCCGCCACTCATCAGTCTCCATGGTCACCATCATTATGAGTTCATGTTTATTAGCTGTGTATCGTTAATCACCTTGTTATCCTCACTACTTAAGTTCTGCCTTTCATTTAGATGTGTGTATCCCTGCCAGTTAGGATTCTGTTATTAAACCTTGTATTGGAAAGTTAATCATCTTTGTCTTTATCTGGCTGCCTACACACGTTATGTTACACCCTCATGTCGTTCCAAACCCGTAAGACTTTCGTTCATCTTCAGAACACAAATGAAGATCTTTTTGATGACAGAATGCTGTCAGATTTCCTTCCATAGACTGCCTTTGCAACTTGTACTTTGAAGCTTCAAAAATTTCAGAGATCAGAAAACGAATCCATATGAATCGAGTGGTTTAGTCCAAATTTTCTGAAGAGAGTCGATCGCTTGTTATGATGAACAGATTTAATTTAGGCTTTTACTCGCATATAAACATTGATCAGCAAACATAAACAGAAGCTCAACCAAACCTGAATAACGCACAAGAACAAACCTCTTCCGGAAGCTCAAATGTGCTGCGTAACACAAGAATGAACCTCATTAGTTGCGCAGCATGTTTGAGCTTCCGGAAGAGGTTAGTTAGGTAAGTGGATTCGTTTTCCGATCTCTTCATTAACTTTTTGAAGCGTCAAAGTGTCAGTTGCAAAGGCAGTCTATGGAAGGAAATATGACAGCATTCTGTCATCAAAAAGATCTTAATTTGTGTTCCGAAGATGAAAGAAAGTCTTACAGGTTTGGAACGGCATGAGGATGAGTAATTAATGACAGTGTAGCTTTGCCATCACGAGAATAAATTAAAATGTAAAGTATGTAAAGATTAAAAACAGTTATTTTAATAACATTTCACAATATTACTTTATTTATGATCAAATGACCCCAGCCTTGGTGAGCATAACAGACTTATTTCAAAATCATTAAAAATCTTTTCGACCCAAAACTTTTGAATAGTAGTGTATGTAGTGGCAGATTATGTGAAGCACAGTTGAAATTCATTTATTGCAGTAAATTAGTGGAGTTCATTTATTAAACTCCTCTAAAAAAGGCTTTCCGCTCAAAACATCACATTTGCAGTAAGATTAAAATGTCGCTGTATTTGTAGTCTTTTCAAGTTTTTAAATACTTTTTCATGCTTTTTCAAAAAGAACCCTCCCTTTAAAATCTAATCACAAGTGGTCACATGAGATGCATTTGAGACACTTTGAGAGATGTTACTACCAAGTGTAAACGGCAGTGTATCTTGTCTGACAACTTCTGAACACCTGTGACTGGTGTACTGACGTTAATACCATGTGTAAACAGGGTGAATCATCCAAACATTTTATCAAAGAAGTCTTACCACCTACCCATTATACTGGCTTTGATTTTAAATGTCAGGCACAAAGTAGCATTTCTTTTGAGACTGCATGATGGCAGGAACTCATTCCTCCAACAGAGAATGATATTTAAATGGCATTTTAATCATTTGAAATGTATAATGGAGATTGATGCATTAGGAAGCATCATTACTTGACCCTGTGATTACTTTTTTTGTGATTTTGTTTTATAGTAGGGCCTACCTGAAGAGCAAACCATCTCCTGCCATGGCGTAGATGACTCTCGGCATTGGGAAGAGAGAGCCCAACAAACTGACTGTTAGTCCTGCAATGGAGCCGACGGCCACTATGTATTTGGCAGTTTGGAAGCCATGTAAAGAAAACATTTCCATCAAAGGAGCATCTGTGTCAATTTCAGTGTAAGGGACCATCAGGGTGAGAATCACACTGACCTGTGAAAGAGGAAGAAACAGAGTCTGATTCATTGACCTTACAATTAAAGGTGCAATATGTAATATTTTCTGTCCGCTAGAGGTCGCTAGAGGCCTATTCAAAACAAAGGCGTAGCTTGATGAAGCCAAGTTTGAGCGCGGAATCTTGGGACATGTGGTCTTCACCTCAACAGCCGGTGGAAAATACTCGGGATGGGACTCGGGAAGAAATCATGTTCATGGGTGCGATTATTAACGTTACTGTAGTATGAAGCAGAGCAGGACCGAGTGTTGTGGGAGCTGAACGAGGCCGCTGAAGCGATTGCGCAACACGCCGTGAGCAGCGGAACTTTTATTATGCCGCAGTCGCTGGCGCCGCTTCCGCTTTTCCGGTCATGAGTATGAGGTAACACAGCTCTGTTTATCATATTAGATACTTTTGAGTGTGTTGAAAATGATGTTACTCTGTGCGTTCGCTCGGCGGTGGCTGTGAGACACTTGTTTGAGACACACTGCAGTAAGCTATATTGATTTTAGAATATCATATTAAATGCTGGATGACTTATGTTGATAAATGGCATGTAATTAATTTTAAAACATATTGTATGATGGAGAAAATGCTGTATTACTCTTACTAAAAATAAAGCTGCATCTGATTATGCTGTGTTAGCTACTTCACAAAATAGTGTTTTTCTCTAAGGCATGGTAAAGCATGGCACTGGCAAAAAAATCAAGAAAATTTGATTTATACAATAAGACTAAATGTGTTGAGCTATTTAACAATAATTAGTTTTCTCATTTCTGATTTACAAACAGTTGCAAACATTTGGGATGTTGTAAGTACTCAAGTGAACAAAATATATAACACTGGCCTAGTGGTTTTTGGATATTTTACTGCAAAATTCTTTCATATTGCACCTTTAAAGAGTTTTTTTTTTTTTTTTGCTGTGCCTTTAAGAAATGCCCCCATCATAAATGTGCCATTCAAGCTGTTAGGATCAGACTGAAATGATCAGGAACATTGATAAAAAATTAAAAATTTCTAATTTTTGGAACTTTTGGAAGGATATGCAAAGAAGCGACAGCCAGAAACAGTACAAGGTTTGACAGACTTTGACTTTCATTCTTATCATTATTTTTTTCTGGTGTTTAGGACTAATAGAATTTCTCCTGAAGTTTCTGAACACCAAATAGGCATCATTGATGTGTTCATGTTTTCAAATATTAGGCGTTATAAAGTTGCAAATGTACAGAACAAGTTGTTTTTGCAGTTTAGTTTCAATAAATGTTCTATTTTTGCTGGGTAGGAAGCACTGAGTTCTCAAAGTTACAATCTGTTTTCATTGTACAATGGACTCTTTTATATCAAGATCAAGGATGCTTTGGTTAATCATGATACATTATGACACATTTAATGAATTTCAGAAAATGCAACATCTTCATCCGTAACACCAACACACACATATGCACACAGACACAGACACAGACAGACAGGGAACCAAAGTGCCTGGGCTAAAATTAGCCTCTATGACAACAAAATGAGATCTGGAGGGGCGAACACTGCTAATTATCAAGTTTGCTCCTCATCAGACAGTCCTGTAGGTGTGAAAATGAAGAGCCATTTTAGTAAAGGGAATTTTGCTCAGCTAAAACCAAAAGAGACGTGAGAAAAATTGGAGACAGATAAAGAATGCAAGAAGATCAAATAGCAGAAAACAGGGAAAATAGAAATAAAATGTATAGAATATATTGTTCTGAGATACAGGAAAGAGGTCTCTTGGTGAGTTAACACCCATTGCGTTACTATGACAACCTCCTACAGACAGACAGCATAGCAAGGTGATAAAGCCGGAGAGCTTTTAATAAATTCAGACATGCTGCATGGAGAGAATAATCAATGACTGTCTGTGAACACAAAGAAAGGAACAAAGAAAAGTTATGCTACAGTAGATGGTCTTTTGGCATGCATCATTTATATTCTTATATGGAGAAGTTTAAGTATAAATAGACTGCGAATGACATATTAAACTTAATAAAACCTTTTAAAAGTAATGCATTATAATATTGCGTTTCTCCCTAAAAAAGTAACTAATTGCGTTACTTAGTTACTTTTTATGGAAAGAAATGTGTTACATTACTTTTGCGTCACTTATTCTCATCTGGGCTGGGCTTGCTTGTTTCTTTTTTTTTTTTTTAAGTTCTATTTTTGGCAAATGTAAAGTCCCTTTCACACTAAAAGTGAAATGAATAAGCTTCAGTCTGATCACAAATGTAATGTTTTTCTAAAGTAATTTTTGCTTATTAGTATGGTTGAATTGGATCATCGAAGGTCAATAGCAAAGACACTGATTAATAAAGTAAGAATAAATACATAAAGGTTTGTGCAACATTCTGAGATTGCATTTCACTGTTTTTATTCATTTTGAGGAATACTGACTCTGTTTTTGTGCACGTGAGATTAGTTTAGAACTACAATAACCATCATGTTTACACACAACGCCTCTGCTCTTACTCTCGATTTCTCTCAACATGGTGACAGGAGAGCTGTCAGTCAATACATGGGAAAACAAAGTAATTTGCATTCCTTATTTGAAAAAGTAACTTTAAAAGTAATGTGTTAGTTTACTAGTTACTTGAAAAAAGTAATCTGATTGCATACCTCAAGTTACTTGTAATGCATTACCCCCAACACTGAGTATTAAAGATGTAATTTAACAAAATTGAGGGTTAACTGGACAATCAAAATAGCCAAAAGATAGCAACATGTTAA
>RJVU01044706.1:6449550-6492668 GCA_003731715.1 Anabarilius grahami
ATATAATATATCTAATATACACTTTTTCACACTAGCAGTGAAATATTACGCTATGTTATACATTTCTTGAATCCAAACATATATATTACAACTACCAATAAAATGATGTATTTTGCACATGCCTATTCACATAAAATGTGTAATTGTGATTTTTTTTATTTCTAACACAAAATCATTGAGGAAGATCCTGTGAATTATCCCAAAGAGATGCATTTGCTGTTGTTCAAGTGTGTTTCATTCACTTTTTGAAGTAAATCTAAGGCTGTTGACTGATAAAACATTTGTTGTGGTAAAAGCCTCTTCATGCTAGCCTAAAGGAAATGTGCTGGCATACTCACAAGAGTTACATTTATACCGCCTGATTAAATACTAATGCAAGACTTCTTCCCATCAGCTATTCACTGATCTTTGTAAAAGAAAGGCCTGTTAGCTTAGGTTAACAGATGAATGAATGCTTTCCACAACATAAAGCATATAGCACAATATTTCACTACCATTGTGGGTCACAAAAAAGCAGATAAGAACTCAGTCATGGGTATCTCTGTCTGGCTAAATGACACTTTCTAGAGAAATCATCAACCAAATTATTTATATGCTAACAATATGTCTCATTCGATTCAGATTTGAAACAGAACAGAAAATTTGCATATTATCATCAGATTTTCACATAGCTAAACTGTTTATGGCATCTGTGTCCATCATTCAAATAAGAGACCTTCTTTATAAATACACCTTCATCAGTGTCTGGTAGCTGTAGTGATGATTCATGAGTCATTCATTTCCTGTCCATCCTGATAAAACAGTTCAAAAGGATTAAATAAATATGAAAACTAAGCTTTCGTAGGTGGTACTAAATGTAATGGCTTTTTGTAAGAGTTTGTTGATTTGATATCTTGAGGGCCTCTTGATAGGAAGAAGCTGAAGATAACATCAAGACCCATGTTGAACACCAATAGAATGTGCTGATGAGCCCTGGTTTGCAGCCAAATAGGAACAGACAAAGAACAAAACCCAGCCTGCTCTCATCGGCTTCATTTCCTATCTGACATTCTTTCTCTTCTGATCTCTCTCGTACTCTTACATTCTACCAACACATTATTTACACATCATTTTATAGTCCTTTCCTCTTCTCTTTCACCACTAGCCCAGTCTCTTCCCTTTTAACTCATCAATCCTGTCACTTTGAAGGATTTTGATGGTTTCTCTCAGCTGTAATGATACTCTCTCTCCTTTATCCCATGTCTAACTGTCTGCAGGAAGACAGTGACAGATCGCAGGGAAGTCTGTCCATCACATGGCTCCTGACCAGGATAACGATTTGTCACAGGTTTACAACCGCACAACAGGCCACATAGACTGCGTCTATCTGCTCTACCAAGCTTTTCCTAAATGTATGATGGATTCTGGTTTCAAGCAAAACAATCAACTAAGATGATGTCCTGCAAAATGTAAAAGTAAAGGTTATTTAAAGTTCATATGCCAGTCCATAGTGTACAGTTTAAAGCTAAACAGTAACATTACCCTGATGCTGTTTGTCCTTTAGGGTGCTAGAAGAGTATATATTCAAAAATTTCCAATGACCTTATGACTCACACATGTATAAACAGGTATAGTATAATGCAATGTAAGTCGCTTTGGATAAAAGCGTCTGCCAAATGCATAACTGTAAATGTAAATGTAAATAAACAGTGGCCTGAGGTGCAACACAGAGCATTGGTATTATTCAAAGAGAAAAGATTAAGCCATAAAGAACCTACTGTACATTCACAGCTTTGCCTGTATATAATACTTTCCACATGCATTTTATGCATTAATGGGAATATATAAAAAAAATGCATGTAAGCGGAAAGCATAGTGCAAGGCAAAAAATGCCTTTTGCCAAACACATATGAATGGCATACAATCCATGTCAATTCTTAGGAACTTTATATGAGTTTCTAACATTCCCCCTAATATTCTAATATATTTTTAGATGATACTTACAATATATGTGCTTAAATGATGGTTGACATAATAATAATAATAATTAATAATAATTTGTTACATTTATATAGCGCTTTTCTGGATACTCAAAGCGCTTTTACATATAGTAGGGGAATCTCCTCAACCACCACCAATGTGCAGCATCCACCTGGATGATGTGACGGCAGCCATATTGCGCCAGAACGCCCACCACACACCAGCTGATTGGTGGAGAGGAGACAGAGTGATGAAGCCAATCATTGTATGGGGATGATAAGGAGGCCATGATGGACAGAGGCCAATGGGCAAATCTGGCCAGGATGTCGGGGTTACACCCCTACTCTTTATGAAGGACATCCTGGGATTTTTAACGACCACAGAGAGTCAGGACCTCGGTTTAACGTCTCATCCGAAGGACGGTGCTTTTTGACAGTATAGTGTCCCCATCACTATACTGGGGCGTTAGGACCCACACAGACCACAGGGTGAGCACCCCCTGCTGGCCTCACTAACACCTCTTCCAGCAGCAACTTAGTTTCCCCAGGAGGTCTCCCATCCAGGTACTAACCAGGCTCAGCCCTGCTTAGCTTCAGTGGGCAACCAGTCTTGGGCTACAGGGTGATATGGCTGCTGGTAAGCATAGCTGCATAGTGATAACCACAGTAACATTTTGACGTATTACAGCTATGAACTATATGTAAACATAAAGAAACATATGGATGCCACTTTAACTCAATTGGTGTTAGCTATTCTTGGCCAAATTATAAGAGACAGGAGAAATATTTTCAGCATTAGGGTGGTTTCACGATAAAAATGTATATGTGCTTTTTAACAGTAGTGTGTGTGTTCAAAAAAGTTCAAAAGTTTGGGGTTGGTTAGATGAAAGAAGTCTCTTATGTTGCAATAAGGTATGCATAAGGTAGCATTTAAAAATACAGTAAGTAAATATCTCATTTGATTTGTCAACTCAAAATACAAAAAGTTAATTAACTAAAACTTTTATGTTAATTGCTATCAAAATTAAGCTAACTCAGTACTTCAAGTTAGGAGCAATTAACATGCATGAGTACTACAAACTTGATAGTTCTGTTTACTTAAATTTGGGAACATCATAATTCAAAAAACTGATTACCTCAAATATTTTGAGTTAGCCCAACTTATTCAGGTTTACAGTGTAAAAAAGTAATATTGTTAAATATTATAACAATTTAAAATATCTGTTTTCTACTTTAATATATTCAAAATGTGATTTATTTCTTTAATGTTAAAGCTGAATTTTCAGCATCATTACTTCAGTCTTCAGTGTCACATGATCCTTCAGAAATCATTCTAATATCATTCTTGGAGCTCAAAAAACATTTCTTATTCTTTTCTATCTATTGAACGGTAGTGTATACGGCAAGAAAAGCATATTCAAAGTTGGCTGTGACATTCATGCTGTATAAGCAATTATATAATTTTATGAAACAGCCAGAAAACACAAACCAAACAGGTGGAGCCCCAGGTGGATGTCAAGTTCACCTAAATCAGTCATGTCTGTCATTTAGGAATCAAGATAATTGTATAATTGTGTAATTGTGCGGTGTGATTGGTAAGGGAGGAGGTGATGGAAAGTGTTTGGCCATCTGCAGGCAATGTGAGAAGAATTGATTTCCATTGTGAGATCATTGTGTGGGAAAAGTGAGTGGGCGTATTCTACAGCTTTTGTCGAGGAGGTCTGATTGATTGAACCATAATGTGCATCTGATACAAACCTGCCTACTTGTCATTATTCATATTTGAGGAATAAAAAAGCATCATAGAAATGCTTCTCCTCACTGCTCTAACTGTTCAACCTTATATATAACAAATGTTTACTTTTTTGTTCAGTTTCAAGTCGATGTTGATTAATCTGATAGTATTTGTTGTTGCATTTCATTCGAAAACACATACGCCATCACTAATCCCTAAATAAAATTTTGGGACCTGGTCTATCCACATCCTAATAAAACATTCAGGAGATTTTTATTTAGCTCTAACACACAGTCACATGGTCTAGTCATAAGAAATATGACATGTGCTCTGTCATATGGTGAAACATATTTTATCTAGAGCTGTTTTCAAAGCTAATGTCCAAATTCTGGCCTCTTTTATTGTTTATATGTTCATGTTATACAGATTTTAATGTAGCCAATTCAGACAACAGTCTTGACGAGTTTCCTTTCTCAAGTTTTATTTTGAATCACTGATATAACAATGAAAAATATAGACTGTGAGATTTGAACCCACAGTTCCAGATGAGAAAATGACACCCCAACAACTCACCTTCCTTTCACACTACATAATTCTCTTGCTAATAACAGAGTGAATTTACAAGTCAATTTAAGTCTTCTCGCCTTCATCATTTCACCTTGTGTGACACTGCTGTTGCCTATATTCAGAATCAGAGATGGAAATCTTCCATCCCACTGTTCTGCTGCTTTAAAATTTAACCTGAGAGTACAAGATACAGCAAAACAGCCAAGCTATGGCTGTAGCAGATGGTGTGTAGAAATGGTGAGCACAATTGCATTGCTCATATTACATAGAAGGATTCAGACTGCATGTATTTTTTAATTGCACAGCCCTGCCAATATACGTCCTGGCAGAGGGAATGACTGAGAGAGTGTTCTGTCTTCAAAATGTATTTACTGTTTTAAAAAAACAGGATTAGGATACCAGTCCTTGTTGGTAGGATTACAGACACACGTCTTAAAAGTAACTGAATTATGCATATTAACTAAAAAGAATTTACTGCAGCACTGTTTAGAATCTAAAGTGAGGATCAGCATCAAATTAAAGATTATAAATAATTATATACTGCCATTCAAAAGTTTTTTTAATCTTTTTTGAAAGAATTTTTATGCTTACCAAGGCTGCATTTATTTGATCAGTAGTTATATTGTGAATATTATTACAATTTAAAATAACTGTTTTCTTTTTTAATTTATTCCTGTAAAGGTAAAGCTGAATTTCCAGCATCATTACTCCAGGTTTAGTGTCACATGATCCTTCAGAAATCGTAATGCTGATTTGCTGCTCAAAAAANTCTTTTAAAATTTATTTGAGGATCAGCATCAAATTAAAGATTATAAATAATTATATACTGCCATTCAAAAGTTTTTTTAATCTTTTTTGAAATAATTTTTATGCTTACCAAGGCTGCATTTATTTGATCAGTAGTTATATTGTGAATATTATTACAATTTAAAATAACTGTTTTCTTTTTTAATTTATTCCTGTAAAGGTAAAGCTGAATTTCCAGCATCATTACTCCAGGTTTAGTGTCACATGATCCTTCAGAAATCGTAATGCTGATTTGCTGCTCAAAAAAACATTTCTTATTAGTACTAATGTTGAAAATAGTTTAATATTTGTGTATAAATAATGTCTTTATTGTCACTTTTGTTCAATTTAAAGGGATAGCTCACCCAAAAATGAAAATGTTGTCATTACTTACTCATCCTCAAATGGTTCTAGATTAGTATGAGGTTCTTTCTTCTGTTGAACACAATAAAATAAAGTTATATTTATGGGCTTTTTGTGCTTTTATTTGGAGAGGACAGTAGAGAGCAGACAGGAAAGCATTGGACAGAGAGAGGGGGGCAGGATCGGCCTTGGGACACCGTGAACACATTTGAGCCATATGTTGGCACACTAACCACTTGGCTATCGGCACCAACAGAAAAAGAAAAAAAAAATTATTTTAAAGAATGTGGGTAACCAGACAGTTGATGGCACCCACTGACTTCCATAGTAGGAAAAAACTACTATGGAAGTCCAAAATTCTTTAAAATATCTTTTTTTGTGTTCAACAGAAGAAAGAAACTCATACAGGTTTGGAACAACATAATAATGACATTTTTCTCTGAACTATCCCTTAAATGCATCCTTGCTTTTAAAATATTAATGAATGAAAGAAAATCTTACTGATCTTAAACTGAGCACCAGAAAAAATATGAATACTCCTGGGGCCGTATTCACAAAACATTTTATCTTACCACTAAGAGTTCTCCTAAATAGCAGTAAAAGTTCTTAGCTAAGAGTTTTCTCTTAAAACCTATTCACAAAGCTGCTGAGACAAACTTTTACTAAGGAATCGACTGAAGTCTTAAGCTAAGAGTAAGGGCGGGGTTCACCTCGTTGCTATGGAATAGACACACAGTGATTGGCTGATGGGCGAGGAGTCAGCGATTTAATCAGAAATATTGTAGAATGAGGTGTCATGTTTCCATATTAAAATAAAGGTTTTAAAATACAAATGTTGCCCTATTCAAATAAATATTTTTTATTAAAAATGTTGCCATAGTCAAAATAAAATGTTGCCATAAAGGTTTTAAAATGTAGGCTAAGTGTCACTAATTAAACTAGCATATACAGTTATCTGTCCACCTCTTGGATGTCTTCATCTCAAGAGAATGCAGAATTCAAGCGACAAATTATGTTTTATAAACAAAGTTTGGGAGAAACACATTCAAACGGTCTTTCTAATCAGCTCGAGAGGAGGAATATATACACAGACGAGAGCCGACTCGCTTATAGTTACTTCAACGGTTTTCTGCATCTCTCCGCCAACCCATCCCTCACTCTCGGCTGGGGATACAGGGAGAACTTTGGTTTTGGGCTAAATTCCAAGCTCGGAGCCCTCAATCCCCTTGGACAGCACACCAAATACGCTTATTATATATTTTTTTTACTCTATTCAATCATTTGTAAGTGTGAACTCATGAAAACCACTGGCACAGGTAATCAGACAATATTTATTTATTTGTTAAAGATTTTTGGCGTCTCATCGTAGATTCAAATCTATAAATCAAAATGTATTGAATTTATGAAGAAAAAGTTCAGCACCCAAGGCTCTATCGCTATTGGCTCAATGGTGTACAGTGTCTTTGGGTGGATTAGGACTGTTTGTGATTTGGTCTTAGTGACTTAGGAGTCCTCTTGACTACTCCTAACGTTTCACAGATTTAGGAGCTAGTTTTAGCACTAAAATGCTTTGTGAAATACTCTTGGAGCAAAAATGTAGGACTCCTAAAATTAGGACTGACATGCCCATTATTTTTAAGAGTTTCTCCTAAATCTGCAAGTTAGGAGCTACTTTTAGCCTTAAGATGTTTTGTGAATACGGCCCCTGTTCTATACAACATAGAAAGAAACTAACCCACTTACATAAAGTGGAATGATGCTCCATTTAATTCCACCAGATCTGACTTACTTTGTTTTTTTAGCATGAATAAACACATATACAGGTGCTGGTCATATAATTAGAATATCATCAAAAAGTTGATTTATTTCACTAATTCCATTCAAAAAGTGAAACTTGTATATTATATTCATTCATTACACACAGACTGATATATTTCAAATGTTTATTTCTTTTAATTTTGATGATTATAACTGACAACTTAGGAAAATCCCAAATTCAGTATCTAAGAAAATTAGAATATTACTTAAGACCAATACAAAGAAAGGATTTTTAGAAATCTTGGCCAAATGAAAAGTATGAACATGAAAAGTATGAGCATGTACAGCACTCAATACTTAGTTGGGGCTCCTTTTGCCTGAATTACTGCAGCAACGTGGCGTGGCATGGAGTCGATCAGTCTGTGGCACTGCTCAGGTGCTATGAGAGCCCAGGTTGTTCTGATAGTGGCCTTCAGCTCTTCTGCATTGTTGTGTCTGGCATATCGCATCTTCCTCTTCACAATACCCAATAGATTTTCTATGGGGTTAAGGTCAGGCGAGTTTGCTGGCCAATTAAGAACAGGGATACCATGGTCCTTAAACCAGGTACTGGTAGCTTTGGCACTGTGTGCAGATGCCAAGTCCTGTTGGAAAATGAAATCTGCATCTCCATAAAGTTGGTCAGCAGCAGGAAGCATGAAGTGCTCTAAAACCTCCTGGTATACGGCTGCGTTGACCTTGGACCTCAAAAAACACAGTGGACCAACACCAGCAGATGACATGGCACCCCAGACCATCACTGACTGTGGAAACTTTACACTGGACCTCAAGCAATGTGGATTGTGTGCCTCTCCTCTCTTCCTCCAGACTCTGGGACCCTGATTTCCAAAGGAAATGCAAAATTTACTTTCATCAGAGAACATAACTTTGGACCACTCAGCAGCAGTCCAGTCCTCTTTGTCTTTAGCCCAGGCGAGATGCTTCTGACGCGGTCTGTTGTTCAAGAGTGGCTTGACACAAGGAATGGACAGCTGAAACCCATGTCTTGCATACGTCTGTGCGTAGTGGTTCTTGAAGCATTGACTTTAGCTGCAGTCCACTCTTTGTGAATCTCCCCCACATTTTTGAATGGGTTTTGTTTCACAATCCTCTCCAGGGTGCGGTTATCCCTATTGCTTGTACACTTTTTTCTACCACATCTTTTCCTTCCCTTCGCCTCTCTATTAATGTGCTTGGACACAGAGCTCTGTGAACAGCCAGCCTCTTTTGCAATGACCTTTTGTGTCTTGCCCTCCTTGTGCAAGGTGTCAATGGTCGTCTTTTGGACAACTGTCAAGTCAGCAGTCTTCCCCATGATTGTGTAGCCTACAGAACTAGACTGAGAGACCATTTAAAGGCCTTTGCAGGTGTTTTGAGTTAATTAGCTGATTAGAGTGTGGCACCAGGTGTCTTCAATATTGAACCTTTTCACAATATTCTACTTTTCTGAGATACTGAATTTGGGATTTTCCTTAGTTGTCAGTTATAATCATCAAAATTAAAAGAAATAAACAATTTAAATATATCAGTCTGTGTGTAATGAATGAATATAATATACAAGTTTCACTTTTTGAATGGAATTAGTGAAATAAATCAACTTTTTGATGATATCCTAATTATATGACCAGCACCTGTAATAACCTTTAAGTATCACCTTAAAATCACCTCACATTTCACCCAAAAACAAAAGCATCCAAACAGAACACTAAATGTAGAAACTTTGCTAACGCTTGTCTTCACCCACACACAGTCAGACCTTTTCTCGGGGCAGTATAGTGCAGCTCCTCCCTTCTTCTTGCTTTCCCTGCTCTACTCTCCTCTCCTCCCCCTCCTCCTCTAGGGCGCTGCACTGTTACATAAACTGGCTGCTGAGTGGAGTGAATCTGCCTGGCACAAACATAACACCATTTCAGGCCATCAGATTTATTGCTATCTCTTTCTCAGTTCAACTCACAGAAGTATCAGGGCACATTCAGAACCAAATTAAACCAAATATAATATATATATACAGCACTCTAAAACGACTGTTTTTGCCGCATGATGTTGATAACTGTTTGATATATAGCAACAATATGGTATTAATCAGTTAGAAGGTGTTAATTAACAACAAACACTCCCATAAGGCACTGCATGATGCATACAATAACAAAATCTTAAACATACAAACATTACCACTGTACTTTCGTACAATACAAAATGGTTCCTAAATTGTTGCCAGGCAGTTTACTCTACAAATACTGCACTTTAAAGAATGCATTTGGGTTTTTTATAAGGGAATGAGTATTTATTTATGTGTAGTCTCCCCTCAGCTGTACAGACTACATTATGTCTCATGCTCAGATGCAGTGCTGCAGGTGGTCCTAATTGACGGAAAGCCTGTAATTGTATTACAGCATGTGCGCAAACAGTATGAGTGACATCACAATTGTGGCAGGAGCTTAATGGGAGCGAGCACAAATGCGGCTCATTGAGAAAAAAGCAAGTCATACCCATGAACTCAGTCTGAGTCAAAAAAATAAAATAAATAAAAATACAGACGTGGCTTTTCAGGAGCCAAAACACATCAAATGTAGTCACAGGTGCAATGATAATAGCTGATCTTTATTGTCCACTAATGTGGAAATTTTTCAAAGCTACACTGTAAAAACAAATCATCATTTTAACAGTAAAAAGTAAAAATGCTACAGTTAAAAAGTTTTTGTAACTGTACCTTACTGTAGAGTGAAAATTTGAATTTAAACAGGACAATACATGTAATTTTATGGTAAAACACATTACAAATTATTGTTCTGAAGAAAAAATAATTACCTTACTTAATTACCATTTCCCATAAGTTCATGCATTATGTTCATGCAACATTGTTTATCTTTTATTGAAATAAGAAATTATTATTATTATATATTTCTATCAATTATCCACAATAATGTGTTTAATGTTAAATTTTATGTTGTTTAAAGTGTAATACTACTTACACTTATCTTCTGCCTTGTGACATGATTACATTTGAGCATAAAATTAATAAGATTCAGTATAATACAGTACATAAAAATACGGGTGGGGTGCAGTGTAATAAAAACATGAGTGCACAGTAATAACATACATGACTCAATATATCAGAATAAATAAGCTCTATAAAAAACTGAATCAATAACACCAACAAATACATAAAGATTGATTATTCAATAAAACAGCAGATGGATAATGGAACAACAGGAATGGCAATCATTTCCGTTTCTATTTAACTGCTTAGAAATCGTTCACAAGCAAAATTATCAATAATCAGACCACTTCTAAGGAGGTGGCAAACATGAATCTCTATACAACTAATTCCTACAAAGGAAAAGATAGCCTAGATTACATGTCAAGCAGGTTAAAAGTACCCTTACCAACTATTTTTAAGTAGTAGTCTAATATCATACTAAAAGAAACTAAATAATGTATAAATCAGGACGTGTATGTTTCAGCACCATGGTCAGCGCCGCTGTATTTTACACGACCGATTATAAACAAAGCAGCATCCATGAGTAACTGCCATCATGTCATTGGAGATTAACCTCGTTTCACTGCCTAGAGCTCCGCTATAGATACATTCACAGGCGGTGTAATCAAAAGAGGCCATTGCTTATCTAAAAACCCAGTCATTAATAATGTAGACAAGCCTTTTGCCTTTCTATTGCATAAAAAGCATGTTATTGAAATGTAGACATTCACTTGATAGCGATCTCACACCGCCCCTCCCGTGAAACACAACCAGCTGATACTAAAACAATTTTTTTTCTGCTCTTCTCGTTTTTTTAAAACAACAACGTGGGTTTTAATTCATTACTGAAATCGGTTTAAAAGATTAAAAAGTTAATTGTGAAAACATATCGCTGTTATCCCAACAGAGCTGCTTAAAAAATAACCGCAAGAAACTAGATATAGAAGAACCGTAGCTGCTTATTATGTTTTTTTGTTTGTTTGTTTGTTTGTTTGTTTTTTTTGCGCCTGTAAACTGTAATTTGTTCATATATGATTCTGATTTGGGGCTGAATGGGGTCTTGTGTACATCCTGACCTAGTGTCCTGGTTTGGTCAACACTTACCTTCCAGGCTGCTGCCGCTGTCCAGCTGTGCCGATGCTGATGTGAGGTGCTGCGGCTCACAGCAGCGCGATACGGTGGCGTAGTCCAAAGGCAGGTGGATCCCAAGCAGGATGCATTTCCGTTTGCGTATCATATAATGCTTATTATATACATTAACAATGATTTATCATAACTTAAAGCCGCACTAAAGGCGAAAAAATCATCATTGTAAGGATTAAGGTCGTCGTAGGAAGGGATACTTCACTGATGCTGCAAAAGGGACGTGTACGCTCGTGTAGTAACGCAGGGGTTAAATTATTCAGACGCTGCCTCCACGTGATAAGCGAGCAAATTCATTATTTATTATCGTCGTCTACGTCAGTGACGTTATGATATCATTGCGTGAGAACATCTAGCCCTTTTTGCGACAGGCAAAATTAATGATCCGTCATCATTCCTTCATCAAAAGCATGACGGGAAGGAAACAGGAAGCACGCTCGCTGCATCTATTGAAAAGATGCACAATCCGGGAGATGAAAGTGACATGATGCTAGTACTGATATTCCTAAACCAAAAGTGCTGTTTGTTACAACCTACCCTCAGGAAGCGTTGTAAAACTAATAGATTTAAAAAAAAAAAAATTAAAAAAACGATGTAAAAAAAAAAACTATGTAAAAAAAAACTATGTAGCCTATTTAATTTTTTTGTTTTAAATTTCGTATAGGCCTACATTTATTTTCATGTCATCCGTAAAACCTCTATTTAGCTTTAAATATATTATTTCAAAATGTTATAATAAATAATAACATGCAGTACAGTAAACAAATGGGAAACAAATGCAGAAATACTGTAAAACATAATAATCTCACAAAAATTTTTTTAAGGCCCGTTCACATCAAGGACAATAACTATAACAATATAGGCTAGTTCTAAAAACCGTTCTAAATGTAAAAGAATAGCAGAGTCCACACCACAACTATATCAATAACAGCACAGAGAAACGATATCGTTGGAATCCCTTTCAGAATAATTTTCTTCCAGCTGATGAACGATAAAAACATTGACAGCCAATCAGAATCCACCCTTCTTTGTCTAAAGCAGCAGACGACAAAAGTGCAGCGCGCTTACAATAAACAGAACAAAATCGTCCGCTGGTGTGGACGGGCCTTTATTGCTTAAAGGTATAGTTCACCCAAAAAAGAAATTTCTGTCATTAACTATCCTCATGTCATTCCAAACCCACAAGACCTTCGTTCATCTTCAGAACACAAATTAAGATATTTTTGATGAAATCCAAGAGGTTATTTTATCTCCCATAGAAAGCAACGAATTCGAAATGACCACATTCAAGGTCCAGAAAAGTAGTAAAAACATCGTTAAAATAGTCAATGTGACCACAGTGGTTCAACCTAAATGTTATGAAGCGACGAGAATACTTTTTGTGTGCAAAAACAAAACAAAAATAACGACTTTATTTAACTATTTCTTCTCCTACGCAGTTGACGCAGTGCAGCGCTTCCGTGTTTACGTCCGAACGCCAGCTCAGTATTGGCCGGCTCTGGTCACGTGAGCAGCACGACACATGCGTGTGATACAGATTCGGCATTCTGACGTAGAACACGGAAGAGCTGCAATGTGTCTTCAATGTAAACTGCATAGGAGAATGACAGGGAGAGGAAACTGTTGAATAAAGTCGTAATTTTTGTTTTGTTTTTGCACACAAAAAGTATTCTCGTCGCTTCATAACATTAAGGTTAAACCATCGTAGTCACGTGGACTATTTTAACAGTGTCTTTACTACTTTTCTGGACCTTGAATGTGGTAATTTCGTTGCTTTCTATGGGAGATCAAAAATAAAAAAAACTCAGATTTCATCAAAAATATCTTAATTTGTGTTCTGAAGATGAACAGTTCTTACGAGTTTGGATGGAACGACATGTGGGTAAGTAGTTAATGACAGAAATGAAATTTTTGGGTGAATTAACCCTTTAATATGGTGAAATATCAGTGCATCTTCTGTCCACATTACCTGTGTCTATTATTTATTAGTTTCATTCTCTATTAATAACAATGAGTCCAGTTTGCATGCATGAGTCATGGAGTCTTACACCACAAGCAGGGCTTGACATTAACTTTTTTGCTCACCAGCCAATGTGGCTAGTGGTTTTCCAAAGTTTCTAGCCACTCAGCATTTTCACTGGCCACAATTTTGCTGTTGGGAAATTACATTTTATATGATTAAAGTTGACTTTGGCATGCTAAAATTACTTGATTTTGAGTCATTTTACTTGATTTAGAAGATTAAAAACCCTTTCAAACTTTCAGATTGACCACCTAAATCAAGACTAGGCCTACATGGTATATCAGCTGGTATGTACAGGTGAGTAATATGAACATATTATGATAAATTTTATAATTGTATAAGTTATTTTTGCTATATTGTTTTATATTTTGGCTATATAAAAAGAACAAAGAAGCAAATTAGCAAATTACAAATACAATAGTAAATTAAATAGCCTAAACTTTTCAGATACAGTGGGTTAATTATTACCCACCTGTTTACGTCCACTTAAGCCATAA
The DNA here is from genome assembly GCA_003731715.1 of Anabarilius grahami. Taxonomy (NCBI): domain Eukaryota; kingdom Metazoa; phylum Chordata; class Actinopteri; order Cypriniformes; family Xenocyprididae; genus Anabarilius; species Anabarilius grahami. The sequence goes on from RJVU01044706.1 coordinate 6,463,400, forward strand.
CCAACTGTATCCACGCGAGATACTCCACATGATGGACATTTTGATATCTGTGTGTGCGTGTATTTGACTGTTCCGGCGCAAGGAGAACTGACCGAGCGCACGACAGAGAGAGAGAGAGAGAGAGAGAGAGAGAGAGAGAGAGAGAGAGCGCACGCGAGAGAGCGCTTCTGTTGTGTCCTTTACTGTCTTGTGTCTCATTCAGCGCGAATCCGCCGATCCCGCCTTCACTAACTGCAAGTTAATTGATAACGAATTGTGATCGGAATGTAATTTTGTGCTACGACGAGTTTAGCTACACTCTTCCCAGCTTTCAGCCTCTGGCCCAATCTCTCTGTCCTGACTGTCACATGTAATAAGGACAGAGGGCATCTCAGAATTGTTTTGGGCAAAGCATTCCTTATTATAAAACATGTATGTCAGTTTGATTCAGCTCTAGATGTGTTGTATATTGTATGTCAATCAATATGGAATCAACTTTTCTAATGTGTACAGAGGTACAAGATTATGAAAATGTAATCTTGTTACAAAAAAAAAAAAAAATCAAATCAAATCAGCAGATCAGCAGATGCATTTACAGAAAATATCTTCCCTATCTCTCTTTTTGTCTGTCACTGCCTCTTCTCACATGAGTGTCAGTTTCAAAAAATCAATAACATCCAAATTAACTGTCATTTTCCATGCTGCCAAACCATATTCAGTCATAAAGTCATGATAGTTTCCAAGCTCTGTCAGATGTTTCAGCGTTTCATTAGGAGGAAGCTGAACTGAGCATTACGGTCTCGCTGCTAATTGGCAGTGTTCAGATGTCACCCGTGGTACTGCTTCTCTTTGAGGTACAGACTCACCTCAGGAGCGAGACCCTGTAGCCTGCTCATTATCATTAGTGGGTAGCCCTGATTGCTCAGATGGTGCCAGGCACGCCCACACCAAGGGATTTTAATGCCAAGCCTCCCGTGATGAAGAACAAGAAGAACCCTGACTATGCATGCAAGCGGGGGATAGGCCAATCAGGAGAAATGACCGACCTTTTTAAAAGGGTGATGAAGCCATAAGGAGAGTGTAGATCCTTTCCCTGGACAAAAGTAGGATGGTCATTATTGAGAGAAACCAAAGGAAACATTGCATGGATGTCTGAAGAAGTTTTGTTTCTATTGACTTGATTTCTACAGTATTTGGTTTGTTTAATCTTTAACAAGTTTGGATTGTTATTTTTTCTTTTAGGGATGCACCAATATTCAAATTCTGTCTGCTATAACAAAATTATAAATTAAGATTTGCTAAAGATTACATTTAACAGTGTTATTAATTTACTTATTTAATAATTGATAATATTTTTTGTTTGTTTGTTTTTAGGTGATGGCAAAGATAATGTAAATGTAAAAACAGGCAAAATGACAATGCATGTACAATCAAATATTCTTATATACTTCATTTGTGTCGACATCCATCCAAGTTCAGTGAAAAGTATTCAGTTATGTAATAATGGAGTTCAGTAAAGGGAACTAAGTGATAAAATACATTCTCTAAAAAAATGTTCCTGGGTTAGGGTTATTATGAACAATCCAGTTCCTAAATTCCTTAATTCTCTTCCCTCGTTTTTAATATTAAACATATATAACCAATGTTCTTCGGTAAATCAGACATAATATCATGTAGTTCATTTGATGTTTTAATAATTTAACACAATAAATTGAAAACAGAATAAAATATTTATTTCAAAATTAACAGAAACGTTCATCTGACGGTGTTAAATACTGACAGAATACTGACAGAGTTGATAAAAAATGATGAAGTTGACAAATACTGAGGGTGTTGACAAAGGTCCAACTGAGATTACAACAACTGATTGACAAGACAACAAATTAAGAACTACTTATATTTAATTTAATTATACCTGTGCATCAATCACAATTTGGCCCTTGTCAAACTCACTCAAATCCTTATACACTTGCCCATTTTTCCTGCTTCTAACACATCAACTTTGAGGACAAAATGTTCATTTGCTGCCTAATATATCCCACCCACTAACAGGTGGCGTGATGAAGAGATAACCAGTGTTATTCACTTCACCTCTCAGTGGTCATAATGTTATGCCTGATTGGTGTGTGTATATATATAAATATATATAATAATACTAAAATATGAATGATACAAAAGTTACATATCAAATAAAATAACCAATATTGCACCATATATTGTGCATCTTTATTTTCTTTCTCACAGGACAGCCTCTGTGGACAGTTATAAAGGGCTCCATTGCATTATCAAAGAATCTCTGTGTGCACATCTGATGGCACACTGCCTGCAACACATTACTGTTGAAGCCATTTATGGCTGTCCATAATACTACAGAATGGAATATTATGAGGTTCTTGGTAATTGTGATTTATTCTACAAAGTATAATTGCACTCTTTTATAAGTATCTCATCAGTCTCTTATTGAGTTTCTAGAGTGCAGTTCCCCTAGAAGTGGGTTTTCTTACAGTAAACAAGATCTCATCTACAGATAGACTGTTGCATTTGTAAGACTGTTTTCAGTAACAAGTAATTTGGTACACCACTTACTCCACAATCCACCTACTAGCTTGTCTCTATGAAATCCATTAATACAATAAAATGTTCCTGATGATTTCATGCTGCATTCCCACTTGTACATTCTCCTGTACTCTGGGAATAGCAGCAGACTTAAGTAGTTCTGGTTACCAGAGTATTAGGCAGGAATTTGCTACTGAATTAATTTACCAAACCACAAATTCATCCACCTCAACTTCTAGACACCAACTCTGAGTGGTGCATAACAACTTCTGTCATGATGAGAAGCTTCAGGGATACAACAGAAGCCATCTATGAGGCTAAGAGTGGAACAAAAAGATTCAAAAAGAAGACAAAATCAACTCATTATGTGCCAATGATATAGTATAATCCATACAAAATATCTACATTTGGAGTGAACAACAGTTGCAAACACTTTAAAGCACTGTTGCTTAAACGTTTTTCCTTCTACTTTTATCTGTCTTTTTGAAGCCTGTGTCACTGGGGATCTCTCTATGGAGAAGAGCCTTGCGCTTTTTCTCTCTTGGTGTCAAGAGGGAGTTCGGCAAGTCTGCTGTGATTGGATCTTTTTCATCAGTCATCCAGTGGGAGGGCCAAGCTCCTATCAGTAAAGCAGGGCACCATCTGGCACTAAAGTCATCCAGACTGAAGTGGGATGGGGGGCTCATAAAGAGGGCTAATTAATGGAAACACTGTAATTGGCAGGATAGTCAGAAAGGCAACGATACCTCCCATCCCTTGATCGATACAAATCAGCCATTCATACACTTAGTAGATAACTACTATGCAAAAATGAAGATACAAATGTAATTTAGACAGTAGATATTTCTTTGCAATAGAGGATTTAGATAACTATAAAAGTCAATGGTGTACTTTAAAAAATAAATGCATTTACTTATGTCTGATGTTTCAGGTCTTTTTTCTTTAATACCTAAAGTGCAGATTGTAAGAAAAATGCTCTGAGCTGGATGAGCAGAAAATTGGTTCAAAGAGGCAGCTTTTATGAGGGAAGTGGCTTTCAAAAGTGGAAATGTTTTGATGAAGGCGTTTAATTGTGCGTAGCTGATTACTGTTGACACACTGAAAGCCTCCAGGTGTACTTATGTGGCAGAATCATTACCAAAATGTAAACTTGCACAAAGAGGACTGTCTGCTACAAAATGAACGTAAACAATTGGAATTACACAGAGGAAATAGTTCTCTCAACCAAATCATCAGAAATGTGAATAAACACACCCAATTACATCCACACTAGCATAACACATTTTATATATATATATATATATGTTTGTGTGTGTGTGTGTGTGTGTGCGTGCACGTTTTTGTGACATATCAGCACACAAATTTGTATAATGACATGGGTATGAGATAGGTATTACAAGGAGAGGGTGACTTATGAGGACATTACTCCATGTCCCCATTTTTCAAAAGGCTTATAAATCATACAGAATGAGTTTTTTTGAGAAAGTAAAAATGTTCAGTTTCCTGTGATGGTTAGGTTTAGGGGTAGGGGTAGTGTAGGGGGATAGTAAATACAGTTTGTACAGTATAAAAACCATTACGCCTATGGAATGTCCCCACAATTCACAAAAACAAACTTGTGTGCGTGGTGTGTGTAATAATATACAATTTTATTATTAATATGACCATTTCTGTAATTTTTTCAGTACATTTTTATGGCAATGATCTGAACGATGTTTATTTTCCTTTTTTTTTAGTCTTGCATGCCTTGGTGTCATTATAAAAGATGTTGCAGGCCTACTGTTTGGCTGACTCAGATGAAAGAGAATGATGCTGGGAATATTACCCATGATGCCTGCCAAAACAGGCTCAGACTTCAAAGCCAGTAGACAGAGAAGCAAAGTCAATGTTTTAAATCTTTATTTCTCATCCTTTCTCCCTTATTTTGACTTTTATTCTTTGTTTTAATTGCTTTCAATTCTTTGGTAAATCCTGATGATCTCAATGTGGTTTCCATAGTAACTCTAGCTGCAGCGCATGAATGGCATTGTAGTTGCTGTGGGAACAGAAGTCGACTCACCTCGAAAAGAGATAGTGATTATATGCATGAAACTTCAGCCCTTTTATTAGAACTTACTGAGGACATATACTGCACACACACACACACACACATTTGGCTATAGGAAATGTAACTGAAAGAATCTTACTCTGTATACTGTACTGTATATTAGTTGTATTAGGCAAAATGATCTCTGTTGTGAAAGCACTGGCCAGTGGATTGTGCATACAACAGCCAATATGCAGTATACACCCACGTTTGGTGTAGAAGCAAAATTCACTGTACCAGAAGTGGTTAGTAGGTGTAAAAAGTATCTTGTATTGTAAGTTCCCGTGTACACCTACACAGCTGTTCAAGCAGATTTAGTTTTGGGCTTCAGCCAGGTCCGATTCCCTCCTACAGGCTCATTCATCTGCCGTCCGCATGGCATAACCACTTCCAAGTCAACTGGACTGAACGCTCCATTATGTTAGTGTCTAACCACCATGTAAGTTTCTCCTATTCTTCAATAATGTAAAACCTATTAAGAATTCATTTAGCCAGACCTCATTTGTTAGACTTTTGCATTTAATATTCACAATATTATGGTTGTGAAGATTTATTGTGTAATTAAAGATGGCAGTTTTTCAAGGGATTGGCGACATGAAAAACCTCTTACTGTATAACTCATGCCATACACAGTAATACTCAATCATCTATGGGAGGACAATGTGAATTATGCACAAATCATGTGCTCCGCGCTCTGGCCCACAATTCACTGCTACTCTTTTATATATAAAATATGTCTTTGTGTACACCCAATGCAAATATCAGTATTTGTCAAGAGCCAAATGTCCCCATGAAGACAAAAGAGATTCTTCAACTAAGTGGAATTATATGGATACAGTAATGTCTAGCATCAGAGTATGCTTGCAGTCAAAACAGGCTTTACATAAAATTCTTTGATTTCTTTCTTTCTGTGTCTTCTTTAATACTTCTTGCTGTACTGTTTATGTTCAGTTTTGGTTTGGTTTCACTGTGTTCTGTTCCTGTTTTGCCTGCCTGAGTTCCTAGTTAGTTTCCTTGATTGTTAATAGTCCCTCATACCTGTTTCTTTTTAGTTTGATTACCCTCTCCATGTATTTAAGCCCTGTGTTTCCTTAGTTTCCTTGTCCGTTATCTTCTAAGTTTTATGTGGTTGTTTATTATTCTTTCCCCCAGTTTCACAGACAAGGTTTAAGCCTAGTCCCAGACTAAAATGCATGTTTGAGCTGTTTTAACTGAAAGCATAAAGATAAAAGTTTATATGTTTCACATATTTACAATATTTGGAGGGGACGTACATGTTTAAAAAGTTGTTGTTCAGTGTTAGCTTATTAGGTTTATGTTGAAATTTCATGAATTACATTTTTACATTTTTCATAATGTGTCTGTAAATGTCCCAGGATACGTCACCCACTTGGGGGTATAGGCCCCACCCACGACTGCTGACGGACTCCGCTGTATTAGCATAGTTTCCACCCTGAGCGAGTTGTACACTGTCCGCCATTGTCTCAACGCCGGAGCAGCTAGCGACAAGAATGTCTCGTAAGCGATTGAGGTGTTTTGTTGTTCGATGCAAGAGTGAACATAGTCTTCATTTACTCCAGACATTTGAGCCACTGAATTAGTTTTGTTTTTGACAGATCTAATATATACATGTGATTTCTGTCCCTGCTGTTTATGTTCAAAGACATAACCGACTGTGTTTGTGAACTTTGTGTGTTTTTGACATAACCTTGTGTGTATTTGACAGTTTCCACACAATAAGACATGAAAGAGAAGTGCCGTCTGACAGCCAGCTTTCTGTACGTGTGCTTCAGATGTGTTCGCTCAGAAACCGATCTCTTAGAAAAAAATCATAAGTTTAAACTGATATAGCTTTAAAATGCATTCAGGTAATAAACTTTCATGATGAAGAACTGCAATGTCCACGAGCTTGATCGCAATAGACATTGATCGATTTAGAGTATTTAGAGATATACAGTAGAGATATATTTGGCAGAGTTTATGATGCAGGCAGGAGCTATTGAAGGAAGCGCTGTCCTGGAAAGGGGGTGGGGAGCAGCAGCTCATTTGCATTTAAAGATACATGCATGGAAACAACATGTTTTTCCATGTCCCCTTTAAAAGATAATAATAAACTATTCAAATATATTCTGAAAAGAAAAGAAAAGAAAAGAAAATGTATAAAGTATAGGTTGATCATTTCTGTTTGGACTTCTATCATATTGGAACAGAGAGAACAGAGAACAACAACAAAAACATCAGCACCTGCAGTCTAAACACTGCACTGGTCAAACAGGAAATTAAACTAGCTAAGTAAACTCAGGTAATGTTAACACCAGACTCTCCCAACCAGAAATGCAAGCAATATGACAATATTGAACATATGCTTCTCACACATCAACACACTAATTCAACAGTGAATTTTCCTCTTTTTGTCAGTGAACACTAAATTATACTCCAAAAGTTATTACACACTAAGCAAAGATTCGCATATTTTTTAATGGGTCTATTATTTGAAAATCATTTGTCATGGGGAACTCAAATACAGGTCAGATAAAGTGTTCTGTGCCTTGAGAATAATCTCAGTGCTGTCCTTGAATAAGCTCCAAACATGTTGCCAATTATATCTGGTATCAAAGGTCACTGGCGTACAGGGTAAAAAACAATAAAAAATAAAAATAAAAAATAGAAAGAGAGAGAGAGAGCAACAGACTGAGAATGACATAAAAACATAAGTGTCTGAGCTGCAAATCATTATTTTACCAGATCATTTTTGCAATGTTAATAATGAGTCTGAGAAAGCGTTTTGGTCTGCAGAACAGTATGGGCAGCTGTTAGATGATATAAATAGTCAGTTTACAAGAGACAAAGAGAGATTTAAAAGAAAAGGGGGAGAATAGAGAGGCGAAAGAGAGATTTCCATTTAATAGGGTCTTGCTAACAAGACCCTGCATGCCCATTATTCATCCCTTATTGTGAAGTTTACATGGATCGTTTTCTTCAGCCTAAAAGAGGAAACAATTAAACTGAAGGAGACAATGGATGTTTAATGACTCTTATGAGCAGAAATAAACATAACCCTACTGAGGAAGATAAATCCTGCCTGCTAACCCTGACGACTGAACATTATATAGCTGTTTACACAGTGATTTTCAAAGTTCAACATTTCATTTATAATGTGGATTACTGCCTGTGTGAAACAGAATCTTATATTAGAGCTTTAAATAATTGGTCACATATGGAAACACTTTCACTTTCAGCTCAAACATAATTTGTCTTGCATCAAAAATGGTTAATTTAATATTTAGGTTGACCTCTGCACCATCAACTTTGCCCAGGGCTTGTCATCTGCTCATCACAAACAATTTCCATGACTGTCCCTATTGTGTCCTTCATTGCTTTCACAATGAATCCCACTGCCACAGAGGCTCTTGTGAGTCATGACCACCTGCAATCTGAATCTGCTTTATTCTGCACCATATGTTTGTGTTAGCACAGCTGGCTTTCTATGGCCAGGGACGTGCACCTCTTCTTCAAGTTGGGTCAAATCTCCTGAACCACCAGCTGTATCTGTACTCCACAGTGCCTATCAGCTACTGTCCTCATGTTACTACTGCCTCATCCTCAGGCCTGAAACAACCTGATGTGTGACCTTTCATATCAAAACAACATGCGTTTTTTTTCTCCACACAGATGCAACACAGATTCAAGGGATCAGTTTGTAACTGCACACTGGGCCTAAAAAGCTGCATATTCTGATCAAATAAAAACAATTGCAAGAGACATACAATCTTAAATATTTAATTAGATTCTAGGTTTTCCTGATTTTACATTGTACATCAAATTACGACCCAAAAATAATAAACTTTATGATGTATGCACTGTAAAAAAAAAAAAATGCTACTTTTATATTTGTCAAACTATTGAATGAAAAAGTTGATATTATATAAGACAATTTAGTACGATGAGAAACCTAAAATATTATTAAAGGGATAGTTCACCCAAAACTGAAAATTCTGTCATCATTTACTCACCCTCAAGTAGCTCCAAACCTGTATACATTTTTTTGTTTTGCTGAACACAAAGGATAATATTTGGAAGAATGTCAGTAACTAAACAGATCTCGCCCCCCATTTACGACCATGGTAGAAAAAAACAAATAATATGGTAGTCAATGGGGTGCGAGATCTTTTCCTGCAACCCTATCAGCAAATTTCTCTGTGACTCCGGAGTGACATGGCATTTATAGCATAGTTGATTGGGTCAAAAACTCCCAAGCAACTGCCCTTGAAATGAGATGAGAGAATGCTAGCAGATAGCTTTTTTCAGGTATTGTAGACCTCCTTGCACAGATCCTATGTATTAGTTGTTCATAGTAGAGCCTGATGCCAGACAGTGAGACTCGTGATCGAAGATTGATGTCTCAACGCTGGCTGAAAGGAGATGTGATATTTCCTTGCCTTGTTCAAGAGATGAAATGAAAATAAACACACCATTGGTGAGTTAATAATGTGGAGCAGTGCTGATAATCACAGGAAAAGGAACTGAGTATCACTTTTTCTGATTGCCAAGTGAGGAAAAAGAATATAGTGCAAACAGAACCGTGAGAATGGAAGATCATACTCTGTAGAGATTGTGAGAGAATTACACCACCACCATAGATGATTGGCTGGTTAAGTGATGACAGAAATAGAGGAACAGACAAAGAGGAAAAGAGAAAGAAAATGATCTATAGAGCGAGAGACAGTGGGAGTGAGAAATGGGCGTCAGAAGAAAAAAAAACAAGCTGTCATACCATTAGGAAAAAATTAGTTGCTTTGGCTATGTCATTTTTTCCTCTGAGGCCTTACTAGGAGGACTCTAAGTGGTTATGTATAGTTAAGCACAACTGGGTTGCAGGAATGGTTGTAGACAGCAGAGAGAAACAATACCACATGCAAACAATAAACTGCAACTTTCCATATAATTGTGTTATGATAACAAAATTTAAAGGGTTTGATAATGGAGGAGAAAATGATTTTCTTACCTTTTGTTGTTGACGTCAAAGGCATGGCTAATGACATCCTCGAAAAAAACATGATTAAAGCTACACAATTTTTTTTTTTAAATACCCCGATATTATATACATATATTATACACCGATCATGCATAACGTTATGACCACTGACAGGTGAAGTGAATAACACTGATTATGTCTTCATCACGGCACCTGTTAATGGGTGGGATATATAAGGCAGCAAATGAACATTTTGTCCTCAAAATTGATAGAAGCAGGAAAAATGGGCAAGCGTATAAGGACGTGGATGGCCGGGTGCATGTGCGTCGCTTACCTGGGGAACACATGGCACCGGGATGCACTATATGAAGAAGGCAAGTCGGTGGAGGCAGTGTGATGCTTTGGGCAATGTTCTGCTGGGAAACCTTGGGTCTTGCCATCCATGAGGATGTTACTTTGACATGTACCACCTACCTATGCATTGTTGCAGACCATGTATACCTTTTCATGGAAACGGTATTCCCTGGTGGCTGTGGCCTCTTTAAGTAGGATAATGCACCCTGCCACATAGCAAAAATGGTTCAAGAATGGTTTGAGGAGCACAATGACTTTGAGGTGTTGACTTGACCTCCAAATTCCCCAAATCTCAATCTAATCAAGCATCTGTGAGATATGCTGAACAAACAAGTCCGATCCATGGATGCCCCACTTCGCAACTTACAGGACTTAAAGGATTTGCTGCTAACATCTTGGTGCCAGATACCACAGCACACCTTCAGGGGTCTAGTGGAGGGGTCTAGTCATGCCTCGATGGGTCAGGGCTGTTTTGGCAGAAAAAGGGGGACCAACACAATATATACTGTATATATATACCACTATTATAAATATTCTAGTAGTCATGGGACAACATTCTAGTAGTCTGGGACAAATTTTTTGCTAACACTTTAAAATAAGGTTCCATTAGTTAACATTATTTAATGAATTAACTCACATTAACTAATATTGAGCAATATAATACATTTGTTACTATATTTATTCATCTTTGTTAACGTTAGTGATTAACAATATAACTGTTCATTGTTAGTTCATGTTAGCTCAAGTCCATTAAATAATATTAACAGACACAACCTTTCTTGAATGGCAAACAAAACTATGTTTGGTTGCCACTTAATGTCCAATATTAAATCTGTGTCGAGGCACTGGTTTAACATGTCAAAAGCAGCCAGTAAAGCTACAGAAGCTTAAAAGAACTAAACTAAAAGAAATTTAAAAGCTGATAACAGACTGAGAGGAGGAGCCCAGAGACTCTCAGATATCAGAAGAAAATGTGTCTGCATTTTACGGAATAAACACAAGATTAGAGTCATCCGTATGACACTCATTCATCACAGCAAACAATAGGCACACTGAGGACAGTTAATTGAGCAACGATGGACCATTTGTGAAACCGTAAAAAGAATTCTCCAAACACGGCGAACATATCTTCATGCATGCGTGAGCTACGTTACATAACGCCTGACTTCTTGCAGTGTCAGAGGCTTTGTTGAAGACATGTGGACCTCTTTAGCCCTTATCATGAATTGCTCATTGTTTGAATCAATGATACAGCCCTTGTCATAGTTGTGATGAAGGGAGTAGATCCAGACGAGGCCAGCACAAAGGGCTGTAATGTCAGCTCGAGAGAACGGGAGGATGGGAACAAGGCTGTGGAGGCTGGAGAGAGGGATAAAAACATAGCAGGCTGCCAGAGAGTGTGTTACAGTGTGATGAAGAGACCTGGCTCCAAAAACATCTGCTTGTTATTGAGGCCTTGAAATGGAGTCTATATGCCATTGTTTTATTCCTTTAAAGACGCAAAGCCTTGATCGCGATGAACCGCAAAAAGTGGGTACACAATGTTTCATTAAATAAACCACTGTTGCAGATGAAGGAACGTCATTGCATAGTGTTTTACTAAGGAGCAACGTGTTCTTTTCGTTTAGAGGTGATATGATTTAGTTGCTATTGTGGATGAGATATTGTGATGGAAACTGACTCATGAATATGCATAAACTCACATTCAAACACACACACACACACTGGTATTTTTATCATTATGGGGACATTCCATAGACATAATGATTTTTATTCCGTACAGACTGTATATTTTATCTCCTAACTCTAACCCTAAAACTACCCATCACAGAAAACTTTCTGCATTTTTACATTTTATAAAAATATAATATCGTATGATTTATAAGCTGTTTTCCTCATGGGGACCAAAAAAAAAATGTCCCCACAAGGTCAAAAATTACTGGTATTATTCTTGTGGGGACATTTTGTCCTCACAATGTAGGGAATACAATGGACAAACACAGAGAGAGAGAGAGAGAGAGAGAGAGAGAGAGGAAGAGAGAGAGAGAGAGAGGACTTCCCTCTCTGAAACCATTTTTTCATATTAAGACATTGTGCAACACAGGAAGGTGATTTCAGGTTTTTCTATTCACGGGAAGGCAATTAGCACCCACAATGTAGGCAAAACCCATGCAAAAACAAAAATGTGTCACATTTTTATGGTATTTAAGTAATGTTTATTGCATTATTTGAGTGGCATGTGTGTTACCCTGAGGGTATTTTCTCTTTTGCATTTATGGCCCTGTGCACAATCCTGTGCAAACACAGCAGACATTTTTTTGCTGTTAATAAGGCCATCTTTATTGTTGATCCCTGACACACACACACACACACACACGCACGCATGCACGCACACACACACACACACGTTTGTTTTTGTGAATTGTGGGGACATTCCATAGGCGTAATGGTTTTTATACTGTACAAACTGTATTTTCTATCCCCCTACACTACCCCTACCCCTAAACCAAACCATCACAGGAAACTGTGCACACTTTTACTTTCTCACAAAAACTCATTCTGTATGATTTATAAGCCTTTTGAAAAGTGGGGACATGGGGTAATGTCCTCATATGTCACCTCTTTTTGTAATACCTATCTCATACCCATGTCATTATACACATTTGTGTCCTGATATGTCACAAAAATGCGCGCGCACGCGCACACACACACACAGCTGATAGCAAATTCTTACAGAACATAAAGTCCTTTCTGTTAAACATATTGCAAGGGTTCGTCACATCTTAATCTCCAGGTGGTCAAATCTACTTGTGTGGAAACAGCTAATTTTTTTTCCCCCTTTATTTTTGAGAAATACGAAAAGCTGATGACAGACAAAGACAACAGCCCCTGTGATTTGAGCAAAAAATAATAATAAATGCACTCTTCAGGGATCCACCGAAGACTCAAATAAAAATCATACATCTGCATATTTAAAAGTAACAATAGTCTGCATTGTCTAGAAAACAGCATGTAGGCTTGCCTTGTTTAGGACTCATTAGTGTTACATTTCACAAGTAAACATGTCCATTCTTCTATCATGCATTATCAGAGATCACATTTCAAACATCACGTCCTTGCGTGCTGCAGGATCGACTGAAAACACTGTACTGAAGGCACGATCCAATCAGAATGAGGCCACAGGTATAACCAACCACACGCAATGCTTTCTTACCACATTTAGAAGAATATTATTCATCTACTCATGGAACATCATGTACCAATTTCTGAGCATGTGAACTAGCGTTGACAGTGTTGGACTCGTAGCCTGAATGAATGTGCCATAAGCAAGATAAATGAGCCCTCTACCTCCATTTACCCAAATGCTCTTTTGTTCTTTAAGCTCTCTGATGTATGAGGCACTTCATCTCTTTTCTCCAGCCGCACATCATTTGCTGTAGACTGTGTGAGAGAGAGCTAGACAGCCATTTCAAAATGGCGGAAAGGTGTTGTCAATTGAACATGCAAAAACGGATTTCATCAAGGAAATTTTGAAAAGTTAAATGACAGTGAAGCTGCTACAAACATGTACACTATACAAAATACTAACAAAACATAGTTAATTACATTGAAACTATTTAATGGTCCAATATCATTCTTTAAATACATTTAAATATAACATACACTACGGTTCAAAGGTTTGGGGTTGGTAAGAATTTTGAATGTTTTTGAAACGTTTATTATATCATTTATTTGACCAAAAATACAGTAAAAAAACTGAAATATTGTGAAATATTATTACAACTAATGTGATTTATTCCAGTGATGGCAAAGCTGAATTTTCAGCATCATTACTGCAGTCTCCAGTGTCACATGATCCTTCAGAAATTATTCTAAAATGCTGATTTGGTGCTCAACAAATATTTCTTATTATTATCAATGTTGAAAATAGTTGTGCTGCTTAATTTTTTATTTATTTATTTGTTTTTTGTGGAAACCATGATACATTTTTTCAGGATTCTTTGATAAATAGAAAGATCAAAAGAACAGCATTTATTTGAAATTATTTTTTTTGTAACATTATAAATGTCCTTACTGCCACTGTTGATCAGTTTATTCTGTCATTGCTGGACAAAAAAAAAAATCTTTCTGACCCCAAGCTTTTTAACAGTAATTTAATTTATATTTATATTGTTTTGTATTTGTACAAAACAAAAGGTTTTGAATCAAGAAACTCAATTCAATGTTATATATCAGAGAAAAGATAGTGTGCAGGGCTGAATATCAGATTGTTTGGCTTGGCTGTAAATCTGTAAAACTTATTGTTGGAAAAAGTAGTTGCTAGAAAATCTCATTTTGAAAAAAACTACCTTCACTACTAAAAAAAAAGTGGCTAATTTATCTATGGCACAACTTTTGAATAGCTACTCCTCAATGGAGAATTGTTTATTTACAATCTCAGTACTTTGTGAATAGAGATTGACGTTCTAATTACGCGTGATTAACATGTGATTAAATCTTGTAAACAGATCTTTGTTGAAAAAGACACGATCAAGGGTTGAATGAATGTGAGTCATTGTAAATAAATGAGTTTCACCAGAGCTCCACACCCTTCTGCAGAGGGAAAAAGTATTCTGATCTATGTGACAATGAATGTGCACTGACATGAAGTCACCTAGACAGATCCGAATGTTCAAGCAGGCCAAGTGGTAGGGTGGAGCCGGAGTGTACCGCCTCTGCGAACTATATGTATGCTGGGAGTGCTGGAAAAAATAGTGGGAGAAATGTGGCTGCACACCAGGAAAAACACTCCCCTACTGCTCAACATGAGAATAACAGCCTACAGATGCAAAACAATTGAGTGTCTGTGTACATCACAATCTCATGCAAGGGTGAACTGTGTGAGAATGTGTTATGGCAGAGGGTTAAAAAATAGATAGATAGATAGATAGATAGATAGATAGATAGATAGATAGATAGATAGATAGATAGATAGATAGATAGATAGATAGATAGATAGATAGATACAAATAAGGAGTAGTCTGAATCTGAACTTTATTCTGTGCCTTTATGGTCTGAACTGTGTATATTGCCATTGCATATAAAAATATGAGAGGACTTGTAAATGTTTATGCACCTGTGCACACATTTATTCATTTTACTCTCCTAAGACTCATCTAATGTTTTGTAACAATCACCCACACAAAATGAGGGAGTACAATAAGAGACTATTTTAGAATGAATTGATTCAGGATGTTGAATAATGTCTTAAACAGCACCGGTAATGCTAAAGTCTATAAACACGATTGAAACCTACCATTTACGTCCATTTAGGTACTGTACTAATGCTAGCCTGCCAGTCCTGGCACAGTCTGAGAAGGCGTTTGTAAATGGTCATAAGAGTAAAATGTCTGATCTTTCTGTAAGTCTGTTCTTAAAGGTTGAGCTGTTCTACCTGTGGAAAGTTTTTCTCCATCAGGAGTGTGTGCTCTTTGTTAAAAAATGAAAACAAGTTGTGACATAGCCATGCACTTCCACAGGCCCCCCGTATGGGTCATATTCATATCATCCAGCAGATCAGTCACATAAGAAGACAAACAGTCCACCCCACTGAAAATTGCAAAATATACACATTCCTCAGGCCCCTCTTTATTCAAAGCACAATACTGGCTCTTGACCTCATCCTGTTGTTGTTTCTTGTCATCTTGGAGATGCCTACACAAGACCTCACTAAGTATAATATTCTAACACTAACTCTATCAATAATAGTCATCATACACTTATCCTCCTGAGGCAAAAATTGGGCAAAACCCCCCCAAAAAACTCATACATGTCTAATTTTGTATACAAATGTGTTTTGGGAGAAACTTGTAATACAAATATTCAGAGGAATATTATTAAATTATTTTGTCACCCCAACAGACCCAGGTGAAAAAAAAAGTACATTTCAATAATGAGTAAGTGCTCTATCTTCGTGCACTAAATTTGTACTTAATATACAAAAAATTCTTCTTTAGTACTTCTCAAGTATCTCTGTATTTAAAAAAATATATTTAGTTTCCACTTGTAGTATACTGTGGGTTCAAATGTACTGCAAGTAGTATCTAAATAAATTTTTTAAATACAGAGATAGTATACTAAAAGCAAATTTTAGTTCATATTTCATGGTGTCTCAAAATAGCACAGTTGAGTACACTAAGATGTTCTTAAGATTATCTTAAGAAGTACTAAAGAATAATTTTTTGTATATTAAGTACAAAATTAGTGCACGAAAATAGAGCACTTTAAGTACATTATTGAAATTTACTTTTTTTCACCCGGGGATGTAAACATATGCTCCTGATGCAAAGATGAAAAATATGTCTTTCTTGTAAATAAATAAAATGCTTTGAAAATTCACAGTAATTTTGCTGAGGTGTTTACAAAGCAAAATAATGGTTATGGCCAAACTCCAAAATATCCTTCTAAAAACCCCTGGATGTCTTTTTTAAGATTCATCAGCACTTAAAACTGTGGAACATATAGTCTCTGAGAAAGGCACACACACACAATGAAACAAAGGACAAAAAAATGACACAGGAGGTCAATGTTTTCTTTCAGTACATAGAAAGCCTTGATTTACACTAATAACATACACTTAGGTGATCTGACTGACAGGTTCCCCAAACAACAGAGTGTTACATAATGTGTAAAACCATGTGTGTGTTTTCTTAGAAAGGAAAATCTCAATTACACACAGTGCCATTTCTCCAGCCTGGGCGCACAGAACACAAAGCCCTGAGCAGATAGAAATCTCTAGGTCGGAACATAAGTAGGAACACTGTTCATTTCAAGTGCAAAACAAGCACAGGTTTCACAGCTGGTGCACATTAGAGTGGGACATGGTGAATCAAAGGGAGGAAAAATGAGAGGGTGGGCACTGGACCATCGTGCAGATGGATAAGCGCCTATGCCAACAGAATGTTCCCAAACTAACATTCCTTCTAAAAATACACACTGTGGTGATGGAGCGCCTGAGCACCGCACACCAGTGACGCGTGAGGAGTCAGACATAAAGCTGAGCTACCGCTAGAAACAAAGTCCCGAATAGGTTCACTACTTTGATCATCCAATTACAAAGATCATAACACCACTGGAGCAAAACAGCAGTTGAAGGGGTTTGAGTTTCGCGAGAGCAAACTCGATCTATCTCCATCTTCAGGCCTCCAGGAGGAGCGGCTTTGATCTGCCTGCTCTGCATGTTTCAGTAGAGGTGACCAACGGAGAGGGAAAACAGTGGAATCGGGGCATGGGGCCAGAATAAGCAGGTCCGCTGGGGAGCTCGGTCAAGATCTTACATATTTATTGCACTTCAGCATTATAGGGCGTCCCAGACCCTCCTTGCTTGTCTCATAAGTACTGTTGAAAAGCATGTTTTAGAGTAGTAGGGACACTTCCTCCTGCTAGGTGACAATACACACCAACAAATGATGAACATCCCATCAGACACACAAACTATCTTAGAAATGTAAGCCATGTATTAGAGATCCTAGTTTTCAAAGAGCATACAACAACCAAGAGGAAAGGTTTTTGCAGCGCATGTATCCACTGATTGGTGATTCAGTGACCTAAGGACAAGCCAGGGGTGGCCAACTCTGGCCCTCGAGATCTGCTTTCCTGCAGAGTTTTGCTCCAACCCTAATCAAACACACCTGAGCAAGCTAATCAAGGTTTTCAGGATTGCTAGAAAGCTAGAGGGATGTGAGTTTGATCAGAGTTGGAGGTAGTCTCAGCAGAAAAGTGAATCTCAAAGGTTTAGAGCTGCCTTAGACTGCACTGATGGTCCAGTGAAGCATATTTATGATGCACGGGGAATACAACAATCTGGGAGAGAGACAGGCTTGTTTAGTAAGCAGAAAGAAAGCACACAAACAAAAAACAAGAAGTAACAATAAAACTGTATGTTCTCTGTCATTGTAAGTTGATCTAGTTTTCTAGTGTGTGCCAGTTTGTTTTCATAGTTACTGATTAGTTTCACCTGCATTTCATTTAGCTCTGTTTGTTTGCCCTGTGTATTTAAGCCATAAGTTCTCTTGGTTCTTTTTTCAGTCTTAAGTTGGATGTGATTGTTTTTTTATGTCTCCTGTGATTCTCCTACGTGTTAGATTTGTGATTAAAGACTTTGTGTGCTTCATTACAGCCACACAACTGTTACAGAAGACTGAAACGAGAAAGGATTTAAAGGATAAGGTAAAATGGATTTACCCACTGTCCAATTGCTCTGCAGGGAGATTGCTCCCTTGAAGACTATACATGTGAGTTTTTAGACCTGGCTCATTTAACACAATACCCTGGGGATTAACATCTCCATCAATGCTAGATTTTCCGGGAATGCCACATATGTGGAGTGGGTGCTGGTGAAAAACGGAATGGCTTCACCATCTGCCCTGCTGAGAAGGATGCCCCACTGCCCCGCTCATCAGCCCCACTCCTCCTGATTTTTTGTTGGTCAAGCCCAGCTCTAAGTTTCCTGCGTATCCAATGATCCCACCCAGCCTCTGTCTCCTCTGTCAACCTCCTCAACCAAAGCAAGCCAGTCCTTCGGCCCGAACTCTGCTGCTTTTCAATGGCATCAACAGAAGGCTTCTGTTGATGCCACTCTGCTGCATGGATCTGCCGGTCTGTCTTTCGGTCTCCAGCTCCACCTTGGCAAAGGGATCCCCTGGCTCCGCCTTCAGCTGCTGGGCCTGTCACTCCACCTCTGCTCCGTCGGGCTCTGCCTTGGTCCTCAGTCCAACCTACTTCGCCTTAGTCCCCTGGTACCCTGGCTCCACTTTGGTTTCCAGATCCATTGGTATCGCATGGTCTCATTGACCCTTCAGCTCTACCTGGGTCTCCACATCCATCTTCTCCATCTCAGTCTGTCGTCCCCCAGGGTCTACCGGCCAAGATTCCACCATGACTCCTCCCTGCTTTGACTCCGCCGTTAACACGGCTCCATAGAACGAAGTCACACAACCTCACCATTTCACCAGCTGACTGAAAACTAGCTAGATCGCAAAATGACCGAAGCAAACGTTTTGTCGTCATTTAAAGACTTAAAATTCCAGCATCGATATTTGAACAATGTTTTACAGTAAAAAAAGTTAGTGAGAGTAATTTAATAATTTGTGACAGGAGTGCACATCAAACATACTGAATCAAACTGGTATTTACCTTTTCACATAAATTGAGAACACATACATATTTGGTTGCACCTGCTTCCAATTATTTGCGATCACAGGAATGCACAAAACAACTCTGTTAAGGCTTTTAAGTTCAAAGGCTTACACATTTAGAAAAATATTGATAAATGTTTACGTCACATTTCTTTAGAAAGAGTGAGCATTTCTATACATTTTCCATGAAATTATGTGATCTGAGGAGGTTTAAAGGGATGGTTCATTGTGATTTCACTTTTTTAACTTTAGTTAGTGTGTAATGTTGCTGCTTGAGCATAAACAGTATCTGCAAAGTTACAGCGCTGAAAGTTCAATGCAAACGGAGATATTGTCTTTTAAAGTTATGGACGTTTAATGCCTACAATTAGTTTGGACTACAACAAGCTTCTTCCCGGGTTGATGACATCATAAACCCTGCAATTAACATAAACACTGCTCCCGGGAACACGCAACAAAGTGGGTGAGGCCATGTCACGTGCATACAAGTCTTCTGTGTTTGGGCTTCCTAAGGACACTGGGCTTCAGGAACAATTGTTTAATTTTGTTCCTGACAATTATAATGCAAATTAATCTGTCTGTGCTGCACATTTTACAGAAGACAGCTTCCAAAATCTACACGAGTTCAATGCTGGATTTGCACAAAGGCTATTACTGAAAGATGGAGCAGTTCCCACTTTAAAAGCAGAAGCTGCTGTTTATGGGCCCCAACCAGTAAGTATGTTTTATTGTTTATAAAGTTAAATAGTTTCTGGGATGTAAACAAAGACCAACACTGGCTTCACTAGCCAGTTAGCTAAATTATTTTTCATACTTCTCCAACAAATGCCTACAAATACCAACAAACTTCTATGTAATCACACCAGCGAACTTCTGTTGGCGTTTCTGTTATCAGTGTACAGCATTGTTTCATTACGGCTTTTATGTTGTTTACCCACATGCTCGTTCATGTTATAAATTAAACAATATCTTTACAAAAATGATACTACTTAGTCATGTATTCAGCTACAGTAAAGCTTTAATCAGGATAACACCATATATATCGAAAGCTAACATAAACAGCAGTAACATTTACTAGTGACAGCATATCTAAACACTTTGACACGAATACAAACAAAAATACTTACCATTCATAAACGTCCTTTAAAAGTCGTGCTTGCAGAGGTTCTGCTTGACCCTCTTCATTACTGCTATCTGGGTCTGATTCAGGCTCAAATTGATACGGCAGTATTAACGCCATTATTTACATTTCCACTGAAGCGCATGCAACTTTTGCCCGTAATGGTAAGGGCCGTGGCGTTTCCGGACAACATGAATCGTGACAACATGTCCCAGAGAGCAAATCAAAATACACTGGTCCAGCTAACCAATCTGAGCCCATTGCGTATTTCTGAGGGAGGGGCTGCATAGAACCAGGAACTTAAGAGCGTTTTTAGGAGAAGGGAAACAGCGGTGTGGAATAAAGGTAAAATATATGAAAAATACAGCGTTTTTAAAAAAACAAAGCATTAAGGCACGTTAAACTGTGCCCCATAAACACAATCAAGCCTAGAAAAAAACCAGTGTGAACCACAACTTTAAGCGATCTCTCCCATCACTATACCGTTATCCTTTCAGCCAGAGCAACAGAGGGAGCTCATGAGCAGAAAACAGGAGTTATATGTTCTACTAGTTAACCAAAGTGCATGTACATGTAATTTATGATATATACATGTGGATGCATTAGTCTGGTATCAACAAAGGCACAAGGAAGAGACAGATATTATGTGAAACCAAATAAATACATGATTATAATCTTATATGTTTTGTCTACATTCTTCAAGCAGCTACTGGTATTTTCCATAAGTATATTTATCACAATGGTTAGCATAAGTAGCCTTTAGCATCACAAATAAATGCATTTCTGCCTTAAACGATGATCAGAATCCCCTACTAGATCGCCAGAAAGTTATTTCAAACACTCGCTGGTGTCTGAAAGTGAGTTTTGAGCTGAAAATTGTTTAAAATGTTGAAGTTAGCTGGTAGCCTAATATAATAACATGGGAAATGAGCAGTGGTGTTGACCATCTCCTGACTCCAGTAAACTCCACCTTTGTTCATAACTACTCCTCAAGCCCCAGTTGGCCCACTTTGGATCAAGGTATTCGGCAGGCCGAAACCTCTGGCGGTTGGCACCGAGGAAGCCCGACCAAGCCCTGGAAGTGACAGCGGAAACACGACTGGCCCTGGCATGCACTAGCACACTCGCTTTTGACCTGACAGTGGAAACACGGCTGTTGTAAGTTGATAGTTTCCTAGTGTGTGCCAGTTTGTTTCCAGTTACTAATTAGTTTCACCTGCATTTCATTTCCATTTGTTTGTGTGTTTAAGCCTTAGTTCACTATCTTCAGGTTCTTTGTTTAGTCTCACTTATGTTGGATGTGGTTGTGATTTGTTTCTCCCAAGTGCTGGATTTGAGTTTTAAAGACTGTGCTTGTATTCCCAATCATCATGAGCTTCATTACAGCCACACAACTGTTACAACAAAAAAGTAAAACAAATAACTGCCACAAAAGAGCAACAGATTATTAGTAGCACATAATACATAAAATAATACACAAAAAGTGTTCCACAAAAAATGTTAAAAAATCCTCGAATAGGAGCTGAATGTGATAAGGCATTAAAAACAACAAAATTTAAATTCATTAAAAAATGATTTTGTTTGACAAATTTATAACTAATATTATTAAAATATTATTAAAGATTAATATTTTAACCAAATCAAGCTTTTCAATCACNCCCTATGGCAGTTCTTCTTAAAATAAATAAATACAAATAAAATTGAAATATATCATACAAATAAACTTCTTATGACACACTGATATCTTTATTATGGAAGGTGAAGACTATAACTTCTGTCATAAAGAATTAGATGGAAGTAATGGACAGAATAAAGGCAGATTCCATTGGAACTTCCTATTCAAAAGCCTCATTCAAACACATCTGTTCAAAGGAGTACTCCAGGGTCAGGAGGGATTTCACCCCAATCAAAGAATTCCTGACGTTTCTAATTCAATTATGGGATTTCAGCCCTCAATATCACTCACTCATCTTTCTTTCTGCTTTGTGCTGTGTTCACTGCATGAGTCAGACATGAAACCTTCATGAAAGATCAGAAATGAGGAAAATATGCAACAAAAAATAAAATGACACAATAGTCCAATTATCGTAAAGCCTTTAGCAGTCTAGGTTTCATATTCCCACACTCACATGCTCGAAGATGTTTTACAAATACTGATGCAAACAGTCCGATTGTTTTCACACTTGACTGATGTTTATTATTCAGTGTCGACAGTGATGAGGTTCCCAACAACGGCAGGAACAGTGAGAGATGTTTAGTCAGTTCATTCCGCAGCTGTCCGGAATATTCCAGCTGGCCTCTTTTTCCATGACTAAACATTATCTACACCGTTAATATGAAGCACACTGCACTGTAAGACACAACACTTACTGGGAAATGATTTTTTATTTTCCTTTTAATGCTTTAGGAACAATGTCCTGGCTCAAACCTAAAAGAAACGTAGTTGCTCAACACCCTCTCAATTCTCAACCTTTAGCACTTTTTTGTGTGCACAGGCTGCTGCAGTGAGAAGGATATCCTTTATCATTTCAAAACATTTTTGATGTGTCTGGAAACTTCCCATCACCAGAGCATGTGCTTTTTTGTGCTGTGTGAAAAAAGGGGGGTCCTAAGTTCTTAGAATTAAGCATTTTTTGGGGGGACTGAAAATATACTCATTAACATGAGACTACAATGTACAGAAATGAGTAAGCTTCATTGCAAACATCACCTGTAGCATGAAAACGCCTCCACAGACAACATTATTTTCCCCTTTATTCAAAAACACCTTTCTTAGAAGAAGCAGCTATGTGCTCATGTGGAAAAAGTTGTTTTATCCCTTTGAATTGCTCTGATATGCCAAGAAGATTCTTTTGATGTAGACATACGCCCATTTGGTTAAATGGTCTCATCCTGGCCCTTATAAAACTCTTCTGCCATGTATTCACCCTCATGTTGTTCCAAACCTGTATATCTTTCTTTCTTTTGTGGAACAAAAAAGAAGAAATTTGGAATACTGTGCTGGTCGTTCATTTCCGTGAAAATACAGTGGATTGGGGCTAAAGCTGTTAGCTTCAAAACAAACATAAAGGCTTAATAAAAACACCATGTCCATATGATTTTCAGAGACATTTCTGATAAATGTCTTCTTATATATTCCATAAAAGAAAGAAGAAAGGCAGTCATACAATTTGGAATGGCATGAGGGTGAGTAAATGACAGAATAATAGAGGCATTGGGGCTACAGCATATCGACATTTTTTCCAGAAATGTCAGCGCTAACCAAAAAAAGTGAACCTATAACACAACATCTGAAGGTACGTCTGAATTATCAGTTAGTCAGGCACTGTTTTTCTGGAATAGATTTCTATACAAAGCTGTGAGATTTAAATAGTTTGTTTAAAGTGGTGATGAAACTAGCAAAATATCTTTTGTTCTGTGTTGTGACGTACATCTAAGTGAAAATGATTATCAGAAAAGAAAACAATTTTGAGTGTAGACTTGGTTCTGTCCACCGGTTGTTGATTGGATGGAGGCAGATCTGTATGTGAGTTATAGCAGACGACCATAAAAAAAAGGATTGGAGTTAAAGTGGGCGAAATGATTGGAAGATGAAGTTATGACATTTTCATTAAGAATTTTGAGGTAAAATAAAAAAAAAAAATTAAAACTGAAAATGAATTGTTCACAATAAGACTAATAACACAAAATTAGAAAATAGATTTCTTGCTGACTTTAAGTCTTATTATTTTCACATTTCTTCAGAAAATAACCACCTTCACTCAAATAACCACTTAAAGATAAGCAGATAATCATCAGCAATAACTGTAGAATTTGAAACGTGTTTTGCTTTAATTAAACTGGGGATTATATTCTGAATCGAAAAAAAAAAAGTAATTTGTCTCACTTTAAACAAGGGGAAAGTCTCCAAGTGCCACACTGTGAAGCTTAACTGTTATATGAAAATGATGGAACATTCTGTTACAGTAATCATAACCGACGTATCTGATGATCCATTAACATGACGCTTCCCGGGCGATTACCTTTCACAGATAAAGTGATGACGTTCTGTCAAGGCCAAGCAAAAATATCAACCACTCCCACGAGAGCTGCGGCCTTCAACCTGGGTGTACTGTATTCCGGAGCTGTTATTTTCTTAACTCTGCACGACTCGGCTCTTCAAACAAGCACAGAGCATAACATGTGTGGTTGATTTTGCCTCCATGAGGAACATTTCATTCAGTCTGAGTCCAAACAGAGTCTGAAAGGCAGTCCTAACTAGTTTAAGTAGAAAAATAGTCTTACATACCACATTAAGCAGTCTTACGTAAGATGCCCTTAGAAAGCTACAGGCTATTCCTCACCTGCATTTCACAGCACTGCCAAATGTAAGAATTACTGATATAGTTTAAACTTGGACCCTCTTCAAAGAGATTAGAGGTTTTACTTGAGAAAATGTTGAAATATTCCATGTTTAATCACTCTCTTGGGTTTTTTATTTCTTCTTTTTTTTCTCTCTGCTCAGATGGAGAATTACTCCAGGATATTCACAGGAGATGTAAAACCTTGTCAGCACTTTCTCCACACACTCCATCATTTTATAAACATGAAAATCATAAAATTATGAAAGAATAACACATCTCATGGAGAAAAAACTCCACCTAGCCAATATAAAGTCTCAGAGATCATCTTCACATGATTCTTTGATGAAAGTGGCCTTGTTGAACTAAAAGCTTTTATCTCTTTCTACGCACAAATCTGTCCTCCCCATGCACGTCAAAGTGGCACGTCCAAACGTAGGAGTTGTGCTGCTGTAGTGTTTACACTTTGACTCAGTTTTGTTATTGACCTTTTTCGCAAACAGCAGCCCAAACCATGTGAGTAAACCACAGCTTAGACTACCACTCTGTAGGGATCATTCCAAGCAGTAGCCTGTGAAAGCAACAGTAGAAATGTGTTTTATAAATCCAGGATTAGTAAAAGATGAGACCTCTCACACCAAAATCAATCTGTGATATTTGGAGCAAATGCTTTTCAGCAGCTGATGGTTTACAGCCTTTCTATCAAACACAAAATAACAGAAACCACAGAAATTGAGGAAATCAGGGCTTATTATTGCTCTCCAGGAGCCTCATTTATAAAATGTGGCGTAGAAACGGTCCTACATTCCATCGTTTCTCAAATGTGCATACGTGTGATTCAGAGAACGAACAAACGCACAAAAAAACAAAAAAAACGTGCGTACGTCACTCTTCCAGATGGGAAATTTATAAAATCGCAAATGATCTTGAAATTGTGTACCGCTGAATGCTTTCAGATCTTCGCCTTGTAAACACATTACATTAATGTCATTAACATATAAAAAAGCACCAGTCAATGTCCAGATCCTTTACTTGAGAATGGCGAACAGCAAGAATTGCTTAGATTTCCAAATGCCTGCAGTATTCCGACTCTCTGCCACAAGAAAAAGTGTCTGCTTAGTTGCTGTGTATTTTAGCTATGCACGCTCTAAGTTCAAATCTGTGCATACGCATGTTTTATAAATGAGGCCCCAGGACCCTCTGATTTATGGCAGATTTATCAGGATGAACAGACAAAATACCAATTATTTTAGCGCAGTTTGTCTAGAATGAGAAGCTTGAGAATAAGGGGGGTTGTGGGCTGGAGTGATGTTGCCTGAACCAGCACTCAAAGCTTCCTTTGAGCTATTAGAGAAATTCTGTCCATCTGTTTTCAATACAGACAAGCTTCCATCACCCCCTTCTGTCTATACCTTTCTCTTCCCCCTGAAGCCATGCTTATTGATTTGCTGGAGAATACAGAGCCACATGTGCTTGAAGGGCATCTTATAAAAGCATACCAGTGCTTCTGAAATACGGCTTACAGTCACAGAGAATAAAAAGACTATATTTATAGATGCACCGATATTAAAATTCTGACTCATAGTAATTTGGGTGATAATTATTTTCTCATTATGACTGAAATGAAAAATAGCCACTATACTACTTTGTCTAAAGAAATTTAAAAAACAAAAAAATACAATCAATCATTTCAAATGCTACAAGTGAATTTAGGCATCACTATAATGATGGACAATATGAAAAGATTTGCTAAAGATTACACTGAATAGTGTTATTAAACTCAAACTTTTAACTGAGCGTGAGATGACGGCAAAAGGTAATCCAACTGTAAAAACAGAGGAAATGAGCATTAAGTATCTAATATTGGCCGATACTTGGAGAAAATGACAATTTAAGAAACGTTATAAAAATTCTAATATCAGCCAATGATTAGAATGGCACAAATATATTGTGCATTCTTTAATATCCGTTAATTGAAATAAGGCTTTTTTAAAAAATAAATATTAGAAGAAAGACAAACATTTGAAATGTTGCTTTGGCAACTAACTGAAATAAAAGTTTAAACTTAAGAATTAGAATTACTACAATTAAAGCCAAACAGAATTATTAAAAAAGACTAATAAAAATGACAAAAGCACATGACAAAACTACTAAAACTTAAAGCAAATTTCAAATGAAAACTGAAAAAATATAAAAATAAAATCTAAATATTAATAAACACTATAATAGTATTAATACTAAAATAACACTGATAAATGATGTCTCTTTCAAACACAGAAATTGTTCAACGTGCCAGTGCCAGACTGATGGGCCTACGCTGTAAATGTAGAGTTATGAAAAATATCTAAAATTTAAGCACAAAAAGATTTACTGTATAAGAAAAAAAAAATTATGATAACAATAGAGGAAAAACCCTAGGCTTTGAGGATGTTAATCAACAGCAGAGTAGGTCAGTTACATACGATCATCTGGAAAAAACGAGTGCCTTCTCAGGAAATGCCTGGAGGCTTCTTTAAACAGTCAGGAGCTGCACTAGAGTTCATGAGGATCACATTGTACTTCTGTTGAATGTACAGCTGAAGATCCAGTCTGAGCCGCTCTCAGCCTATGAAATCATTCTCTCCAGAACATCCTGACAAATAAAGCCTCCTGCCATCTGAGGTGTTTATACACCTGCACAGTCAGCAGAGAGAAGAAAAAGGATTTCAGATTGGCTTGTCTTGAAGATACAACTCAAATGTAATGCTGATCTGATTAAGCACTTCATATAAGTGTTGTATTTAAAAGAAAAACAATGTGTTAAGAATTATACATGTGCTAGGTAGGGTGAGCAGCATATCAAATGAGGCTTAAAGGGATAGTTCAACCAAAAAAAAATTTTTCCCCCATGATTTACTCACCCTCAAGCCATCCTAGGTGTATATGACTATCTTCTTTCAGACGAACACAATCAGAGTTATATTAAAAATATCCTTGCTCTTTCAAGCTTTATAATGGGAGTGGATGGCGCTCCTGATAAGTCCAAAAAAGTGCATCCATCCACCATAAATGTAACCTATACAACTCCAGGGGGTTAATAAAGGCCTTCTGAAGCTAAGCAATGGGTTTTTATAAGACAAATATCCATATTTAAAACTTTATAAAATAAAATAACTAGCTTCTGGCAGATGGCCTTTGCAAATCGACTTGCACCAAAAGAGTAACTTCTTAAGCAATGCATGTTCGTAGGATGTAGGAATAGCGTAAGTAGACGACTCTCACGGTTTAAACAAATAGGTCTGGGCAACAAACTCCTCTTCTCTTGTATTGAAATCCTCTGATATTTCTCTTTAAAAATGTACAAATTTTAGACTTCTAATTTGTGACCAGTGTTTTGTTTTTTGCTCTATCCTCTGCGCTTCCGCGTTTGTCATTACGTCATGCGTCAGGTCAGAGGTTACTCTTTTGGTGTAAACTAGTTATTTTAGTTTATAAAGATTTAAATGTGGATATTTTTATTACAAAAACCCATCGCTTCACTTCAGAAGGCTTTTATTAACCCCCTGGAGCCGTGTGGATATCTTTTATGATGGATGGATGCACTTTTTTGACTTCAAAATGGCTGGGGTATTTTTATAATATAACTCTGATTGTGTTTGTCAGAAAAAAGATAGACATATACACCAAGGATGGCTTGAAGGTGAGTAAATCATGGGATAATTTTCATTTTTGGGTGAACTTTCCCTTTAAACTGTATTTTAACATACTGCAAGAAACAAAGAAGCTTTTTTCTTTCTTTTTTTGTACAACAGAAAACAATTTGAAAACCAAATATCTATATCTATCAGAGCCGAGACCCTGCAGTGGACCTTTTCTCTCTGCTTCAACTGTCTTCCCAAAAAAATTAGGTACACTGTTTCTCAATCTGAATACCATTGATGTTTTGCCATTCCCATTTTTTCTCCCAAATATAGATTCAACAAAGAGAGGAGAAGGGAAATTTGTGTAAAACCTGATGATCAT
Source organism: Anabarilius grahami (assembly GCA_003731715.1). Lineage (NCBI taxonomy): Eukaryota > Metazoa > Chordata > Actinopteri > Cypriniformes > Xenocyprididae > Anabarilius > Anabarilius grahami. The sequence goes on from RJVU01044706.1 coordinate 6,491,988, forward strand.
GTTCACCAGCATAATTTGACATAATCCAAAGAACATTCTCAATGGAAAAAGAACATCCAACCGTCTGTACAAAGGAATTCACATGGTCAATGTGATTAATGGTTATTTGATTAATGACCTAAGAAGTAGCTATAATCTTTCTTTTTATTTTACACCATTCGTTTAAAATGCCATAAAAATATTTTTTGTAAGATTTGTAACTTCATACTTTTGCCCCCCACGTATATATAAAAAACAACCTTGTTTTTAGCTGTCATGCTTATCATCTGGTGCTTCACCTTTCATGCTTCCTGGTAGCACACTTCAAAGGGAGCCTAATGAGGGGGTGAGGGAAGTGTCAAGTCTGTTATGAGCCCGGGGAACATGTAAGCCCTCACCCCTGCATGGACACACACACACTGTCCAGATTAAAGAACAACGCCCCAAGCAAACCAAGCGGCCACTGCTTTTAAATAGCACTATCAGATCTATAACAGATCTATCCACTCACCCTCCCATTTCCCACATATTCTCTCTTTCAAGAACTTAATACTCCTTGGTTGATGATCTTATACTGCTCTTGACCCTAAAACAGATTGGCCAAGATTTGGGTCAGAATTGAAGTGGGTCAGAATGGAAATCAGCAGAGGATCAGTAAACTGCTTTATAGTACATGCTTAAAAATAAAAGTTCAAAAAAGGG
>RJVU01044706.1:6492683-6554110 GCA_003731715.1 Anabarilius grahami
CATATAAGAACCATTTTTGGTTTCCCAAAGAACCTTTCAGTGAACCATTTTTGATTAGTGCGAGGAACATTTGAATAATCTAAAGAAACTTTTTCCTCACTATAAAGAACATTTTGTGCAATGGAAAGGTTCAGCAATGTTAAAGGTTCTTCATGGAACCATCAATGCCAATACAAAAACTTTATCTTTAATAGTGTAGGACCCTTACATGTTTTTGTGTGTGTGTGTTCTTGTTTATATTACATCGTGGGGACCAAATGTCCCCACGATGTAATAAAAACCTGAGATCACCTACATCGTGGGGATCAGCCAGCGGTCCCCACGAGGGAAATGGATTAATAAACATACTAAATGATGTTTTTTTGAAAATGTAAAAATGCAAAATGTTTCCTGTGATGGTTAGGTTTAGGGGTAGGGGTAGTGTAGGGGGATAGAAAATACAGTTTGTACAGTATAAAAACCATTACGCCTATGGAGAGTCCCCACTAAGATAGCAAAACAAACCTGTGTGTGTGTGTGTGTGTGTAGTTCAGAGTCATTTTGAAAGAATGTAAAGTGATGTGCTCTACATGAGTCTCTGGTTGAAAAATAAAAACATTGTTCAAAGAGTTGATCAGCAGGGAAAAAGGACAACAAAAAAATGACTCCCTAAAATAAGGCCAGATTAACAACATTATAATACAACATATAACAAGTGCATCTGTGAACACTTGACACACTGAAGTGATCGAGACTATCTGAACTTATGGAACATAATCCAAAAAAAAAAAAAAAGACAAGATCCATAAGATAAAGAAGATAATGATGTCACCTGTGTGTGGTTTATTCTTCTAAACAAACAATTATGTCTATCAGATAAACATTTCTATATTGTTTTCATGCTTTAATTATGAGATCACTGTTTTATTTTCTTATACAACCTCGACTCAACTAGATCTGAAAGCCAGTGTGTTCCAACACTCTTGTTCCTCACAGTGAAATATGAAGACGTGTGCCAAGTCTTACATTATACTGTATAGTAGTATTGTGGCAAAAAGCCTAGGAATTTGCTTACTCAAGCACCAGCGCATCTGCAGTGTCCTTTCCAAAGAAACCATAAGCAGTTAGGACACTGACAAGTGAAAGGAACATGACTAAATGTGCGCACTTGCACCACAGGAATGTACAGGATATGAGTTTAATCCTCCAGTAAGTTATGTTTTAATAAAAGGGGCATTTTCATATAGCAGCACACTGTGATTCCCTTGGTCCCACTGAAATCAAGAGTAATGACTTCAAAAGAAGCACAGGTTTAAAGACAAGATCCCTTTGCTGTATACGAGGCCACAGGTAATGCAAAGACTTACTGACAGAATATGATCCATTACTACCCTTTCAGTGTTTCATTTACATTTTATACACAATATTGTCTGTTGCTCTATTTTGCCAACAAAAACAGTTTCAAACAAATCTATTTTGTTTCTGGTCACTAAAGGTACTAGGTACTAGCATAAAATAAAATCTCAGCAAATACTGTCCAATTATCGTTATCAGCAAAATCCCTCATTTGGAATTGTTCAGCTTTTAAGAACAAGCAGAAGAGATGCCGGTTTCTCCGGTAGTGAGCGGAACTAATGCGCAAATGGTAATCTCATTGGCTGGCGCTCATCAGTTTTGATTTCAGCAAATCAGTTCGAGCGAACACTGACAGCGTGATTAATATTCATGAACCTAGCAGCTCATCAATCCTTAGTGCATTGTGTATTATTATTAGTAGAATTAGTATTAGTATTATTATCTTTTAATAATAATTACTATTATCTGTTTTTATTTTTTACAGAAACACTGAATGACCAACAATATCTTAAGCACCACCACTCCTAAGTTTAGTTAAGATGACAAATATGCATTCATACATGGCAAGTTTTAGTTCTATTTACTAAAATTCTTTCATTAAATAGTGCTTATGTAAGCAATAAGGTACAAGAGGCTGTGCTGAGTATTGCTTTTATAAAATGCCACACAATACAAATATTAAAGCCAAAAAATATGTATCAATGCAACTTTCATTAAGTAAAATCACTAAAAGCCTTCCTTCCGCTGGAAAAAATAGTCCCTGACTGTGAACAGCAACAGAAGTTACATTATTACGTCATTAGATGGAGGCAAAGACTGTCTTTATGAGTGTGTCAGTCAGTAGCGAAGACTTTTACATTAAAAAAAAGACTGAATAACTGTGAAGGAACAAGACACAACAAAAAAATTCTTTGACTAGCGCTGTCAGGCACAGGAAAACCTGTTAAAGGGTTAGTACACCTGAAAATGAAAATTCTGTCATGTATTACTTACCTTCACGCCGTTCCACACCCGTAAGACCTTTGTTCATCTTCGGAACACAAATTAAGATATTTTAGTAAGATATTTATCAAGATCCATAAAGGTACTAAAAACACATCTAAATCAGTTCATGTGAAGTGAAGTGAAGTGACATGTGGCCAAGTATGGTGACCCATACTCGGAATTTGTGCTCTGCATTTAACCCATCCAAGTACACACACACAGCAGTGAACACACACACCGTGAACACACACCCGGAGCAGTGAGTACAGTGGTTCAATATTAATGTTATAAAGCGACAAGAATATTTTTGGTGCGCCAAAAAAAACTAAATAACGACTTATATAGTGATGGCCGATTTCAAAACACTGCTTCAGGAAGCATCGGAGCGTTATGAATCAGTGTGTCGAATCCGCAGTTCGGAGCGCCAGAGTCACGTGATTTCAGCAGTTTGGCTGTTTGACACACAATCCGAATCATGATTCGACACAAAAGATTCATAACGCTCCGAAGCTTCCTGAAGCAGTGTTTTGAAATCGACCATCACTAAATAAGTCGTTATTTAGTTTTTTTGCCGCACCAAAAATATTCTCGTCACTTTATAATATTAATATTGAACCACTGTACTCACAAGAACTGATTTAAATATGTTTTTAGTACATTAATGGATCTTGAGAGAGGAAATGTCATTGCTCCCTATGGAGGCCTCACGGAGCCATCGGATTTCAACTAAAATATCTTAATTTGTGTTCCAAAGATTAACGAAGGTTTTACGGGTGTGGAACGGCATGAGGGTGAGTAATAAATGACATTATTTTCATTTTTGGGTGAACTAACCCTTTAAAAGGACAAGATATTGAGATATTGCAGCGGACATATAAACAGATTTTTTAATTATGAACATGTGACTGACCTGAAGAAAATGCTAAATCTGAATGCAGGTAATAAACTCGCTCAATCAATCTCTTTCTCACAATACTCTTCTACATAATACAGTAAGCTTCAATGAACAATATCAATTGAGAACAGTTCACATTCCTAAGAGTGGTTGCTAAGGGTGTTGTGTAGTGATTGACCAATCAGAATCAAGGACACTAACTAACCATTTTATAAATACTACTAATAGAGTGGTGAAGGTATGACATCACTTTGTAGGCCAAAATGCGTAAGTGAGTTAGCATTTTAGCACTTCCGGTTCCATCGCCCCGAAGTCAATGGGTTTTTTGAATGGGATTTTAGTTAAATGGCTGAAATAAGGTCTGTTCTGAACTTAAGCTCAAGACAGTTTCACGTTTTATTCTACGACATAAAATGCATCAGTATTACCCCACTTGTGATTTTTTTAAGCTGTTATGTGTCTTGAAAAAAGCGGTTGCTAACAAGTGGCTAAATGGGACTACACAGGCAGTCGGGGACATTAAATGTCATCACTCTGAGAAGGTAAGCTCGGTCTGCTTTTACAGCCTCATTATGCTCATAATTGTACTCTTATAAACTATTCTAACTCAAACGTGCTGGGAAAATGTTTTTAGATAAAAACTGAAAGAGTTGTCGGAAGCTTAGTGATGGTGACGTTGAAGTCGAGCGACCGTGGTGTAGTTTGTTTATAGCCTACCTTTAGCTTTTTACTTCTGGCGACTGCATTTAGGCTTCAGACTTCATAAAAGTTATGTTCATCTGCGAAAATGATCTTGATGGTCAAAACGTGTAAGAATCATAACCCTTTGTTGAACACAGAGCTTATTTTTTGCGATTTTCTTAAAGTCTATGGGAAAAATTCATAGGCTTTCGATCGAGGGAACCGGTGCGCCGCTAAGTTCCGGTTTGGCCTACAAAAAAGTGACATCATACCTGCACCACTCTATACTAGCCAATGGCTAATCTATTGCCAAGGTGTGCGAATGCGTAGCCATACAGGGTTGTTTAATGTATATTTCTGTTTGTTTTTACCACCCAACAGACTTACTGACCAATAGCATGAATTTACTGTGGGTCTACATGTTTATATGACCAGTTGAATACGGGGAAGTGTTTGGGGCCCTGTTTTGAAACAGCTGTTATTTTTACAGTTCCGTTTGATAACGCTATATTGGCACACAAATCACACACTGATGCGAATTAAAATCCGAGAAGTACTTGATAATTAAGTGGGTTATTGTATCTGAACTCTGTAACTAGGTAGATCCAAAGTCCCTTTCAGACTTTAAGTGTTATTCTAGTCTTTGGTAAATCACCAGGAGCAGGATTGGGCACTCCTGACTTATATAGGCTAAACAGTCAATTATGGTATTAACTTACGTTTCTGTCAAAAGTTAGCCAGTTCTTATATTTCTTCACCGACAAAAAAATAAAAAACTTTCCAAAAGAAGCAATGGCGGCAAGCTTCCCGCGTCACCAAGCGGCGAAAGCCGGTCTGGACTCGAGCAAAACAAAACGCGTGGAACGAAGTGTTCCGAAATCAGCCGGCTCCAGCTCCACTCCGGGTTTTCTGTTCCCTCAGTAGTACGCGAAACCCACTCCGAGCGATCATGCAGCAAGAGATAACAGACGCTCTGGCTTTCACAAAAATTAGCACTGATATTCTGCGATATCTTTTTTATAATTTTTTTTTTTTTTAAATAGGATGCTTAATTTATCCTTTTTTCATTTATAAAACATTGAATGTGGTGTCTTTCAGAACATGTTCTTGACATATCTTAGAAATCACTAAGATATTACTTGTTTCATCTAGGGAAACCAGCTGCTTGCAGGATATCTGCCACCTAATGCTGCATCAAGTATAGTAATAGCATCTATATAGTGTGCTTTGGGCTCAAACCAAATTTGTAGCAGACCTTATTTACCAGAGAAACAAGCACGCCGCCATCATTAGAATATTGTCTATGAACTTCCGCTTTTGTGGTAGCTCTTAATTAGCTAGTGATTAGTAGAGTTAATGAAAGTTATCATTGTTATGTTTAAACCAGATGTCTTAACAAATGTCAGTAGACCGGGAAGATTTTAAAAAGAGCAGTTCTTTAATAAATACGTAAGATCGCTGTAGAAATACAAACCGGAAGTCAAAAGACAACGAGCGCAGCGCTAAAAAGGGGCGGAGCTACATAAGGTCTATAGAGGGTATGCGCGTGACGTCATCGTCGACCGTTATGGCTGCGGTCACGCCCACTGAGTGGCACAAAGACTGGGCGGCAGCATTGGTTTTCAGCGTGAATTCCGCGCAAAACACATCCAAAACGGGAAAGAGCTTTGTGATTGACTGTACAAATAGCTTTGACAATAAACCTGAAGTATATATTTAAAGACCACCGAAAGCTAGAGAAAAAATAAGCAAATGGATCACTGCAATTCACAGAAACAGCTCGACTCCAGGCAGAGAAACATGGATTTGCAATTATCATTTTGTCAAATTGTTGGATTTTGAGGTAAAATCATACCGTATATATTGTATTGTTATATATTGTGTTGACAACTGATCAATTAAATATTTACCAGCTTATATTCTGCATAATTGGGTGTTTTTAAATAAACACTGACAAAAACTATACAAGTTTTAGGGCTGGACAATATGACGATATATATAACACTGATATAAGTGATTACTCAGATTTAAACCTACCTATATTGTGGTTATATAAAATATTCACAGGCAGATTTGCTTTATGTATTTTAATTATGTATGTATAAATTAGGCACACATAAATGTCGGGAAACAAGATTCCTGGCTGCATGTCAATATCCATGGATTAGGTTTATTTGACAAGTTGTAAGGAACACTTTCGAGCCCAACCTTTAGTGTATTCGTTTGTTTTATTCGCGTTTTCGCAGTTTCCCCTATTAAATCCGGTCATGCAGCAGGTTCTTTTGCCACTCAGTCCAGCTGAGGGAGCGCGTTCGGGCGGGAAAGTGACGTCGATGCATACCCTCTTTACTGGATTGCTGTGAGTTTATCACTGGTCTGGGATCAGGGTGAGATGATGAAGGCCTGGTATGCCTTAGCTCCCACTTCACAGGAGCACAGTGACTCATAATTCTGTGACCCTTGGAGACGCAAATACCGTAACAGGATGAACTGGGCATTTTATTATTATTATTGTTGCTGGAAGGCTTTAGTTTGTAGTCTTACTCAGATGTCCTTGTTTCCTGTAAAACAAAATACCTCCTCCACTCTTCAGGATGACTGGTGTTTAAATTATGGGTCATAAGTAAACAGACTTCAGATGGCAGGTGGCTTTGAGAGAGGGTTCAAGGTCAGCGTTATTCTCTAACAGAGTATACATCAGGGAGTCTGATGAGCCGACTCCCTGAAATATTGAAGGCATCTTTTTAAACATTTTAAAGTTTGAACTTTGTTAAAAACTAACTAAAGATCTAAATCATTTTAGTCTTTGTAGAGCACCAGACAGTTTAATCATCCAGTGCAGATGCCTTAGATATGAAGTCCCTGCTATAATGGATACAAACTGCCACATCTCAATATAATACATATTTGTTTTCAAAGAAAGAAACCACAAGAACACTCCTATATTAAATTTGACCATCTTCACTTGTGAGAACAGCTGTCACAGTCTGATGTTTCCAACAATGAAACAAGGACCAAGAAATAGATGACAGATTCTTCTCCATCTGGAAGCAATGTGCAGCTGTACATATGAGGACCAATGAGAATCACCCTTGGATTTGTGCACCATTAAAACTAATGGATGTGGTGGATCTTTTTTCTCTCTTCCACACACATGTACATATAAGATCATATGGACACAAAGGCATCTACATCTGCATTGAATCTACGTCTTATTCTGGCCCCTAGAATGTACGTTCTTATTTCAGAGTTGAGAAATGTAAACAGAGCACTTCAATTCACAATCTGTCTCTGAAATGTATAGCAGAACACAATTTCTATATAGGAACCATTTGGCAATGCCTTAGGGCTCCTGTTAGCAGACTCATATGTAAACAGGAATAAGGTAAAAAGAAAAGTAAGATAACTCTCACATCTCAGTTTCTTAATCAAAAGCAGGTTGGGCAAATCTGGAGTAGTTGTTTTACTGTGCTTTACTGACATCTAGTGGTTACAGTAATGTATAAATATGAAAATACAGGAGACCACTCCGGGAAATTAAAGGGGAGATGCAAGAATATAATGTCATAACTTCTTGTGCTAAATATGCTAAAATGTACAGAAAATAAATCATATAAAGCATGACCCCCAAGTTTAAAGCTGCCCCAAGTTGCTGACTGAAGCCTCTGCCAAAGCGGTTTCTCGCCAAGGCTTGAATCACAAAGGACAGTTGTAAAAAAAAAAATTTTTTTAATCATAATCAGAAGCACATTATTGAAAGCTAAAAAGCTTGCCAACTTCAGACTGACATGCAAAATGACATTTTTGTTTCAGCCTTCAAAGCTGGCACATTTCAACAAAATACCACAGAAGTGACTATGTTGTTGGCAGCATTTGGGCACAATGTGAAAAAAGACAGTGACAGTGGCTACAGAACAACTCCGCAATTGTCATTTCAGTAGATTTCTGTGGAATTTTGCTCTTTTTGAAGAATTTTCGTTAACTGGGATTCTTTATGAGTCAGCCGTTCATTGTGGCCACCCACACTGGCAAAACAAACACTGCTAATCCGTACGAAATTGAATATTTGTATCTATGTAAAGCTTTGGCTGTAATTGCCACTGCTTTTCCTGTTACATTATTATGAGAGGAACAGCAGAAGTTATTAAATGTGTATGACATTCTATAGGAAGCGCTTTAGAAAATGGTTCTGTAGTACATTGAGACATGTTTTTCCCCACACAGTCCGCTTACTACAGACATTTTTTTAAGGAATTATACAGTTTTAATAGGGGAATATAACAATTCAGATAGAAAAACTAAGCACACACTACACATACACTACCTTTCAAAAGTTTGGGGTCAGTAAGCATTAAAATAAATAAATACTTCTATTCAACAAGGATGCATTAAAGGATAAATATTATTAAATATCCTAACGCATCCAAGCTTTATGATAGCAGTGAACAGGGGTCACGAGTATGAGCTGAAGAAAATGTCTCCACTCACATCCATCCATCATAAACATGTGCTCCACACGGCTCCAGGGGGTTAATAAAGGCCTTCTAAAACGAAGGCCTTTCTTCGTACGTTGAATACGGAAGGCGATCTGGCGGAATCTATTTATTTTACTTCATAACTTGTTAAATATGGATTTTATTTTTTTTTACACAAACGCATCACTTCGCTTCAGAAGGCCTTTATTAACCCCTCGGAGCCGTGTGGAGTACACATTTATGATGGATGGATGTGGATGGAGGCACTTTCTTCAGCTCATACTCATGACCCCTGTTTACTGCCATTATAAAGCTTAGATGAGTCAGGATATTTATTAATATTTCTCAGATTCTGTTCATCATATACACATAGAATGGCTTGAGGGTGAGTAAAGCTTGGGCTATTTTTCATTTGAAAGTGAACTAATCCTTTAGAATGTGAAATTAAAATGACAGTAAAAGACAAGTTTTTTTTTTTTTACAGATTTATATTTCAAATTAATGCGGCTCCTTTGAGCTTTCTATTCAACAAAATATCCAAGGAAAAATTTACACAAAAGATCAAGCAGCAAAACTGTTTTAAACATTGATTTTTTTTTTCCTAATATACAAAACCGTATATGATTTCTGAAGGACCATGTGACACGGAAGATTGGAGTAACGGCTGCTGAAAATTCAGCTTTTCCATCATAGGGTTAAATTACATTTCCATTTTAAACTATATTATATATTAAAAAAGTTAATTAAATGTACTTCATTTATAATAAAGTTTGAAATATTACTGTTTTACTGCATTTTTGATCTTGCTAAGCATAAGAGACTTCTTTAAAACTGCCCCCAAACTTTTGAACTGTAATGCAAGTACAAGAGATTTTAAACAGAAATAAAATGTCTTGCCAGGCTTGTTGCAAACTGAACATTAAACAAAAGAATTAAAGAAACACAAAAGCTTGTACGTTTTTCAGATGAGTTTATTATAATTGCTCCCCTCATATCCCAATCTGTGGTTTCTTACAATTATCATTCAACTAGCCATATGAAAAACACTGAACACTATTGTCTGATTAAGCATATCCTTACAGTCTGCACTGGTATTGACCCGCGTTTCTTTCTGTCTGTAACTCATAGGTCAAGCTGCTGAATTTAAGAAATGAACCAATAATATGCATCCATTAAAAAAAACTAAAACCATGTAATCCACTCGCAAGCATGAACACTAATGATTTGCAGAGAGACGAAGAGGTATTTTACAGGGATATTTAGGACTAATACTACAAACAGCAAAATAACCGAACACTGGAAACCTGAGAGACTCTCGCTGAGTTTGATATGCCAACGTGAAATCTTTTCAATACTGTACAGTCATACAATACTTTCCCACTTATTTGAGCTCTCAGATCTACGGCCACTTTTTATACGAGAGCTAGATTAACAATAACAAAAACTAATTGAAACAGAACATCGCAAGATGACCCCCAACAAAGCTGAAAATACCTCTTAAGAAAAACTTTCTGCCCAACCAAGAGGTTTTTTTTTTTTTTTTTTTTTTTTTATTTTTCTACAGTAAAAAAATTAACCAAAAAAAAAAAAAAAAAGAATCAAAACTAACACCAAGAGGAACCCAAATGCAATGATACTTTAGCAAGGTTCCTCATTTCTACATCAAAAAAGGAATTTCAGAGTAAATAAAAATGCTTTTTTACTACAAAATACTATATTTTTATAAGCCAAATGCAAACTGTGCCCTTAAAAGTGGGGGGAACTAATAAAGCCTTTATACCAGTAAACAAGCCAGGTGCATGTAAGATGCTATAGAGCGTGAACTCTAAAGAAAGTGTTGATATTGAAGCCCTTTAGTGCACACACTGTGCCTGTCCGTAAGTACAAAAAATAAGCTAATTTATGCAGCATAAAAATTTGTTGTATAGCAAAGCTACTGTAAACAGTTTGTTACAGAGGGCGTTCATAACTGCTGAATCACAGCAGGTTAGCCAATGCAAAGCTCAAAGGCCCTTCTTATAATCATCTTCCCTTACTACTAAAAAGATGTAACAAAGGTATTGGGTTATTGCTTTGCTACCAAAATAAGTGTTAATTATGGAGGGACAAATGCTGTAAACTTAAACTAAAGAAAACCTGGAACGTTTCTGGAAAGTTCAGGAGGAGTAAAACTACATAGAATTAATAAAAAAAAAAAAAAAAGAAAAAAGTTTTGCAATTCAGATCAACTACATTATATTTGGTCATTTGGTCTGGATTAAATGTCAGTAAAATTTTTAGTCTGTATTCTGCCTTAGGATCGCTAGTTGCCGGTCACCCCAACAAGTGCCAAGCTGTTAGAGCGACATTCAGACAAACCCTAGCCTACCTGAGACACACAGGCTTTGGCACGAATGTAGATGTACCAAAAGCCGGCAAACTAGTCAGTGAGATTCATAGAGGTAATCTTCTATGGCTGCTGCCTGATTTGCAACAGTTTAAGGCCCGTTGGCATGAATAAAAAGGTTTCTGCAATAAGTAGAGCTTTAAAAAACTATTCTCATTTTTAATAATGAATGATAAAAGTGCATCTGTATAATGAGAAAGGAATGAATGAGGGGGGAAATAATAAAGAACAAGCGTGCAGGAAACCCTTTGTGATATGAAATATCCTGATTAGACAACACCTCATGAGACAGGTCAAAAGGTCCAGCATCTTTACTGTTTAACACAAATGATTCTAGGTGGTTTGTGAAGGCGGTGGCTTTGGTGACTTTTAGAACTAAAATGTAATATTTGTGGTATAGAGGCCCTCACTCAACCAGCCGTCAGCTTCTGTTCATTATGAGCTCATGGGCTTGATGGCAATGGGACACTCCTCCCCCATGGCAGCCAACACAGAGACCTGCAAGAGGGAAAGAAGTCACATAAATCAACCGTTTCAAAATGACATGGTAAAACACTAGGATTACTTTTAAAGGTATGTACCACAGCACAACAAGCACTAGTCATTTTGCAAATGCCTTATTAATAAACGTATAGTTTATAGAGTGTGACCCAAAAATTTTATTTCAGTCATTAATTACTCTCCCTCATGTCGTCCCAAACCCGGAAGACCTTTGTTCATCTTTGGAACACAAATTAAGATATTTTTGATGAAATCCAAGAGTTTTTTTTATCTCCCATAGAAAGCAATGAAATTACCACATTCAAGGTCTAGAGAAGCTTCCAGGTTCTATGTCAGAACGCTGGTTCATTACTGGCCGAGGCCGTTCACGTGAGCAGCACGGCGCATGCGTGTGATGCTGACACAGTAGCCGGCCAATACAGAGTCGGCGTTCTGACATAGAACCTGGAAGCTCTGCAATCCGTCTTCAATGTAAACTGCGTAAGAGAATGACAGGGTAGAGAAGAACTGAATTGTTGAATAAAGTTGTTATTTTTGTTTTTGCTCAAAAAAGTATTCTCGTTGCTTCATAACAGTGTTGAACCACTGTAATCACGTTGACTTTTAACAATGTCTTTAATACTTATCTGGATATTTCTATGGGAGATACATTTTTTATTTTTATTTTTTTAACTCGGATTTCATCAAAAATATCTTAAATTTGTATTCTGAAGATGAACGAAGATCTTACGGGTTTGGAACGACATGGTGAATAATAAATAAATTTCATTTTTAGCTGAACTAACCCTTTAAAAAGTCATCATGAAATGGAAATTCACCCTATCCATTTTCTAAATGTATGTTATGCATCTTATGAATTAATGCATTTCATTTAAAAAAAATGTTTTAACTCAAATGTTTAAATCAAAATCTTCAGATATTCTGATGAAACGACAGACTTCTCTCTGGTGATGTATGCTGGATTTCTCCAAACATTTAGTCCATTTAAACCCCGCCACTCCATAGTCGACCGCAAGCTTGCATTAACGCCCACATCCCAAAACACAATCAACAACCGATAGAATTTCCCTACATTTTTTTTCTATTTCAAAAATCGGGATGTACGTCAATGCGGAAGAAAAGATTTATCGCAACTTTAAAGTAAATACTTAGCTAATACCTGTATAACAAACTAAAACAGAATAATGTTTAAAAAACGAATTCATGCGTGTTTAACAGTAGGTCTACAAATTATGTTTTGACCTCAAACTATGTGAAAATTGTATTAAGCATTACCCCTAATAAGCTAAAAGTTAAGCCGCTAAAGTTCAGCTAATGTTTCCTTGTCCATTCTACATTAAAATGTATTAAGTAAAATTTAATGGTAATATAAAACTATGAGTACATCACTAAATGGTTTTATAATTTGAATGGATATGCAATGTAGGAAGTAGGAACCATAATAATGTAAATGCATTAAAATGATACTATACGCATCTATACGCATGCCGTTCCACACCTGTAAGACCTTCGTTCATCTTCGGAACACAAATTAAGATATTTTTGATGAAATATGATGCCACAGTGAGGCCTGCATAGCCAGTAATGACATTTCCTCTCTCAAGATTCATAAAGGTACTAAAAACATTTAAATCAGTTCATGTGAGTACAGTGGTTCAATATTAGACGAGAATATTTTGGTGAAAATCAAAATAACGACTTGTATAGTGATGGACGATTTCAAAACACTGCTTCAATAAGCTTCAGAGCGTTATGAATCTTGTCGAATCATGATTCGAATCGCGTGTCAAACCGCCAAACTGCTGAAATCACATGACTTTGGAACCACTGATTCGACACAAAAGATTCATAATGCTCCGAAGCTTCATGAAACAGTGTTTTGAAATCGGCCACCATTATAAGTCGTTATTTAGTTTTTTTTGGCTCACCAGAAGTATTCTCGTCGCTTTATAATATTAATATTGAACCACTGTAAATCACATGAACTGATTTAAACATGTTTTTAGTACATTAATGGATCTTGAGAGATGAAATGTCATTGCTGGCTATGGAGGCCTCACTGAGCCATCAGATTTCAACAAAAATATCTTAAATTTGCGTTCCGAAGATTAACATGGGTCTTACGGGTGTGGAACGGCATGAGGGTGAGTAATAAATGACATTTTCATTTTTGGGTGAACTAACCCTTTAACTCCAAAATGTATCCGTGTAATTGGATTAATCAATAGACCACAATACAACAAGCACTAGTCATTTTGCAAATGCCTTAATAAACGTATAGTTTATAGAGTGTGACTTCAGATAGTTATTCAACTGTGCTAGCTACATTAAACTACTGCATGTCTTTTGTTTATTTTTCAGGTTATTCTTGCACTAAAACATTAAAAATACTCCAAAAAAAGCTGCCATTTTGATAGTTTCCACATGATGTTGTAGCAGTAAGATAGATAAGTCGGAGAACTCAAATTTAGAGTTTACAAGTTATTACAAGATCTACGAGGGCACGAATGCTTTTTACAAGTCGGAATCTCATAATTATGTTAATCGCGACATGGTGTGAACCCGTGATCAGCCTCTATATCCACTAAGAGCAAGACTGAAGACCAGTGATCTAAATGAAATTAATAAAGCCTCATCTAAAATGTTTTTTTTTTTTTTTTTTAAACTAGCTCACAGCACACAAATTCATTTGAATTTGAAAGCATGTAACAGGTACAAACCAGAAATTCATCCCCAGATTCAAATTTGCTCTCTATTTCTTTGCCCAGATCCCCATCAGGCAGCTTGAGGTCCTCACGCAAATCTCCATTATCCTTCAGCAGGGAAAGGTAGCCATCGGTAATGCCAACCAGCTGTGCCAAAGGAAAGGCAGAAAAGACATTATTTCAAAAAGCCACAGAATAGATAAAATAGACATTTTCTGTGTAGTGCAAATTCCCAAAGACAAGAATTTAGTACAAATTACGTTCATTATTCAATCATTAAACTCTGAACATTGATAAACGAGGCCTAAGGTTGATTACGGGTTGAACTTACTTGATAGTCCAGTCTCTTGATATTCGGAACATCCATGTTGTGGGTGGAGGGACAGATATCTTCATTTTTCTTTCCAGTAAATATGTCAATTCCAACCAAGTGCACCTGAAAAGGACATTAAGCCAATGCATTTAGGATTTTTAATGATTACATATTACTGATTCAATAATATGCCATGTATTATGAAATATGGCCTTTAATTTGATACCTTAGCATGCCCATGCTTGCCAGTCTTGGAAGTAGACATCTCCACAATCTTGCATGGACGTCCCTTTAGCACCACAAAGCCGTTCTTACGCAGAGCACTGCACTGCATGGGGAAGGTAAGAGAAGCCCCAGCATCTCCACTGGTGAAATCAGTATCAAGGTCAGCCATGATGGGTTAATCGAAAAGGATTCTGTAAGCAGAAGAAAACGGAATAATTACCACATTCATGTAATATGGTATTTACATCAAGGAGTACAGCTGGTATCAGATAGCAATACGGTGTTATTTTAATATATACTGTTATTTACATGGTACTACCATGGTGCTATGTTCAAAAAATTAGTACCACGGTACATTTACAAAAGCATTACATTTTGGTAGTTTTAAAGAAATAGTTCACTGCAAAAAAATAAATTAAAAAAATAAATCAAATTGTCATTTTTCATTTCTTCTGTGGAACATAAAGGAATGTGTGAGAAATTACAACAGATGTCAATGATAACCAAAACTCGTGTTCAACAGAGGAAAGTCATACAGATTCAAAACTCGTGTTCAACAGAGGAAAGTCATACAGATTCGGAACGACACGAGGCGAGGGTAACGTTAAGGAAATGACGGAATTTGGGTGAACTATCCCTTTAAGTGTGTTGAAACATTCGCACATTTGCAAAAATAACGATAAAAGATCGATATCAATTTGTCTGTTCATGTGTAAATATTACAGACTTAACAGAGAGCACGTTAAAGCTAAAATAGCATTTGAGCTATTTGGGTGCTCTTAATAGACCGTAACTTAAACTTGACTACGAACTCATAGCCATTGTTGTAAATATGAACAAATCCACCACTTACTACCTATCAACTACAAACTACCACGAGCTGGACACCCACAAAAAGCGCGTAAAGTTGAACTTCGCCGTCGGAGCCGTTTGAGTGTTTGGGCTGGATGAATGACTCACTTTACAGCTGCACGTAAAGTTAACCGGAACTAATGAGTTGACCGACTCGTTTGAAGACCGTTTATTAGCTCACAAACATATAAACCTTGCTTTTGCTCGGGAATAAACCCTTATCATGGCATATCGTTCGTAAATGAGTAAACAGAGATGTTCGCATCGGAATCAAGAACTTTTGTCAGGCCGTTATGCTGCTCTTTCTAGCTTTGCATCAGCTTGACACACATGCAAAATAAAACAGCTCCCCACCCAGACGCTCTGATCACACAATCGACCGCTTCAGGGCACCGTCTTGAATCGTCAAATCCTCTTCCAGAGTTGTATTCACCCACTGTAATGTATTCAGAGGATTCGTCTATAAATGTTGCGATGCTGTAGCAGAGAGCATTGAAAACGCCAGTCATTCCCTTCCAACAAAAGACGAAGAGATCTGCGCATGCGCGTGCACCTTTACGGCAACGAGATTCTCATGCACGAGGAGAAACTGCCACAGCTGCGTAGTGCTCAAATTTATGCAGAAAAACAATTATGAACCAAAAAAAAACAATTCACGAAATAGTACAACTTTAAGAGTCAACGTACAAAAATATCGAACCATTGTTCTGGCCAACAAATGTTGTAATTGAAAAAATAAGTTAAGTAGCCTACATTTAGCCTATTATTGAAAACACGTGGCAACTTGCTTCGACCTGTCATTTCCGAAACGTACCCTTGTCCTGACAGCAGTTGAACCTTTTTCTTAAACCCAACCTTCATTGTGTAGTTGAATGTATGCCAGTATTGTGTTTGCTCTGTCCATCATACAAAATATGGAGCTTATATTGGAGTTCATTTTTTGCTCTGTAGGCTACTAAACTACCAAAAAGTTCAATTCATTAGAGAAGAAATTTGAAGACTAGTTGGGCCTCCATGTTCCACCTTTTTCAACAATTATTATAATAACATTAGCACAATGATTTCTCAAAGATTGTGTGACACAATCATTGTGATTAGATTTAAAAAAAAGCCTTTATTAAAACACAACAGTTATATTAAATTGATTCACAATATTACTGTTTTACAGTATTTTTGATATATATAAATGCAGCCTTGGTGAGTAAACAAGACCAATCTTTTTAACAATAAACGTAACATTCACTGCATATTTGCAATACGTTTCCAGGTACTTTGACACTGCCATGAAGTATAACTTTAAAGAATAACCATCGCAACAGATTAAACTTGCTTAAAAGACACAGCAAAAAGGGTTTCAGCACCATTGTGTTTTCAAAGGCCTTCCTATATCATTTAATATAATAAAATTCAAGGGTCTTCTATTCTGCAAAAGTATAAAGTAATTGTTAACAATCTTTGGATTTTTAGATATCCAGCAAAGCAAATAATTAAGGTTGTTTTGAAGTTGGAATGGTTTACTTTAAAACATGGGTAATTTTATAATGGCAAATAATACACAAATGTAATCCAACCATTGTAACTCTAAAACAAAATGTAAGAAATTCTTACATTTTGTCTATGAATATTTAATTTTAAATATCTATCATATAACCATACTACCGTAATAATTATGTAATGCATTAAAGTTTGTATAACCTTCTTTCAGTTGATTTATATCTCACAAATCTCAGGTGACACATAAAATTCTCCCCATATTGCACTGAAAGGACAAATCACTTTAAATTTGCCACCATCAATATCACTAATTAAATACACTGAAAAAAATGATACCTTTAAAAAATATATCTTTTACAGATATATAACTTTGGGAATATAAAAATAATATACAATCATCTAAATTCAACATCAGCTGCGTCTATATTGTGCAGTTGTGTTTAGTTAATCTCTTTACTTGCTTCTAGACTAATTATTTCCTGTCAAATGATGAGTTCTGCATGAGGTTCAGTGGAATATACAGCAGTTCAGTTCTGTGACTGCAGTAACAACGTTCATTCCACAGTTGCCATAAACTAACGGTCCTCCTTCAGGCCTCTGTAGAGCTCTTGAGCTGCACCATCTCAGCCTCTTCTTGAGGTTTGGAAGGAGGGGCTCCACGTTTGTGGTGGAAAACCGCTGCTATCTCCTCGAAAGTCTTCCCTTTTGTTTCAGGTACACGCAAATAGATAAAAATGGTGAAACCGAACAGGAGTACTGCAAAAATGACGAAGACATAGCTCCCACAAAGACCCTAGGGACCAAAGCAAAGTTAGAGTTATTCTTATTTTGAAGACCTTATAGCATGTAATGATACTGCACAATAGTAAAGATCAAGGTAACTCTTACCTCTAAATAAGGAAAAAACATGGCAATTATGAAATTGCATGTCCAGTTGCAACACCCAGCTAATGCTATGGCTGCTGGACGTGGCCCCTGACTGAAGAGCTCTGCCACGATGAACCATGGGATTGGTCCAGGCCCGATCTCAAAGAAAGACACGAACAAGAATATGGCCGTCATGCTGAGGTAGCTCATCCATGAGTACACATCCTGAAAAGCAGAATAAAGAGAGAGAATTATGTAACAAACACAGAACAGCAACTCAGTCCTGCTCTGTCTCATGATCATGACACTATTTTTAGATACTCTAGCTCATGAATTTGAGTTTTCTACATGGTATACATTTTGGCTTTCTTTCATATTTAAAAATGCAAATCATACCTGAAATGCCAGGCCCACTGTCATGGCCACTGCACAGCAGCACATTCCTCCCAACCCAACCAGAGTAAGAGTTCGTCTGCCCGTTCTGTCCACCAAGATCACCTGTAGAACACGCATGCAAACACATGAATCACAAGAACTATCTATGATTGCCTGTACGCTTAAAGACTTCTTGATAGTACAGTACATTCAGACCCCTGGTTTCACAGACAAGGCTTAAGCCTCTCAGACTAAAATGCATGTTTGAGCTGTCTTAACTGAAAGCAACTTGCACTGACAAATCTTAAAATATGCCATATACTGACATCTAGTGGTTATGAAGCACTGAACCAACACATGCTATATAGGTTGTAATGATATTTGTGTATTTATCTATATGTACTGTAATTAGTTTTTATTATTAATTTAATAATTAATCAAAATATTTTATTTATTTACTGTTAAAAATCACAATTCAGCCCCTTGGTTACCAAGATAAAATGAAAAGTATTTGGCTGGTCATGTGATCACAACATGGAGGCCTTTATGAAGCGACCCTTTCCATATATTTTTTTATCTGTTTTTTTCTGACTTCTATGGAAGCTTGTTTTCGCTACAAATTTATATCTCAAAGTTCATATTTCTTTTCTAACAATTGTGAATTTATATCTCACAATTCTGACTTTTTTTCCTCACAACTGTGAATTTATCTCTCACGATTCTGACTTTTTTTCTCACAATTCTGAATGTATATATCACAATTTCTTCTTTTTTCTCACAATTGGGAGTTTATATCTCAAAATTCAGACTTTTTCTCAATTTCTGAATTTGTATCTCACAATTCGGACTTTTTTTCCTCACAACTGTGAATTTATCTCTCACGATTCTGACTTTTTCTCACAAATTGTGAATTTATATCACAATTCTGAATTTTTTTCTCATAATTACAAGTTTATATCTCAATTCAGATTTTTTCCTCACATTTGTGAATTTATATCTCAAAATTCTGACTTTATTTTCACAATTGCGAGATTATATCTCACAATTATGACGTTTTTTCTCACAATTGTGAATTTATATCTCACAATTATGACTTTTTTCTCACAATTCCGAGTTTATATCTCACAATTCTGACTTTTTTCTCACAATTGCAAATTTATATCTTACAATTCAGACTTTTTTCTCACTATTCAAAGTTTAACTCGCAATTCTGGCACAATATAATTTTTTTCAGAACTGTTAGATATAAACTCGCAATTGTGAGTTATAAAGTCAGAATTGCGAGATATTAACACGTGGCAGAATCTCATGTGAGATTATATCTAAACCATATTTTTCAAAATGACTATTAATTCCTTTAGAGCCTAAACCTTTCTAAGGAAAAAAAAAGCTCTTCAATCAGAAAATGACTTTGTCTAAAATTATTGTGCTTTCATGCACCAGATTCATCAAAACTTGTTCTGAATGGATTATTTGATTTAGAGTAGCTATTGACTCATCACTCAAAGCTGTTTTCACTTGCAGGCTGCCCTTGAACTAGCAGAGATAAACACTGCAAAGTCCCGATAACATATGGCTGCTCTCCAGCTCTATGAGCCGACAGACCTCTCCAGATCCAGTAGTTATCGGATTCAAGGTGAGGTGTCTCACTGCTGGGTCGTATTATGTAGCATAGTATGTAAAACATGAGCATGATTGAGAATTTCAGCGAAAAATTATATACATTTAACCTAAATAGATGACAAAATTTGATCATAGTGCTAAAGAATGTTGTTCTGCCTTTCAACTGTAACAATTGAAAGCTTTTGTCTAAAGAAACATGCTCTCAACTGAGTTGGAATTATGTACAATATCAGTCTGGATTTACTGTCAAAAAGCATTAAAGGAAAGTAAAACCCAAGAGGCAACAGCACTCTGCTGTTTCTAAGAGACGAGAGCCTGTTCCTCAGCAGCCAGTGTTTGCCTTTAAATTAGTGTCTGTTTACCGACACAAGGGTGAAAATGATGTTTATAACTCCCACTCCAATAGTGGCATACACAGGCTGACCGACCCCTGCAGTCTGGAAGATCGAAGTAGAGTAATAAAAGATCTAGAAAAAACACAAAGATAAGATCAAATATTACTGTTAGTAACGTGGTCCATAAAACTTAAATCGAAATGTTTTTTTCAATAAAATGGGAGTAGGTAGGTTGAGCGTACAGCATTGATCCCAGAGAACTGCTGGGAAAAGTGCATCATGAGGGCCACAAAGAGCTGCTGGCGGTACACAGAGGAACGGAGTAGCCGCCAGATGGACATTTTCGCCTCTTTCATGGCCTCCTCCTTCTCTGCCTGCATCTCTGCTATGTCTTTTGAGGTGTCGTAATCTCCCTTCAGCCTTTTCAGATCTACAGAAGGAAGAAGGATGGCAAAAACTGAGCATCATTATTTTGTCTGATCTTCGGGGAAGTTCAGAATGAAGGCCTGTTGAAGTGAAGTGAAGTGAAGTGAAGTGAAGTGAAGTGAAGTGAAGTGAAGTGAAGTGAAGTGAAGTGAAGTGAAGTGAAGTGAAGTGAAGTGAAGTGAAGTGAAGTGAAGTGAAGTGAAGTGAAGTGAAGTGAAGTGAAGTGAAGTGAAGTGAAGTGAAGTGAAGTGAAGTGAAGTGAAGTGAAGTGAAGTGAAGTGAAGTGAAGTGAAGTGAAGTGAAGTGAAGTGAAGTGAAGTGAAGTGAAGTGAAGTGAAGTGAAGTGAAGTGAAGTGAAGTGAAGTGAAGTGACGTGAAGTGAAGTGAAGTGAAGTGACATGTGGCCAAGTATGGTGACCCATACTCGGAATTTGTGCTCTGCATTTAACCCATCCAAGTGCACACACACAGCAGTGAACACACACACCGTGAACACACACCCGGAGCAGTGGGCAGCCATTGCTGCGGCGCCCGGGGAGCAGTTGGGGGTACGGTGCCTTGCTCAAGGGTCTCACCTCAGTCGTGGTATTGAGGGTGGGGAGAGCGCTGGACATTCACTCCCCTCACCGACAATCCCTGCCGGACCTGAGACTCGAACCCATGACCTTTGGGTTACAAGTCCGACTCTCTATCAATTAGGCCACGACACCAAAAGCAATAATTATAATGATAACTAAGCAATTTTTTACATTTTAAAAATCACTGAACTCTAAGAGTATAGCGGAGTCCACATCACAACTAACGACATCGACACAGGAACAATATTGTCCTTTTTTTTTCGTAATTTTATTGAAGAACTTTTTTTTTTGTAGCGGGTGAACCATAAAAACATTGACAGTCTGTTGGTGTAGATGCTAATATAAT
Organism: Anabarilius grahami; assembly: GCA_003731715.1. Classification (NCBI taxonomy): domain Eukaryota; kingdom Metazoa; phylum Chordata; class Actinopteri; order Cypriniformes; family Xenocyprididae; genus Anabarilius; species Anabarilius grahami. Next base: position 6,514,080 of record RJVU01044706.1, read on the forward strand.
TATCATTATAGTGTTCATTTTTGGTGTGAAAGGGCCTTTAGAGAGAGGAGAATTCATTCATTTAACATTCAAATTATTATGAAAGTGTTTCAGTGGCACGTTAAAAAAACTAATCAAACTAATAATCTTATCACAATAGGAAAAAGCAGCTTCAATAATGTGAAAGATTTAGAATGACTAGAATGCTTTAATATTTTCTAACAAAGAAATTATTTTGGCAAAACAGCACAGAGTTTTCATTAGTATCCGGCAGCGGTTATGAACAGTAGGAAATTGAATTTATTAAGGAGAAACAACCAGACAGACATTCAGGAAATTGCCTGTTTTGTGCAATCTGTAATAGCAGAAACTCCACTTCACTGTGATGTTACTTGCCTTATTTTCATAATATTGTGATTTCGATCTCACAAAACTTTATCCTTGTAATTTTGACTTTATTCTCAAAACATTACCACTTTAATGTCATAATTTTGTGACTTTATTTTCTAAACTTTGACTAAAGTTTAAGCCTATTATGAGATTATTCTTGACTTTATTCTCAAAATATTTCTTTTAACATTGCACAAAAATGATCTCTCTATAAATAAAAATTGCATATTTAAGCATACAGTGTCCATGAGGAAAGAGTGAGAAGGCTTTGGCACATACTCTTGCATGCTTCTTCCACTTTGCCCTGTTTGATGTAGAGGTATCGAGGACTCTCTGGACACAGAAGCAGCAGCAGACTCTGCAGGATGGCAGGAGCTCCAGAAAGACCCAGCAACACGTGCCACATGTCATCATTTCCCAGCAGGAACTCCAGACCAATGACCTGTAGATAACAAGGACACCTGCACACATCTTACAGCTTCTAATAAAAGCCTGAAAAAGAATTACTAACAAAGATCAAATAACGTAAAAAAAAAAAAAAAATGTTGATTTTTTGAAAGTGATGAAGACTAAGAGCAGATCATGTGACCTTAGACTTCATAAGCATTTTACTTAAAATACAAATTCACATTACTTTTTGTGTTGAAAAGCTAAACCATCACTGTTTTTCTATTTTATTTTTTATCAATTGTTTTACGTGATTGTTAAACTGATTTTCCATGGAAGGTCATGTATGGCCATGCTCTTTTATTTAAATATTGAATATTGAGTTCCCGCTATGAAGCTTTGAATCTTTATGCATTTGTGGATTAAATCTATTATAAAAGTGGCACTCACTTGACTAATAAGGATGCCAATTACAATTGCCAGCTGGTGGAGCGCTCCCATAGCCCCTCTGAACTTCATTGGAGAAATCTCTCCAATGTACAGGGGCACCAGGCCAGATGACAGACCTATAACACATGTCACATATGAACCACCAGAGTGCAGTCAAAATATCCCAGTTAACAATTTTTGGTTCCCAGAACGTTGTTTGTTTTTTTTTGTTTTTTTTGTTTAGCCAGGAAAGTTCCCAGAATGTTAGTTTTTGGTTTCCAGAACGTTAGTTTTTGGTTCCCAAAATGTTATTTTGTTCAGGATTGTTTTTGGTTAGCCAGGAAAGTTTTATTAATGTTCCCAGAACATTAGTTTTTTGTTTGTAGAATGTTATTCTAATGTTCATTTAAAGTTCCCTTAACGTTACTGTAATGTTAGTTTTTGGTTTTTAGAACTTTATTGTAACGTTAATCTAACATTCCTATAACGTTATTATAACGTTCCCAGAATGTTTGTTTTTGGTTCCCAGAACATTATTTAGTTAAGGTTTGTTTTTGGTTAGCCAAGAAAGTTTTCTTAATGTTCCCAGATTTTTATTCTAACGTTAATCTAAGGTTATTATAATGTTCCCAGAACGTTAGTTTTTTGTTTGTATACCGTTATTCTAACGTTAATCTAACATTCTCATAACGTTACTATCACGTTTCCAGAACGTTAGTTTTTGGTTCCCAGAAGGTTATTTTGTTCAGGTTTGTTTTTGGATGGCCAGGAAAGTTTTCTTAATGTTCGTTTTTGTTTTGTAGAACGTTAATCTAACGTTTTCAGTTATTCCCTTCAAAATCATATTTACTATCATAACTATATAAATTTGAAGTAATCATTCAATAAAGAGGTCGATAAACGAACGAGTCAATCAGCCAGTAAAACGATGAGACCGTTAATTTTTTAATTCCGCGTTAATCTAATTCCCATAACTTTAATATAACATTCCCAGAACATATTTTAGGCAAGGTTTGTTTTTGGTTAGCCAGGAAAGTTTGTAGAACGTTAATCTAACGTTCTCATAACGTTACTATAACGTTCCCAGAAGGAACGTTCTGTGTTTGCTGGGTTATTGCTTACACATATATGTAGTAGATCAGATGTCCCAAAAGGGGTATAGGTTGAGCGTATGCGCAGAAAGTTTGGTAAACAGAGTAAATCATGAAAAAATTAAGTCTTACTTTTCGGATTCAAATTAGACCAATCTACCATTTTATATAACTGACTTAAAGTTATGACCGGTCTTGAAGAAGAAGAAAAAAACTAGTCTAAGCAGTTTATGCAACTGGCCACTAATTCAAAAACAATGATTCATTCAGGAAACACAGCAACTGTGTGTTTAGTGTTACTCTAAGATGCAAAGGTTTCTTTTAGAAGTAATTCATTCGGAATTACTTTCGTTGATGAGACATCCGGATAATTTTACCGACTTGAATAATATTAGTTTATTGTGCTGAACGAGATTTGCATCTAATGCATCTTCTGCTTCGAATTTTTTGTTCATTTGTCAAGTGACAGACACAAAATGAATGTATCGTACATGAACATCACTATTTCACTGGCAGAGCAAAAATCAACAAAATAACTGGCAATATTGTATTTAAAATGTAAGGTACTCAGTATTAAATTCTTGTTTATTGAACTGCTGTAAAGCAATATCCCACTCGTTGATATTCTAAACAGCTCGCTTACAGCACTCGTATGATCAATGTTGGGGGTAACGCATTACAGGTAACGCGAGTTACATAATCAGATTACTTTTTTCAAGTAACTAGTAAAGTAACGCATTCCTTTTAAATTTAAAACAAAATATCTGAGTTACTTTTTTAAATAAGTAATGCAAGTTACTTTGTTTTCCCATTTATTGGCTGACAGCTCTCCTGTCCCCATGTTGAGAGAAATCGGGAGTGCAGAGGTGTTGTGTGTGCTGTGTAAACATGATGGTTATTCCAGACTAGTTCTAGACTAAATGTGAGCATACATTTACTCATTTACTTTTTCTCCTGCATCTGTATTCCAGAATAGCAGCACAGCTGAAAAGCTTGTATTTACATTTACATGTATGCATTTGGCAGACGCTTTTATCCAAAGCGACTTACATTGCATTATACTATACATTTGTATCTGAGTATGTGCAATCCCTGGGATCGAACCCATGACCTTGGCATTGCTAGTGCCACGCTCTAACCACTGAGCTACAGGAAAGCTTGTATGTTTGAGTTGCGCCCTCTACTGTACAGGTGTGAATTTGCATTTCCTTCAAGAAGTGTTCTGTCTTACCACAGTACAGTCCCATGATAGCGCGTCCTGCTATCACCATGAGGTAAGGTGTGCCCATCTTAGCCAGGCCCATGAGCAGCCCAGCTGTTATGGCAAGGACATTTATTGCCAGCATGCCTTTGATCCTGTAAATCAATATTATACAGAGAGGATCACAAATGAGTCACATTCTGCTGAATCTGAACATATAAAACTTTATTCTTTCAAGATAAAGGAAGCTGAAACTATTTCTTGCATTTAACATCCTAGAGCGCTTTCCTTTTGATCTTTTTTATCGCAAATAATAATTTACAAGTTCACAGATACTCCACCTTCCACGGAAGTCGCTAACAAAGCTCACTAGAAAGGAGGACACCATGCCTCCAATGGAGAAGATGGCCACAGACAAGGACCAGTACATGACCACAGAAGGATCGGAAGGTTCTTCATGTTCTGTGGCATTTCCTCCTTCTCTACGGGACAGATTTTCATTATAGACACCGAGAGATCTTGCATAGTGCCTCTCAATGACCTATAACACAAATGACATGACACTGCCATAACAAATACTGTCCTGATACAGAACAATAGTCCTATCTCTTGAAGATATAATCTCAAGTAGATAAATCCATATCATTCTGGCTCAGAATGCAGTTGAGTGTGAGAAGGTTGTAATGATGGTGTGATGACTGACCTTCTGTGGGGCATTGATGACACCCAGGCTGTATCCCATCTGCAGAGAGCCAAGTGCGGCTGTGAACACTGCCAGAGCGAGTGTGCCTGTTAACTGCTGCGAGACAGGAAAACAGGAACCGTTAACGCACACACACAAACATAAAAGTTCATTATCTGTATTGATTTATTCTTTATTAAAGCGCCAATAGAAATTAGGGTAACACTTTTTCATTTAACATTAGTAACAATAATGTGAACAATGCTTCTACGTAATCTTAACTAATGTTAATCTCAACATTTAAGATCAAAAGTTGTATTTATTAACAGTTAATGCACAGTGAAATAACATGAACAATGGTTAATAAATGCTGTAAAAATGTTGCTCATTAGTTCAATATTAGATCATGCATTAACTAATGTTAACAAAGGACTAATTAACTGTTACCAAAATTAGTAATACAAACAAAATATGCATAAATGACAATATTCAATTGCATGTTCTCTGTAATCTATAGACCTTATGCATCAGAGAAAGTTTGCACAGCCATCTTTAGAATTTTGTCTTTGAACTTGTCTTAACAAATGTCAGTGGACCGGGAAGATTTTAAAACGAGCAGTTCATTCATAAATAAGGCCTACATAAGATCGCTGTGGATACAAACCGGAAGTCAAAAGACAACGAGCGAATGGCTGGGCTAAAAGTTCTATAATTAAGGTCAACTTTTAATAATTAAGGTCTTGAACTGAATGAAAAATAAATGCTTGTGAAGTGAAAAATAATGAACAATTAAATTTGCGTTTTTATGTAAGGTTCTTCTGTGTTTGAACAAACATTTGATTTTAGTTCAATGAACATGATTAAATAAAGTTGGATTAACACGTTTTACTCCGTATAATTGAATATAAAAATATAGATATATAAATATGCTTATACAATATTTGAAACGTAGATAAATGTATTTTGTGCAGTCAGGTGCATGAGTAATACCCGAGTAAAGTTCTAGGAAGTCTGAAAATCTCCGGTAATACTAATTTAACAGTGTGTATTGCTCAAATTATGCAGCTACAATTACCTACTATAGTAACAACAATAACAATGCTCAATCACAAGCAGCCTCACCAAATGTGTGTACAGAGCAAGTACTTATGCAAGTACACACTTACGTAAATAAACAGTCATAAAAATAGAATGACCAGCTCCTTGTAGCATATATCATCTAAAAACAGTTGTATTTACTAAAGTACTATAATTCTCAGTTAGTAGTTTGTATTTAGGTTCTGAACCAAAATCCATATTCTGGTCACTATGGTTATTCATTTGTCCATTTACAGGTCTATGGTCGTTTATTTTGTTAAATCACAGTAACATTAATGGTAAACCCAGAAACAATCTCAGCATGAATAACATCTGCATTCTGCATGACTGTCATCTCTGCGGTCTCATTCATACGAGAGTAGCCTAAATTCAAACCATTCAACACACACACAAAAATACATTTAAATTAAACATGCAAAGCCCATATTTCACATCATTTAGCATGATCAACCTATCAATCACAAACTCAAATCAAACCGCATTTTCATCATCCATTTGAATTCACAAAAACGGATGACAAATTTACCTTCTCCATTTTGCATGAAGTGTCAGCAAAAGCCGCTCTTGGTCATTAATAGTGGCTCCAAGGTTCTCGCTGCTTTCCCAATACTCAGTAAATGATCAATCCTGTCTCTGCAGGATCATGCTGCACACGTGTGCTGAGCTGGAGACCTTCTGCCCTGATCTGCTAATGATGTCCATGTATCACCACTGTTTATATGGTGTTTCAGGAAAATCATTTTCCTACTGATAGAAGTGAAATAATAGTCTGGTAGGACTATTACTAACTGTGGTGAAAGTGATTTACATGACGACTTTCATAATTTAGGAATAAAGGAATCTTGCTAATTGTTTGTGGTGCAAATATTGAAGAATGTCAGGTATCAGCATTGCAAGATTGGTGCTTTTTTTGCATAGCACAACAAAAAGGCTGGAAAAGATGTATGTGCTTGAGCAAGAAGAGTTAATGTATTACATCTATCAGAGCAAAGTTCTCAGCACTCAGTGATACCGGTGCTTTCATGAGCTCTGTAAAAACAGCCAAACAGAGGGAGGGACACAAAGACACAAGCCAAAAAAAAAAGGTACTTATTTGTTTTATTTTTTTCTTATCATAAAATAAAAAAACAAACCAAAAAGAGGAGGACATAGTGCTTCTATCACCGTAAAGGAACTGAAAATCTTGTTTACAGCTTCTGAAAGAACGACGATCATTAAAAATGTATTAAGACAGAAACATTAAGTAACCATTCTTGAGTGTCAAATAAAGTAGTTCATTAAGAGAGCTCAGTGAGGTTCTTTCCTAGCACTGGCCAAACACAGTGTTTCACACAGCATACATACATCAGCAGGACATTATTGCTAAAAACCTCTCATTCCTTCACCATTAAAATATCTTCTTTTGTTATGTAAGAGATGTGAAAGAAATATAAATATCTATATAGTGTGCAAACATCAAGTGACTTTGAGAACATCTAAAGCGTTGAACTGAGGACAAAGGCAAACATACAAAAAAGTAATAAACTGAAAAATGATCTAATTAACAATACAAAAACAATACATTACCGTTAAGATCTGTTGATCTATTGTAGTAGTTCTGTACCAACTATTGTACCAGGAAGTTAAGATCAACATTTGCGGTATTTTTGTCCAAGAGAGTGAATTTTGAGTACCGCATATTTGTCAGGTAAAGACCGTTTTCCCTTTTTGGAATGTTTTGAGGCCCAGGTTTATTAAGCGATTAAGCATCGTTGCAAAATAAAAGTGCAAAAAGCCACAGCTTAATACATCGATGCTGAGTCTTTTGAAATGTCGAGAAGAGAGACTTACACCCCAAAATAATGTCTGAAAAGTAAGTTATGGAGTACGAATACTAAATGCAAAAATAGAAAATCATTGTGCCTTTAATGGTTGATTTCACACAGGTTATCTTGTGCTAGGCACTATAAAGAAATCTAAGTCATCATCAATTCTCAATTGTCACTGAAATACAGGTGCTTTTATCTTTTTACATTTTTTATATTTTTTTATTTTGTTGATCTCAGATATCATGTTGCTCTGACATACACATCACACCACATCTGATCCAGTGTCTACACAAACATGCAACCAGTGAGGGGAGCGTTTTCCTTCCATGTGTGTCTATATTTCACGCTCCTGTTTCAAACATTCCAAAAAAGGACCAGAGAAGTTAAAGAATTCAAAACATGGTTTGCAACTAAAAAATCCATTTATGATTCGTTCAGCTCTGCCTTTCCAACTTCAAAGCTATAAAACAAACTAAACTATACTTTGATACAGTACTTTTGATAAATGTACAGTATATGGATCTTCTTGACAATATACAAATGAGCACCAGTGTTATTTCTTTCTTTTGAGCATGTCGTTCTCTTTTGAGAAATCGGACAAAAACGGGCATCACAGATATTTGTGAAACTGGCAGAACTGAAACATCAAGAGACTAAAGCTTGGTTTTAGCCTGAGTGCTTGCTAATGTTATCCCCACATTTGTTATCTTTTAAATACTGTCCAATTCTTTACAATCATGCAACTGACTAAAATTCATTGGAAACTGAAAAAAGTCCATCAAAACCAACGGGAAACCAGGGACAGGAACATAAAGGAGAGCATCCTAAAAGAACAGGCTTTACCAGAGGCCACAAATAAGGTCTAAAATGGAGTTCAAGTTAATCAGCTCCCTCTTCTGGGAACTGCGTGCCACTGCAGGTGACGTCAGATACTGCACCTCCATGAGCCGTGTGCAGAGAGCCAGTGTTCTCCCTATGGGACTGTCTCCAGGCTCTCTAATATATTTTTTGAATGTTTTTCAGACCAAAGTGTCAATGTACCGTGCGCTCTCAGATGCAATGCTGACAGGAAAAAGGCTCCACAGTGTTGGGTCTGCAGGAGCTTCACCAGTTCATCAAAGAGTTCCTGTTCAGCGTCATGAAGAACACTTGACTGCTACCGCCTGATCGGACCGAGGCGAAGAACACCTGCAGGACAAAACGAGAACTGTTGGCTTGTCCAAAATGCTCTAAGCTGTTTTAGATTAACAATAACATTTATATTTGGAGATTATCTAAAACAACAATACCAGTCTACAGTACGAGGACGCTGAAGAGCCTAACCTTGTCGTTCCTCTCGCAGAGGAACTTGAGTCTCTGAGCTCTCTTGTGCATGAAAACACCATCCAGGTGGCCCGTTTCAACAGAGCGGATCTCAATGGCTTTCTCTCCCCAGCCCATGATCTGGTTGGAGTGGATATAAGCTGTAAAACAGAACATCCTATTGAGTTCTTATTGATTGACAATCTTTATACCAAAAACAATATACCATAGTTCTTAAAAAATGTGAATAACTATTATTTTACTTTTTTATTTTGATCTTGGGGACAGATAGATCAAAGGGATAGTTCACTAATAAATGAAAAATTAGAAACACAAAAGTAGTCATTTATGCAGAATATCAAAGTAGCTCTTTTTCATATAATGACAGTGAATGGTGACCATGGCTTCAAGTGAGACTTTTACTGAAATAATGACTTAAACCTCATATGGCTTCAGAAGATATTGAATGAATTGAATGAATGAATGAATGAATGAATGAATGAATGAATGAATGAATGAATGAATGAATGAATTGAATGAATTGAATGAATTGAATGAATTGAATGAATGAATGAATGAATGAATGAATGAATGAATGAATGAATGAAAAATAATTAAAATGTCTTCTGCTAAATGTCACACAGCTCACTATATAAAGTTGGATAAACAAGAATATCCAACTTTATTCATAAAAACAGTATAAAACAATATATACATAAATCTCAGCTTCTTGATATCATTGCAAGATGTAAACTATATTGGTGCCCAGCTCTAATATGATAAATGCAACTATAAATAGGGCACTATGATTTCCACAATGCAGAAAACGCAGACGGAAGCGCGGAATCTAGTCATAAAAATGAATTTTACTGTATAGCGCGGAATGTCACGGAATGTCAAATTTTTGATTAATAAATAAAAAGTAGGTCAGTACACTTAAATCAAATCACAATATAGACTAGTGTCTGTGAAAATTAAACCGCAAAAAGACGAATCATGAACTCAAAGGTCTTCACGGCAACCCGTCAAAATAAAAGTTCAGTTTAACTTGAAGAAAATGTGACAGAAATATATTACTGTTGTACAGTAGAATTTAGCTACGTCTCAATGTAATAATAATACTAACACTAATAATAATAATAACAAATTATTATTAAAACTTTATTTAAGGAATAAATCACAATTTTTCTCCATGTTTTACTTTTAACAGTAAAGCTCTGTTGTGGAGCACTTTGTTTGACAATTTTTTTATTTTTATTTCATACTGTATGATTAAAACAAATTTAAACTAATGTTTTATGCCTTCATTTGATTTCCAAAATAAAAAATAAAAAATAAAAATTAAAAATTACACAATTTCTGAAAAAAAAGTAATAGAAATAAAAATAATAATAAATTTTGTTGTTTAAATTAATTAAATCAATTAACATGCTTTTTGATTATTAAAAATCCAGAAAACTTAAAACAGAATGTAGTAAAAATTAAAAAAAAATTTATAGGGCCCTAAAAAATTTATTTTTGTAAATTGTGTAAGTTTCATGATTTCAATTAATTAGACATGCTTTTTGATTACTAAAAATTAATTCAAACATTAAAATGGAGTCCAAAAAATTTGGAAAAATAAAATAAAATGAAATTTGGGAAAAATAAAATGGATTTCATAGGGCGCTATATAAGGCATGATGACATTAAGATATTATGATTTTGTTTTGAAACAATGTATTGTGAAAAGCACTAAACTCCTTTGGTGTCGCAAGAAAAAGAGCAAGTCATACAAGTTTAGAACAACATGAGTGAGTAACACTCCTTACAAACAGCAAAAACAGATCTCTGAATGCCATGACATCTTTTCATACATAGTCTATTTTTCCACCACCCCACTGATGATTATCAAGCATTGCATAGGAATGGCCCTAAAAATGAATAATTCTGTCCGCGAACACTACTAATAATCATAACAGCCTGCCAAACATGAGCTCTGCCCAAACACTCCCCCATTGAGATTATATATGATAAAGTGTGCCAAAAGCTCTAAATCCTCCAGCTAATGTGTTACTCGAACCAGCTCACACACACATAACCATGTTCAAACTTCTCAAAAAATGAGAGAAGTTGAAGCCAAGTTCGAATGCTTTTGAACTCTGAGTGAACTACTTTTATCTCCTCCCACAAGGCAGAGGATTGTGTGGCGGCCCTTTGTTGTTTTCATGCACGTCTGTTGGCTGTGTATCCCTCAAGCTCTGCCCATGTGCTGGCAAGAACAAGCTAACACACACAGACACTGCGGTAGAGGCCAATTGGATATCAGTGCCACCGTGAATGTGGAGTCAGGCTGACATTAGTTGGCAAAATATACTATGTTTTTGTAAGTATTCTCTGAAGATAAATATTTGATAAATTGAATAGGAGTCACTCTCTGGTCACTATGGTTTGTTTTCTTCTGGTACTACTGTTTCTATTGAAACACACAGACTCACCAACAGAGGTGGGCATCTCTCCCCACTGCAAGACCACGTCCTTGGTGATTCTGCCGTAAGTGTTGACATAAACGCCCTCATCTTCATAACACAGCAGCATCTCCATGCCATCAGTCTTAGGAAGCACCACGATGGCATGAGGGGTCACACTGCTCTGAATCTGAGAGACATAGAGAGAAGAAAGGGTTATTTGGGATTTCAAACCACATGAATGTAGCTCGAAACAGATTTGTAAATATTGCATTTCATGTGATTTTCTTGCCGTTCACACTTGCTAAATCTGATAAGATTCCAATCGGATTTAGACTGACAGTCTGAACAAGGCTTAATTGAGAGCCATTGGTGCAGATTTGAGACATAAACGTCGCTCCAGAACAAGATAATTTCAGTTTACTTCAGCTATGTGTATATTAGTCTGCATCAGGTCAGTAACTAGTTAGAATTTGCTGTCTGGATTTTTTTTTTTTGTGGTGGAAATATAAATTTGTTCTGAAGCAATATCCTTTCAGAATATTGCAGCTTATGTAAATCTGCATATTTTTGATTGATTACAACTGCATTAAATAATGTTATGGTATTGTTTTAAATATTTTTTGAAAATACAAATATGAAATGTTGGGGGGGGGAAAATTATACTTTTAAAAATGAAACTAAACCACCAGTAGGTGGCGGCAAGTAACCGTCTTAATGAGTAGGTCATTGATTAATTCATTCATTCAAGCGATTCATTCAAATAGCCGATTCGTTCAAAACGCTGGATCATTCAGTAATGAAAACAAGGCTGAGTGTTGCGCTTTGGTTCTGCTGTGATCTTTGTTTGAAACTATTTTTCACTGATAAAATAGAAAGAAAAAAAAACCGTCAATGTTCCTTCTAAAATGTAAGTGGCTTAATATTAACTACTTGTTAATTGAACTGTTGTATGAAATCAGTGTCATGTTTTTAATCGTGATGGTAGCCTATTTTGGAAAACAGCATTCTTGGTCGTGTAGTTTTGCTTACCAGTATCAAGTTATAAAAACTCCACGTTTAGAATTTTTACTGCAGCCTCAACAGCGCAACGTTGTCATCGTCAGTAGTCTACATTATACAGCCTATTATTATCCACTATCGTTTGCCACTAACACAATGTAATAAAATCAGACACTCATGTTTTGGTGATTCCCAAGTTGCTGTGTTGTTGTTTTTTTGTTTTGTTTTTTGGTATTGACATTTTAAATCAGGTCTTTGTCCAGTCTGGAAAGTAAAATTCGAGCCCTGACATGTTAAACCAGCATTAAAATCCTGATTTAAATCCTGACGTTGTCTGACAAAATCACCATACACATAAGATAGACATTTGCAGTGATTTTGGCTATATGCGGCAGGAAAGCAAGATCTCGCGCTCGTGAGGTAGTACCAGGGGGGCTCGGAAGCTGGATCAGGTTACAAGTCGTTATATTCGTCACAACGCGCTCTCTTAGAAAAAAGTCAGTCTGAAAAGGCGCTAAGTTGGGAACACTGATGCAGCCTTCTGTCTCCAGGTTCCAGCCCGCCGCTGTCCTAACCGGCGTTATGGCAATTTTGCACCGGCCGGAGGCAATTACCAAACTGGTTCCGTGTGCGTATCACACCAATGTACATATTTTGCGACAGCAAATCAAAGTTATTAATTATTTAGGCTTTATTCAAAAAACTGGTAGTATTATTTTTATTCAAAACTATCTATAAAATTGAATGCTTTTTAATGCCATTTAAGGCCTTAATTTTTGCAAAATCCATTTAATGACTTTTAATGCTTTTTAATGCCCTGCGGATACCCTGGTATATAAGGAGTAGCATATCAAATTAATCAAAGTATAATTCAATGAGTGATAGGCTCCAAGTAGACATGACACAATCAACATTAGAACACCACCCTCAGGCTGAATTACGGAAGGTAGCTAGACCTCTGCCAAAAAGTGTGTCTGCATGTGTTCAATGATTAGCTTACAATATAAAGCTTACAAAACTAGTGCTATAACCCAGAATCTGCCCCACCTAAATTTACAGTCAGGGGCCGCTACTGATTTTATTTAATAAAAAAAGTACTTTAAATTGGAGTAATAATTGCATTTTGGCAGCTACAATTTAACATGTTTGTATATTTAAGCAGAGAATATATTTCAGTTGAAAATATATTATATATATATATAGAGTGATCAATTTCTACAGAACTTGAGTAAATAAATAGGGTCCGTCTTCTTCAAAGCTCCTGAAACCCTTCTTACATTTCTCACACATTCAAGTGTCGTGAAGGGAATATAACATGTGGAGGCACGTTATTTCACCAAGATTAGACTACAACCCCCAAGAGTAACACTGCCAAGGGAACCTCTGAACCAATCAAGAGGATGTTGTCCATGACCGGCTCCCCTACCCAGAAGCACAACTAAATTGTGTTCTTACAGACACCAAACCACAGCCTAGTGTCACTGAGACTAAAATCAAAAGGTCTATACAGCTGCATTCATGTTTCATTTGTGGTTATAAATTATTTGTGTTGTAAATTTATTGGTTGCAAAATTGAATCCATTTAAAAATATATATTTCTCTGAGGTTAATTACAAAAACATCACTTACATGTGATGGTATGTAGATGTCATAGGGGTTTCCAGAATCCACATCTATGACGTGAAAGCCCACACTAGAGCCATAGATGACCTTTAACCTCTGACCCTCTTCTACAGTCAGGTCCACCAGCTGAGGCCTGTGCTGCAGTTCTGTGAACGACTGCCAGAGAGAAAGATACACAGCTATAGAGTTTGGGGAACTGGTTGAACAGGAAGTTAATGCATGTAAACCTTTGAGGCATTTTCATTCATTTACAAATTATTCCATCACATGTTGGTTAAATAGCAAGAAAGCAAGCATGAAAGAAATACATAGAGGGAAAAAGTAAATGAAAAATGAGGAAATATTGTTACACCATCATACCTTGAAAGCCATGAATTTATGGTACGGCTTGGGGGCCCATGCGTAAATCTCTACCGAGTTCTTCAGTGCGATCACCAGGAATTTGATTCTCTCGTATTTCACTGAAAACAAAGTAAATCATGCTTTCAGTTACCTGCAGCTCACAGTGGCAGTCTGTCATATTCAAACAAGAAAACAGACTGTCCCCCACTGCCACTCTATGCTGTTACAAGTGAGAAGAATGCCAATCTTCTCGATTATCATCTCGATTAGCCTATTCTACCGCCTCAGACTTAACAGTCTCTGCTCTAACAGGGAAGCTTTCATCTTTTGACCCCTGTATTATGGACATTTGCCTCATCACACTCAGAAAATACAGACTCACATTGTCTAATATGCTGCTAATACTTATAGAACACAGATATCATAAATGTTTAAACAGAAATTTTACACTTTTATCCACTAAATGAGCTCATTTCAAATTTGATGCCTGCAACAGGTCTCAAAAAAAGTTGGCACGGGGGCAACAAATGGCTGAAAAAGCAAGACATTTTGAAAAGATTCAGATGGGGGAACATCTAGCAACTAATTAAGCTAACTGATATCAGGTCTGTAACATGATTATCTATGAAAGGGATGTCTTAGAGAGGCAGAGTCTCTCAGAAGTAAAGATGGGCAAAGCTGTAAAAGAGTGCGTAAAAAGATTGTGGAATACTTTAAAAACAAATGTTCCTCAACGTCAAATTGCAAAGGCTTTGCAAATCTCATCATCTACAGTGCATAACATCAGTAGATTCAGAAAAACTGGAGAAATCTTTGTGCGTATGGGACAAGGCCGAAGACCTTTATTGGATGCCTGTGGTCTTCGGGCCCTCAGATGACACTGCATCACTCATCTGCATGATTATGTCAATGACATTACTAAATGGGCCCGGGAATACTTCCAGAAACCATTGTCGGAAAACAATCCGCCGTGCCATCTGCAGATGTCAACTAAAGCTCCATCATGCAAAAAGGAAGCCATATGTGAACATGGTTCAGAAGCGCCATCGTATCCTGTGGGCCAAGGCTCATTTAAAATGGACTGTTTTAAAGTGGAAAAGTGTTCTATGGTAAGACGAGTCCAAACTTGGCATTCTTGTTGGAAATCACGGACGCCGTGTCCTCCGGGCTAAAGAGGATAGAGACCTTCCTGCGTGTTATCAGCGTTCAGCATCTCTGATGGTATGGAGGTGCATAAGTGCATACGGTAAAGGCAGCTTGCATGTTTTGGAAGGCACTATGAATGCAGAAAGGTATATAAAGTTTTCCAGATGACGTCTATTTCAGGGAAGGCCTTGTGTATTTCAGCAGGACAATGCAAAACCACATACTGCAGCTATTAAAACAGAATGGCTGTCGTCGTAGAAGAGTCCGGGTGCTGAATTGGCCTGCCTACAGTCCAGATCTTTCACCTATAGAGAACTTCTGACGCATCATTAAATGAAAAATACATCAAAGATGACCATGAACTCATCAGCAGCTGGAAACCTATATCAGGCAAGAATGGGACAAAATTCCAACACCAAAACTCCAGAAATTCATAACCTCGATGCCCAGAGATGTCTTCAAAATGTTTTGAAAAGAAGAGGAGATGCTACACCATGGTAAACATGCCCCCGTCCAAACTATTTTGAGACCTGTAGCAGGCATCAAATTTGAAATGAGCTCATTTTGAACACAAAATTGTAAAATTTCTCCGTTTAACATTTATGTTATCTATGTTCTATTGTGAATAACATATTGGTTCATGTGATTTGAAAGTCTTTTAGTTTTCATTTTATTCAATTAAATAAAAAAATGTCCCAACTTTTCCAGAATTCAGGTTGTAATATACACTGTTGCTAGTAAATAAATAAAAATAAAATAAAACATTTAAATACAGACTCACATTGTCTCATGCTACTAATATTTATATTCATATGCAGTGTTGCTAAAATAATAAAATATATATAAAAAAATGAATTCAGGCTCACACTGTCTAATAAGCGGTTAATAACTATAATATTTAAAGTTGCTAATAAAATATGAATACAATAAAATATTTAAATACAGGATCACCCTTGTCTAATATGCTGCTAATATATAATGTTGCTAATCAAATAAAATATTAAAAATGAATTTCATATTTAAAATGTTGCTGATAACAGTCACTTATATTTATCAAACAACACTACTGACAATTGAGAGAAAAAACTCAGTGCGCTTAACCTTTATTCTTTATTACTGAATTGAATACTTTGAATAATTTACTTTCTGCTACAGTTTTAATCTAATTTATTAATATTTACATTAATAATTAAATATAGGAGATTTATTTGGATATTACCTGCTACAATACATTATGGTGGTTTCCAAATTGATATTTCACTGGCATTGATATAAAATAATTGTGACAACCCTAGCAGAGATGGTTCACTTACCAACTTTATAGTGAATGCAACCTTCCAGATCCCCAACAGTGATCCAGCCCTGTTTCTTCTCCACCTCCGGGTCATTGTGCAGTATCCTGTTTCTCAGCCATGACAAGTAGTAGACACGTAGCTTGTTTTTCTTCCCTGAAAACATCATCAATGACAAGGCTGACAAGCTAACAATACATGACACATATCCCCAAAGATACAGAGCTGCCATCAGGCTTTAGTTTAACACTTTTTCTTAGGGTTAAAAAGCTCTATCTTGGGCTTAAAAATGTGATCTTAAATCCCATCTGACTGCAGTATATGACACTGAAATATCAAGCTCTTTTTGTACCGAGACAAACCTGATATGGTGACCAGAACGTTTAGACCCTCCAGCACTTCCATCTGTTGGAAGCGTCGGCGAGTGATGAGGTTATACACCTTGCCCTGACCGCTGCGGTCCAGCAGCATTAGACCATTCTCAGTGCCCACCAAGAGGTTCACACCTGAGCGTCCACAAACATGAAACACAAGCCTTGTGTGAATTTGATTCTGACTCAAGAATTTTTTTTATCAGAAGAGGACTTGAAAGGCAATTGAAGCAAAAAAAGGACAAATCAGAGAGAAAAAGTGATGTACCCCATAGAGCAGCACACAGGATCTCCGAGTTGAAGCGCTTCTTGTACTTGCGGATCTCTGGTGTGTCGCTATGAGGTCTGATGTTGGTAGGGTTGACATTGACGACAGAGATCTTTCGAGCCTCGTTCAGTTTGGCCTGCTCCTGACGCAACAACTCATTAGCAAACATTGCTGCAGAGGTGAGAAGACAAGAAAACACATTATATGATATGAAAGAGGAAACATTTTGTTCATAAACAGAATGTTTGGGCAAGAACCAAACCCAGCAGGAGGAAGCAAAATTATGCAAAAAATAATGCTCTTATCTCATTCAGCGCCCCGCACAAACCTATTTTAAAGCCCATTTTATCCAAAATATAGCACTATACAAATTACTAAATGTTTTTCCTTTCATTGTTGCAGATGGTGTTAAGATGTATTTGTTTGTGATTTGTATATTTACCGGCCGCTGAGCTCTCATCATTGTCATCTGTGGGGGAGGTTTGATACACACGTGGATCCACAAAAGGAGTGAAAGAAGCTTTCGAACCGCCGCCAAGGCCAAACTGATATAAAAAACAAACCAAAAACAAATGTACCATATCAGCTCCAGTAAAATTATTTAATAGCAGGCATTCAGAAAAAAAACTATCTGGGTTTGGGGCTAAAAATACAACAGAAGTGCAATTTCTCTGTTTAGATAATAGATGCGTTAGAAAATTGGGTTTTATGACTCAGCAGGGAATTTTAGACTTTCATACGTGACTATGAATCACTAAATAATGTTTGTGACAGTTATGAAAATGTTAAGAGTCATTATGACAGCACAGTATTTTCCTCACATTTTTAGGCCCTTTAGCCTCATTTTATTGAAAGTTATAGTGAATTTATTTGTAGCAAATTATTGGTAGACAAGGGCAGGACAGGACTGCGAAATAACCCAAGCCAGTTTCAATAGCTTGGCCTGGCTAAATATATCAGATTCTTACCGCTCTTAAATGTTATCTACCTCATCCATAGAGTCCAGGTCCTGGGAATTAAGGCCTGTTGGAGTTCCTGATGGGGAGTGGCTTTGCTGCACCAGGTCTGGTAGGTTCCCGTGGCCTGCAAAACCATTGCTCTCACCATGGCCCAAGCGCTGCCTCTCATTGGTCTATACAGAAGATCAAACAATTTGAAAGTGAGACATTTGAGAAGGTTTTTTTTTTGGAGTTAAATGACATCTAATGTGACTGGCATGGCATCTCACCTCTCTCATTTTCAGGGTACCATCTTTAGATTCATCATTGTAGGAGTCACCGAAGGACTCATCATGGCTGCTCATGAAAGACTCGTTATTTCCCTGAACAGAGGGCCTGAGGGAGATAAATACGCAAAACTTAAATTTTGCAGATTCACGTTAAAACGGCATTCATTTTAGTGCTCGTTTATTGATAGATGTCAAAAGAAGTGATAGGATAAAGAGTGGTGAAGGGGATCAAGAAAGCCCACATAAGCACCTTGGCTCAGCACATGCCCGGGCCACAGCTCTGACAAAAAAAAACATCTGAACAAGATAGAACTGATGGTGCGTATACTTACATGATTCTAGGAATGTCGCTGACTGGCACCGTGCCGTCATGCCCCACAGTCCCGTCCTCATCCTCACTGCTCTCAGTGTCCTCACTGGAGGAAGAGTAGTCAGTCAGTTTAAGCGGCGGCCGGTTGACCTCATCTATTCGCAACTCCCTCAGTTCTTTAGCCAAGGCTGTCAGATCCTAAAAGAAAGACAGAAAGATTCATGTAACGAATTAGTGTGACAGTAGCTCAGTTGTGGATATAGCATAGCTTTGACAATACCAACCTACTTTTGTCGACGTTACATTTGTTTTTGTTTTGTTTGTTTTTTTTACTGTGGACACCGCTAATTCCAAGTGTTAGAAAGTCAGATTTTTTTTTTTTTTTGTGAATAAAATTAATTCTGATGGCTCAAGGAAGTTTTTTTCATGAACATTTTTTGACTGGTCAACCAATTATAATGAATCCGTCCAATCTGATGAAGAAAATTAAATGGTTGAAAAAAAATGTTTTTCAACTAGTTTAACTGATTAATTTAAGTCACCGCACAGTAATCCTATAGTTTTTCCATTTTAACAACTTTAATATTAGAGTAACTTATAGTACAGTTTCAAAGTAGCTCCCCAACACTGGTGATAAAGGTCATTCAAATGAAAAGTTTGATTCTCACTCAGCAGGCGCACAATCTTTATTAGAGTTTTGCTCAAATAGAAGATTCAACTGCAAAGAAAGGACAGTAATAGTATGACTGTGAATGATACTTGAGAATGATACAATACTCTGACACATTTAGATACGTTCACAATCTCCCCTACAATAAAAACAGCAATATTTATAAAATAAACTCTGCAATGTTTGCAAGGATTTTAGAGCTTTAATACAAAAGGTCATCTGTGCTCAGTTTGCATTCGACCTGTAATCCCAGCTCTATGCCCAACATAAAAATGCCCCCTCGTGAACTTTAGTTGCTATGGAAACAGCAAGACTCCTAACAAACAGCTGGGGTTATTTGCGCTGGGGTGAAGAATCTGAGCCAAGTGGGGAGAATGACACACACACCCACACATAGAGTCCATTGACAAAGCCACTGGCAATCCGGCTTGGTGAGAAAGCTGAGAGGGTGAAAGAGGACAAGCTTTTCTCAAGTCAGTGTTGCTATTGAGATTAGCAGACAAGAATTCCCACAGTCCTCTGCCAAGCAACCTTTAGATTGAGAGGGACCGAGAGAAAGATGGATGGGAATGTTACCAACCCTTACTCTGGCTTTTCAGCCCTGAATGTAGTCCAGGTGACAGAACAGATAAAGAACAGTGAAGAGAGAGAGAAAACACAAGAGAGACGTGCAGAAAGAGAGCGCTGGAGCTGGTTAATACAGATTGTAGGTCAGTTAATTATGTAGACAGCTTTAGTCCTCTGATCAAACATTCATCACGCCTCAGAGGCATTTTTCAATGTACTAAACATTTGTTTCTTCAAGTCAAAGCCAAAATGGCTCACACAGAAACAAACCAGTTTCATTAAAAAAAAAAGAAAGTAGTAAAATAATAATAAAAAAAAAAACTAAGGTTTTTTCATGCAGATGTAGGAAAGCATGGTGCTAGCAACACCAAGGTCATGGTTTTGATTTCGTACTAATAAAATGTATACCTTGAATGTAATGTAAGTTACTTCAGATAAAATTGCAAGCCAAAAACATCAGTGTAAATGTATATTAAATAATATTTAAGTTGTAGCTGTTAAAGGGATAGTTCGCCCAAAAATGAAAATTCTGTCATCATTTACCATCATTACAAGTTGTTCCAAACCAGTATAAATTTCTTTCTTCTACTGAACACAAAGGAAGACATTTGGAAGAATGTTTGTAACCAAGCAGATCTCGCCCCCCCATTGATTACCATAGTAGGAAAAATAAATACTATGTTAGTCAATGGGGGGTGAGATCTGCTTGGTTACAAACATTCTTCCAAATATCTTCCTTTGTGTTCAGTAGAAGAAAAATTTATACAGGTTTGGAACAACTTGAGGGGGAGTAAATGACAAAATGTTCATTTTTAAGTAAACTATCCCTTTAAGTAGGAAGAGCAGTGTAGTCACTTATAAAAACCGTTGTAATATTAATACAACTGATAAGTTGCTGCAAGCAAAAGAAAACAGTAAAAATCAGCTTTTGGCCCAGTGTGTCCAGAGCTTCAGCCAAGAATTTATATTTCAGATATATCTAATCTAATAGGTTTGGTGGAAAACTGGCAGAGAAGACAATCTGAACAATGTAACCACTGGGACATTTGGCCTCCAACTGTAAAACAGCTGTTGTTTAGTCTACAAACACGTTTGGAGGTCACATCTACATTCACAGCGAACTACATGCACCTTCAAGAAAATGCTAGATAAAAAAGAGACAAGACAAAGTAGGAAGTCCAAACAGTAGTGCGCATATTGAGACAGGAAATGAAGTATGGCTAGATAATATTTGAGGGCCGTTGGGATGCAACTTACCGTAGGTCGACTGGGTTTGTTCACCTCTCTGCCCTCCTCCTGACTGGGCTTGGAGGTCTCCTGTAATGCCACTGGAGATCCTTCTGATTTACCAGAGCCTGGAAAACACATATAAACAAGATGTAACCACATGTTCAAGACTGGAGGACATTGAGTGTAAAAGTTTAAGAAAAACCCACACTGATTGACCCTTATTCTGATTATTAGGGAGGAAATACACTACAAGACAACTTGTTTACAAACAGTGAGATAGAGAGAGTAAACAGAAATATACAAAAGGCTTAACAGCTGGCCTGTGATATTCTTTACCTATAAATACACCTACTGGACTGGACCAGAATATCTAAACAATTTAAACGCACAAAACAAGCAAACAATGTATCCAGCATGTCATACTAGACATTCACTTCACTCTCTGTACGACTACACATCTGACATGGTCAACAGAGTGGAACAGGAACAAAAGGATCACAGCAAAAACAACCAGGATGAAATCTGAAAGAGTGCCAGCTCCTTCAGTCCTGTGGAGGATGTCCACCCACCCACAATCACTATGATTTAAATGACCATGTCAATGCCAAGCCGTAGTGCAGACGGTGGCGTGCTGGCTCAAAACAAAAGTCAAGTCACCTTAATTTATATGTTGCTTTATACAATACAGATTGTGTCAAAACAGCTTCACAGTTATAAACAGGAAAATAATGACCAGTTATGCAAACTTCAAAAATGAGACTAATTCAAATTCTGCTGCAAATCAGGTCTAAAAATGTCAATAGAATAAGTCAATAAAATATGGTTATTCAGCTCAAGGTAATTCAGCGTTGATTCAGTTCAGTTCAATAACTGCATATTTTCCCAATTGTTTTCAATAGGGCCGCCACTGTCACTTTTTACCCAGCTGTCAAATCACAGTGGAGGAGGGGCAGGACAAATACCACACCGAACAACCGCCACATCCTGCCTGAACAACGGTAACAGACGACAACAACAAGCATAATAATAATGGAACAAAATCATTTAAAACAAGAGCCACAGCAAATACTTTACAATGTATCGACATTTTAATTATAGAAACAATACAGAAAAACTATCTGTGAAACGAGATTCTATTAACACTTCCGCGGATATTCCATATCATAGCAAGCAAAGCGTCTCAACTGGAAAAAATACTGCGCTGCTGAAGTGCTCTCAAGCGTCCACAGCAAGGTGTTTACAGCAGAGTGCCTGGCGTTTTCAGCTGGCTAAAAACGTTTTGGTGGACACACGGCCTTACTCCAGAGGGATTGTCCCATTAAACACTTTATGTAAAACAAGTAATGCATGATGTTTTTTCCTCTATGCAGAAACTCAAGGCAAATCTTAAGCTAAAAAAGCAAAAAAGAGGTCCTACTCAATGGAAATATAATTTAGAAAAAAAAAAAAAAAAAAAATCAAGAGCACTCTCACCTCTTGGTTGGTTCCTCTCACTGGATCCAGGTTGGGAACCGCCCTGAGAGCTGGGTGTGCTGGAGCTGGATGAGCTATTACTGCTGTTTCTCTGCAGAGCCACATCCAGAGACAACTCTGTCCTCCTCAGGTCTGGATTACTGGAGAGATCAAGATACAGTCAGTGCTTGAATACACCAACATAGAGCAACACCTCCAGCATGTGATCTGACAGAGAGCTGACCTGGTGCGGATAAGCTGAGAGGCCGACCGCCCCCCCCCACCAGACTCTCCGTTCCCTGGAGAGTTCTTCCTCATCAGAGCAGGGGAGATAGAAGTAGTCCGCTGGGGCACCTGGGTAGTACCGCACAACTTTAATCAAACACACAAATGACCAAACGTCAGAGACGAGGGATCATAGCATGATTACTACAATCAGTTGCTTTAAAAACATAAATAGACTGCATATTTTAATAAAAGTCTTTGAATAATTTATATGAAATACTAAAAAGTCTTACGTGAAGGTAAAACAAACGTTACCATTCAAAACTTTGGGGTCCGTATGATTTTTTTTTTTAAATTAATAAATTGCTTTTATTTGGCAAATATGCATTATGAGCCATCTAATTGATCAAAAGTAAAAACATTTATAATGTTACATTTAAAAAGATTTCTATTTCAAAAACACTGTTCTTTTGAACTTTATATTCAAAGAATCCTGAAAAACAATATGTACCATGGTTTCCACAAAAATATTAAGTGGCACAACTGTTTAAATTACATTTAAAAATATATTACTTTATATTCTTATACAATTAAATAGCCTTAAAAGCAACTTCTTTATTCACATAAAAAAAAAAAACTGACCCCAAACTTCTTAATGGTAGTATATTTGCCAAAAATATTATCAAAACTATCTTTTCAGGTGTAAAACTTATATACATATAAAAAAAAAGGAAAAAAAAGTGCGTCAGTGCACCTTCAAAGTTGATTACAGTAATAATCCTGACCTTGGGAGGAATGTCTTCTTCCCTCAGCCAGGGGGAACTGCGGTCAGGTTTTTCTTCACGGCTGGCCACGCGAGGGGCCGGAGGGGGCATCTCCGAAGTTGGGTCGGAGTTCTGTCGTGGCATTTCTGGCCGATGGGACACCAGGCTCTCCTGGAATGCTGAAACGCCCTTGGCAGATTGATCATGCAAGGACTGAGAGACTGACAGAGAAGAGCTATGGGACCTCACTGGAACCAAATGAGCCATCTAAGAAAAGCAAGAAACCGTTAATTGCTAAGATCAGGATTCTGACACTTTTTCACCAGTTAATTTTCATGACCTTTACAGTCATTTGTGATTACCAGATAAGGATGTTTTAGAAGCTATTTTTGTAATCATTTAGAGATTGCGTTGTGGATTTCCACGAGTATGTCATGTACTAATCTTTTGAAAACCAACATTTACTTATACTTAATAGCTTACAAATGAAAAAAAATTATTGATTTTGGAGATTTACTAAGGATTAAATTCAACAGTGTTATTAGTGTTTTTAAAGATTAACAAAAGGTAATCTAAATGTAAAAATGGAGGAAGTGAAAATGACCAATTAATATCCAATATTAACACCAATAAATAAATATTATAGTACTGATATGTGCATCCCTATTAAGAATGAGTGCTTTAAATAAAAAAGCTAAATGTTGTTGTAACTAATCAACAGTGCTTTGATCTGCCTGCATTGAAACTATTCCTTAAGAGCTGCTGTGCAGCTAAAATTATATACCAGTTATCAATGTAAAGCTGCTTTGACACAATCTGCATTGTAAAAAGCGCTATATAAATAAAAGTGACTTGACTTGACTTGTACCTGAGGCTCCACAGGGCGGTGTATAGGAGGGGTCCGTGCCGGCTGCATACCCCCACTGCTAAAGGACTCGGAGCGTGGTGGAAGGGAAGGGTCGGAGATACGGTTAGCCACTTTATGCTGCAGGGCAGGAGAGCTCTGGCGGTTCAGTTTAGAGCGCTCCTCAACCTTCATGAATAATAAAAAGCCATATAAGAACAGGCCACACTGTTTATTCCAGCCACCACCAACAAAGAAGAAAAAAAATAGCAAGACATTGCAAGATATTTGGGAAATGCACCAGCCAACATTACTTAAGTTAATCAGTAGAAACTATCCCACCATCTGAAAGAGAAAAGCAATCAATTCAGCTAGAAGCTGAATTAGCCGTTGCATGTTGATCAGGTCATTCATACAACAATCAGTTAGAGCAGACCAGCACCTTCTATAAGCAGAGAGACTGAAGATCTTTGAGAGGTGAAAGGAAATATTCCAACTAAGTTTAATCGATAAAGAATCTGCTTTGGCAATAGAAAAAGCCAATATATGAGACACTGCTTGGCAACTAGATGAAAAGATTTCAGTTCTTATCTAATTTCTAAGAAAGTCATCAAGGTAATCGTTAACATTTAATTCAACCTGTATCTGTATTCATGAGATGTGGAATGTGTCTGAAAATGTCTGAATATGTGAAGTCTTTCAGTGTCTCACAACTTGAGGGCTTCTTGTTTGTGCCAACAGATCCTTTCAAAGAACTAGACAGACATTGGTTAACCATCTTAGTGCCTCAGAAATGCGGATTCCTATTGGGGAAGAAGCTTATCAAATTCGAAAAGAAAGGGGTGGTTAGTGTGGAGATGGATGGCAGCTTGCTCAGAGATATGATTACACTATGTCTAGAGTAATAATTCAGGATAATTAAAAGGCATTCTAAATGGCAACTACAGTAAATTATCCATCATAAGTTGTTTAAAAGCACTGGCTACATTGGTTAAAATAGTTTTGCTGCATTGTTAATTCTAAAAGCGTCTCCTAATTGGGCTAAAAGTGACAAGATAGGTGTACGTTTTCAATGAACATGAAACTACTGTCGGACTAACACAATCACAGCCAATAAGAGCCAATATTTGATTTGTAATATACAGTAAAGAGCTTCAGGAATGAGCTGTGCTCCTCAGAAACATTTCATTTTGAGGTCAATTTGTCAGAGTAAAGATGCTCATGAAGATTAAGCAGTATTTAGATTAAATGTACTGTACACTAAAACCTGGAAACGATTTAGAATTTTTGCACTTCCAGTCCCATCGTTCCGAAGTCAATGTTTTTTTATTAAAATCCTGAAATAGTCTGTAGATACTTTCACAATTTTATTCTATTACATTAAATGTTTATAGCCTAACTTTAGCTTTTTACTTAATAAATATTATTAAGTATATACATAAAGTTGTTTATTTGTGAAGAAGAAAAAAAAACAACTTGTTGGTGAGGGATTATTTTCTTATAGAGCTTATTATAGAACAATAATTACACTGTAGAGGGAACCACAGTGACGCCAACTTCTGGGATGGCATATAAAATGACGTCATCCCTGCAGCATTCGGTTATGAGAACTGGGAATAATTATAGACCAATGAGATTTCGCAGTGGGCGGGGCTACTCAGAGCAATGACACCGAGATAAAAACTAAGCAATCAAAAGAATGTCCTGTTGCTCTGTGCTAGTTGCGACTGGCTAGGATATGGTACAGAGAAACAAAACTCATTCAGCTTTCAAGGAGTACTTCCTGAAATCTGAACACTTTCCAATATACAAAATACTTTATATTAATATTAATATTAGACCTTTAATTTTCAACCTTTCTCAAAGGTTGTTTGATTTATATGATTAGCAGAGTTGACCACATGCCACCTTGCAAGAGAAAAAGAGCAGCTCCATCACCAACGGGCAATGCACCCAGAAGCACCCAGCGATGGACTTCACTGACTGCTAAGGCTTACACAAACATCCAGGCAGGAGCGTTGGGCCATCTGATGAGGCTCAGAAACAAGACCGGGGTCAAACAAATGGCAGAGGGGCTTTCATGATGTCACTGATGAGTAAGAGCCAGCAAGATGGGAATGGGAGGGGCTTAAGAGATGTGGAGTACTGACTGAACAAGTGGTTAATATGTCTGCTTAATGGGCAGTTGCATAATTTATACAATTCATATATTGATTTTGGAATAGCATTCAGTAACTAAATATTTGTGCCAGTATGTTCCATTTTATTTTGAGGATTAAGAGAGCAAATCAATAATACAGTATAAAAAAAATAAAATAAAAAAAAAAAAGGTATTTACATCTATTTACAATGATCGCAGACAACCTTAATTGTGGAGGGACCTGATCGTCATGTTGGAGGAGAAGAACGAGGAGCCTACAGGGGATAAACTGGGGCTGAGCGAGGACGAGCGACAGCTATGGCTACCTGGGGATGGTGACCTAGAGTTGGCTCGGCTTCCGCTGGGTGAGTTTCGAGGGGAGAGCCCCATCCAGCGCAACACAGCACTGAGTGGCTCAGCCATGTTGGGCTTTTTAAAGGGCTTGCGTTGCACATTTAAAAAGCTCTCACGTTCACAAGACTTGGCACGCCAGATGGGCCGCAAATAACTCTGCCTGAGCAGCTCCGCCGAAGACAGGTCCTGAGCAGAAGAGCAGCGACCTGATTTATCTGAACTGAATGTTGCGAGAGGCACGGCCCACTCCCATTTCGGCACCATCAGGAGGTTCTTGGATGGCACAGAATTTGAACGCGTATCTTTAGCCATCATCTCTCTAAGGGAGCACTCTGGGGCTGACTGGGACAGCAAGCTCTCCTCAAATATATCCAGACACTCCTGGTTAACGGCGATTTGCGGGACCAGCTCAACACCTACATCTAGTCTACGGAAAGGTAGAAAATTAAATTTTGAGGCTGAGGCCAGGTCTTCTGAACTAACCAATTTAGTGATTGCTGGGTTCAGCTTGCATCCGCGGACCTCCTGCCCAGCCTTCTGGAAGGCCCTAACCTGGCGCACCTGCTGGCTAATGTTCTCTCGACTCTCTTTCTGGCCTGAGACATGGAAGCTGGGTGGCGGCTGCTGTTGCTTCTGCTGCTGTAAATGCTGCATGATCTGTTTGCTAATAGGGGGAAGCACTTGGGGGGGTCCGGCCGGGGGTGATCTGCTGACATGAGGGGGATGAGGAAGACTTGTTGTTGAAGAGTTTGATCTGTTTTAGGGGTCGGCCACGGTCCTGAAACAGTGAGTCAAGAGTTTTTTGTTAAACACAGTTCAATTGGTCAAAAAAGACAAAAACAGCCAGGCCAATAACACACTACAAGACTGAAGCTCATATCGCTTTCACGCTTATGTCTTAAAGTCTCAGTCTGGCAACTTACAATCTGTCACCAAAGATGTTCTAGTGTGATTGCTCCTGAGTTGCACTGTGAGTAGTTATAGATATAATGTTTAATTTCAAACTGGCTCTCCTTACATGTTTTTTTTTTTAAACTTGGGTTAAAAGTGCATTCAGTTATTCTTTAGCTAAATTTAACGTTGCTATTCTTCGTATACTTTAAATACCAATAGTGTCAGACACTGCACTGCAATCTATAGGCAGGAACACACCAAGCCGACGCAGACAAACTAGTGGCGACGAAAGCAGACAGCGGGGTTGGCTCACGTCGGCAGTGTCTGTGTTCAAAGTTGGCCTGACACAACAAACCAACGCTGGACAGCCGAGAGCCAAGTAGCATTTCCGTTCTGCGCCTGCACCTGCGTAAGATGAAATGCCTTTCCGAACCAGCAGGTGGCAGTAGCTGATGTTGGAGCCAATCAGAATGATAAGATGGCCTGACGGACCGACGAGCTCCAACGAGCTCCGACGACGAATCGGCTGAAAAAAGCAGACGAGGAACACACTGAGAAAACTAAGTCGGCCGACCGTCGGCTTGGTGTGTTCCTGCCTTATCAATGTGCATCAGCTTGTGGAACGTGGATCAGTTTTATGTATATTACAATGATACTACTGAGTTTTATAAAGCCGTCTAAACAACTTATTCACTTTTTGTCTATGTTTGTCTGTCTTCAGACCGTTTTTGCTTCACTTCAGCAGCCGATTAGTGATTTTCTACCATGCTCACTCAAACAACGAATTAGGTTATTTTAAACATGACAAAATGCAAAAACAGAATTTATTTATTGTCTAAAACCTTTTAAATTATAACCAAAATACTGAATGTGACTATACATTTATGCATTTAGCAGACGCTTTTATCCAAAACGACTTAAATAGGAACAAAGCATTAAAAAAACCAATAACCATTGTAGCACACAATGCCATATTTATTAGACAACTAGTCTAGGAAACTAGAGAAGAAAAGAAATGCAGGAGATTTTTTTTTTAAATTTGTTTGCGCGCACATGCGTGTGACTTTAATATGCGCGTATGCTTGCGTGAAAACACATTTTGAGATCTATGATTACTAGTTTGTGCAACAACCTTCTGTCTTGTAGTGTGTGCTTGGCCTAGGAAAGCAAAGACAAAATCAGAACACTGTGATAAATGTAGATCAAAAGAAAAGAGGGCAGATTACATCACATAAAAGACATTAATTACGGTTTCCTTCGGTTATATATAATGTTTTAAAATAACTGAAAACTGTGGTGGCCATATTGCTGATATGCTAGCATAAAACAAGAGAGTTAATCTGTCCAGTTTCATTTTGCTGAATCAACATCAGTGGTGTTAGACTTTCAGTAAAAGTTTCCAGGCTGCTGACCCTGAAAAGTACACAACACTGTGTCCAAACCAAGTGCGATGTGTTTCCAGTGACAAGCAATTTGTTTGTCTGCACAGTACGTGAAACAGTGTGTGACTTGAAGTCAATAGATATTTGATGTTTAATGTACAGTTATTAAGAGCAGGAGTTTGGAACAATCATATTTCATTGAGGGTGGGACTAAAGCAGGGATGGGCAAACTTTATTGGCCGCAGAATTTATCTCCAACCCTAATTAAACATACCCGAACCAGTTAATCAATTTCTTCAGGATTACTAGAAATCTACAGGCAGGTGAGTTTTATCAGGGTTTGAACTAAACTCTGCAAGACAGTGGCCCTCCAGGAGCAAGTTTGCCCATCCTTGGACTAGAGAGTGTGTAACTCCCTGGTACTTGTTGCTTGTCATGGTCACAGCTGGTCAGGACAAAAACTAAGATTTGCATTCAGGAACTTGTTCCTTAATCGCATCATCCCTGGAGTAAGGCAGCGGTGCGATGCTGGAAACAGGACAAATTCAGTCTAATTTTAGGATTTCCTACCTCTTTGGCCCAGGCAGGTTTGTCGCTGGGGTTGACAGCATCTTTGTAGTGGTAGAGTTGCTTCTTCTCTCCAGGTCTGGAGTCTTGTTGTTGTTGTTGTTGTTGTTGGAGAGAGACAAGGTAAGCCCTCTCCTGCTGGAGCTGTCTTTGCAATCTCTCTGCCTGTCTCTGTTCCTCCAGCTGTTTACGTTTATACTCCTGAAGACACAGAGAGAGACGATGATAGTTTAAATAACTATTCTGAGATATCACACAAGAACCTTGCAATAAATGATTCAAAACAGTACCACAAGCACAATGACCATACACTGGCACACAAACACACAAAAACATGCACATGCTGGATCATTTAAGGGGTGCCCAAGACAAATGGGAGCACACAAAATCCTGGTGAACCGGCATTCAATGCGAGGCATATGTTCTTGGATGGTGCGAGATTCGCTACAGAAGTAAAGAAAAAAGACATGTATCACAACTCTCCTCTAAAAAGTTAGATCTGAAGCTATAGAACAGAGCTACCTGGAACAAAGTCCTCTGCACAGTTTTGTAGTTTATCCTCTGTCTCCCTTGTGGCTTCAATGAAAAGCAAGTTTATTGCATCTTTCTGGCCTCCTCTACACTTCAAACCTCCCATGAGAGCAGAGAAAAAAGGGAACACTTGCTATGGTCTGCACCTCTCCCAGTTTCACTTAAAATGCATCAAAGCATGTTGGGATTTCATAGGAACAAAGGTTTTAATTTGCTAAGGATATAAAAAAAGCTTTGCTCTGCTATCATTTGCCCATCAGCTTGATAAATTATTTGCACACAATACACAAATACCAGCTTGTTGTTTCTTTTGCATCTGTTGGGACATTATGACAGTAATAGCAATAACAAGGACTTCCAGCATTTACATAATATGTGTAGAATAAAATGTCATCATGAATACACATCATCATCAAAATTAATCTCCATTTAACTGATTCACTTCATATACTGTGTATAACAGTGACAGAGTAGTGACAGGTGCCTTCTCAAAGAAAAAAATATATAGGACGGGACTTGATTTTGTCCAATGGAATGTATTAGATCGTTGTTCTTAAATCTGTTATTTTTCCTCATATTACAGGCACAAGCAAATACAAAACAAAAGTGACACTTCTTTTCAATACATCAATGCAAAAAAACATAATTGTGATTCTGCAAGCACAAAAGGAGGCCTAATGACCAACAGAGAGATATAATTTGGGTCAGTACAGCAGTGGGTCAGGGGAGAGGAGGGACAGGGTTTAGGGCTACAGCAAGGCGAGTATCTTCTCTCTGTTACCAGTAGGAGCGCCTGCTCTTGCAAGAGCTGTTGCTGCAGGATCTCGAGCTGTCTCTGTTCCTCCTCCAACTGACGACGGATATACTCCTACAGACCAGCCACGACGCAAGAGACAGAAAGACAGGAAAACACAGAAAAGCGAGTTTATCACAGTTTCTACAGGATTCAGAGTGAAAAGTGTGACAGGAGAATATCACAGATGATGAAGTGTGAGATGAATGACAGAATGATAGCTAGCCATGATGACATTAATCTAAACAACAGACCTTGCCGTGTCCGAATATGCCTACTTCCAAAGAATATACAGTAGTAGGATAAAAACAGTAGCAGTATATCCGAATTCATAGCATTCCTAAAAACGTTGGAGAAAAGTACTCAGATGACCAACTACTTTCAGCGATATTACGAAGTACGCATACGATGGACACTTTACTATCCCATGAAACCACTGGTAGGTCACATGACAATGACAAGATGACAAATGTAATTCGTCCAAATTTCATTCTCACTACACATTCATACTAAATATAACATGCCTTTTAATGGTCGAGAAGTACTTTTCACACTAAATGTATTACCTACTATATAGATTTTAGATGCAGCAATTGATAGAACGACAACTAGTTAACTAGCTAGATCCATACGCAAAACAATAGCTAGCTAGAACCATAGAACAATAAATGGATAAAATGATAGCTAGCTAGATCCATAGACAGAACGATACGATAGACAGAACGATAGAACGATACGATAGACAGAACGACAGAACGATACGATAGACAGAACGATACGATAGACAGAACGATAGAACGATACGATAGACAGAACGATAGAACGATACGATAGACAGAATGACAGAACGATAGAACGACAGAACGATAGAACGACAGAACGATAGAACGACAGACAGAACGACAGACAGACAGACAGACAGACCGACAGACAGATAAAATGATAGCTAGCTAGATCCATAGACAGAACGATACGATAGACAGAACGATAGAACGATACGATAGACAGAACGATACGATACACAGAACGATAGAACGATACGATGGACAGAACGATAGAACGATACGATAGACAGAATGACAGAACGACAGAACGACAGAACGACAGAACGACAGAACGACAGAACGACAGAACGACAGAACGACAGAACGACAGAACGACAGAACGACAGAACGACAGACAGAACGACAGACAGACAGACAGACAGACCGACAGACAGATAAAATGATAGCTAGCTAGCTTGAAACGACAGACACAGAACCATAGAAAAGATGGATAAAATGATAGCTAGCTAGTTAGATCCATAGACAGAACGATAGATAGAACGATAGAATGACAAAGACAGACAGAGACAGGATAGACAGGTAGACAAAATGATAGCTAGATCTATAGACAGAACGATAGATAGCTAGAACCATAGAACAATCGATGGATAAAATGATAGCTAGCTAGATCTATAGACAGAATAGCTAGCTAGCGAAACCATAGAAAAAAAAATAATAATAACGACACTAGCTGCCTAGAGCCTTAGCTAAATTGACTGCTTGATAGATTGACAGCTAGTTAATAACTAGCTAGACAGACCATAACAAGCTAGCTAGACCATAGAATAGAAAAACGATAACTAGCTAGAACGATTGTAAGATTGTTAGAATGGTAGCTAAAATAATAGAATGATTTCATTCATTTCTTAGGCAGAGAAGAGGTGTGGGTAAAAAAGGAAAAAATGAAGTGAAATATCAGGTAAACAATTTGATGAAATTTTGATAAAGAGAGGGTGTGAATGTGTGGAGAGAGAAAGAAAGAGCACACTGGGAGTTCGTACATCAGCACACCTGAACCAGTGCACCTGAGAGTTCAAAAATAGGTGGGAGAGAATATTGATAGAGAGCAGAGAGAGGGGAGTGTAATCGCTGTGTCCTTAAGAGCAACTGTGAGATGATTACGATGGAAAAACCTTTTCAGCGCGAGTACTGTGTGAGCGAGAGTGCGGGTCAGAGCTCTGGAAAACAGCATGCATTGACAGAGCCATTCTTAGAAACATACAGACAGCTCAGCAAGGTAATTAACCTCACCCACACGAATGAAGATATTCTCATCTATTTATCAAGTCAGTGACTCAGCCATCCCTTCATACATCATGAGATGTGTGGGGGAATGGTTCAAGGTCATTTGGCCACACACACACAATCCCAGTTAAGGATGTTAGATGGCCAATCAACTTGGAGCAGATAAAGAGAAAAGCTGTGCTCTCATTTCCCATGTCTTATCTGGCTCTCCACAGAACCTTTTCGTTACAGAGCCATTCACAGGGTTATTTTAACAACAATTAACTTTCATTAATTGAGTGTGTAGTTGATTTCCAGCTGTATCATTGGAGCAGTGCTGTGAGAAACTGTGTGTGTACCTGCTCTCTTTCGGCCTGTCTCCTCTCCTCCTCTCGACGGAGCTGCTCTTCATAGCGATGCCTCTGCTCTCTCTCCTGCTGCTTCCTGAGCTCACGCTCACGCCGCTGTTGCTGTAAGACACACACACACGCGCACACAATCAGTTGAAAAACCTGTTGAGCCTTTACATAGCAACAGTTTAGAAGCTGAAAAACAGCACTTTCCCTTTTATGTCCTCTGGTTTAATGCGTAGCGAGGCTCTAGTAAAACTCAACTGGAGTGTGTCGTTTGTTAATGTGTGATACTATTGGGACATTAAATTGCCAATTTAACCAGACCAGCTGACGCCCTTCATAATCCACACCTGTAGAAATAGCTCCTCCAATCAGATGAGCCATAATTTCAACCAAAAATACATAAATAAATAAATAAATAAATAAATAAAAGGAGGCAAAAAGCAAAATAAAAATAAAATGTAAAAATAAAGACAATAAAAAATAAAAAATAATAAAAAAAGGTTGTCTAAAAACAAAAAGCAAAAAAAACCTACACATTGCCAGGCTTCATAAAAAAATAGCTTATCATTAGAATGTTGCGTTTCCTGCTTCCCACAATGCATCAGTTCCTTAAAACCTCAAGCTATGCTGAGCCTGGTGTTAAAGACATCTGTGTCTGGACTGTGTTTATGTGTGACTATCAGCTAATCTGGATGTTCTCCATTTAAATAGCAAGATCTCTAACATCACCGAGCAGGTCTAGGTAAATGCAGAGAGGCTCATTCGTGGATTAATATTAAGAAAAGTTCCATTCATATGAGCTCAGAGCAGCTGATAATGAGTCCTGCACCATGAGACTCGAACTGGTGTAAACCCATACGGTTACGGTAAACTCAGTTTGGCTTGCACATACACTATAGCACACCTCTTCTAGTCTGCGCCTCTGTTCTTTTTGTTCCTCGATGCGTTTCTGTCTCTCTGCCAGTAGTTGGTGCTTGTGTCCCTCATTCTGCTGTTGTTCCAGCTGCTGTCTGCGCAGGGCCTCTGATCGTTCCTTATTGGCCAGCTGCAGGCGTAGGAAGTCCCGCCTTAGAGTAGACTCTCCTGGTACATTGATGATGGAGCTGTATGGGGATGGATTATTGGACATTTCGATTGGTTTTGTCCCATATACCCACATACAGATATCCAGTTCCCTCATAATTGTATCCCCACCATAAGCCCAACCCCAAACACCTCATGCAGGTTGTACCTGGGTTCTCCCACGTCATGCTCCTCCTCCTCCTCTTCACTCCCACTGTACTCATACTCCGTCTCATCTGCAGGTGCAAAAATGTCCTACAGTCACATTTCAGACATGCAAAACCCTCCCTGATGTGATCCCTGTCAGGTACCTTGACATTTTGTGTCCTTAAAGCATCTGTCTGCTTTTAAAGTGCCAATATTCTATGATTTTGTAGCTTTTCCCTGAAGTGCACTCATGATGTTTATAGTTTCTAGCACCAGTCACAAACATAATTTAGTATTTAATGACCATTTTCCACACTCACTCTCTGACATATGGTAGTACAGCTTATGATATTCTATAACTTTAAGAGACAAACAGTATTTACCAAAATATCTGACAAGTGGCACTTATAGCAAGAAGTATAACATTTAGAACAGAACAGAACAGTTTTATTTAGGTTTCAGATTATTAAAAATAACACTTTCTGGTTGTGTCTGAATAATTCAAAGTTTGTTTAATATTTTGTTTCAAATATAATGAAATTTTAGCATTTTAATTGTTCAAAAGTGTCTCAATGTGTCTTGGGACCCATGTATACACTAACATTTAGTTTAGTTTATATTCTCAAGCATTTATTTGATCAAAAATACAGTAAAACACTGATTTTACGATTTAAAATAGCTGCTTTTTATTTTTAATATATCTTAAAATATTATTTATACATGTGATAGTAAAGCTGAATTAATCCAGTCTTCAGTGTCATATAATCCATCAGAAATCATTCTAATATGCTGATTTGCTGCCCAAGTAACATTTCTTATTATCAATGTTAAAATCAGTTGTGCTGCTTAATATTTTTGTGGAGAAAACCACAAAAATTATTTAACCTACTAATCTACTAACACGCCCTGGTTTAGATCTAAATCTTCTTAAACTGTTCTCTTCTCAACATCATTTATAACAGCATTGGCCATTTGGAGAAGGGCAAGATTGCTAAACTCATAATATAACTTCGAGCAGCAATTTAAGGTGCTATAAGGGGGGAAAGGCAAGCTAAATGGAAAATGAGGAATGGAGGTCATGTGTTATGTGATAAATGCTAAATGTCAGACTCAGCAGGAGATAAAGTATCTGGCGAGGGGAAAAAAAGAAAAAAAAAACGAGGCAAGCTCTGTGCTGCACATGCCTGTTCCATCTTCATGGTACAAGGTGGTCATTTGTTTTAGTGTGTTCAACGTGAAGTGTGTATCGAAAACATGAGTCGCACAAAAAACGAGACATATCTAATATGTCTGATAAGGCTCACCTCTCTCGCCCCTCTTCTTCTTGGTTCGGTCGATGTGGTCCTTGAGCTGGATGCGGATTTGCCTCTCATTGGGCATATCTTTAATGAATGGATGTTTGAGGAGGTTCTCCGTGCTGGGCCTCTGGCTGTGGTTCTTCACCAGACAGCTCTCAATGAATGACTGGAACTTTTTAGACCTGCAAATATGAGGAAGAGCTTGAGGGGAATGCTGAAGGCTTATCTTCTCTCTTTATCATTGTCTCCTTGTTTTGTCTATCAAGCATCTGGCAAGCATTACCAATGTGCGGAGGCAATTCCAGGCAGTTTGTTCGCACGTTTAGGAATCACGTTATATCAGTTGCTGTTAACAAACAAAAACCTGTCTGTCTAGTGTGACAAGCAACCTCAAGGCATTTGTGCTTTAAAGGGCTGACATACCAAATGAAGATCACACGTGACAGATGAAGTGAACAGTGAAGAAGTGTTCAGGACTTTTTGATTAATAGTAAATTGGACAGTGTTTTTGAGATCTTGTTTGGTCTCGTAGAAGCTCTGGACTGGGGTCTGTCCTTGTGACCTTTGTGAACAAAAAGAAGGGCCACTCACCACTTCTTGGACTTGAGCCTGGGAGCCGGGTTTCTAGGGATGAGAAACAGGGCTCTCATTGGGTGCATGTCACAAAGGGCTGTGGAGAAAAAGAGGAGAACGTTAACACTGGATGTGTTGTGCTGATTAACACTATCAAGCACATCTCAGCCCAACCGAAAGGACAAATATCTGTGTGTTTAGATGCTGAAACTTACTCTTTTAAAGGGTCATGAAACCCCAGAACACATTTTTTGAGCTGTGAACAGATATGTATTGGCTGCACATCATTTAAAACACTAAAAGGTACTCATTAATTTTATTTATCATTTGAAATTAGTTATTTTTGCATTTTTCAGAGCGATTTCTGTCTTCCGGTTTGAAAAGCAAAGTCGGAGCAACGTCACAAAATCTGACATCATCGTGTACTACCGGCAAGATCCGGAGTGCTGGTTGGCTCCAAGTATGGGCTGGTCAAGCATGCTGAGGTCAACGGTTTCTGCATTTATTCATGACGAAAAGCTTATTCAATCCAATCACTGCTCTGTAGTATGCATAAGATTATAATTGCGGTATTATGCATGAGGAAGTATCATGATGAAGTATCACGATTATTCTGATGAACAAAAGACAAAGAATGGACAAAATTAAACTATGTCTTTATTCTTTCTCTGTTAAACTATGTCATTTATCATGAGACTGCAGTGCTCGTAAACGTAATGAAAGTATTATTAGCATATTATTTCGCATTTCTCCCTTGTGCTTGGGTTTGTTGTCATTTTTCTCCGTGCTCATATTCATTATTCTGTATAATGAGTGTGTTGTATGTCTCTGTTTCATTGGTTGTTCTCTCCCCTCTTCCCCCCCTCCCCCATAGGCATAATGGTTTTTATACTGTACAAACCGTATTTTCTATCCCCACACTATCCCTACCCCTAAACCTACCCATCACAGGAAACTGTGCACACTCACTTTCTCACAAAAACTCATTCTGTTTGATTTATAAGCCTTTTGAAAAGTGGGGACATGGGGTATGTCCTCATAAGTCACCCTCTCCTTGTAATACCTATGTAATACCCATGTCATTATACACATTTGTGTCCTGATATGTCACAAAAACACACACACACACACACACACACACACACACGTAGGTTTGTCAGTTTTGCAGCATTGCCTGTTCAGGCAAGTGCACGATATTAGCCATATTTAAAAGGTAATAGGCTTGTTTGAGATGAGCAAATTCTGCGCAGAACCGATCACCGGTGATCACCGCGAGATGCATGCCACTTAGAAATGTGTCAGAGGGTGGGCCGCCTTGCTTTGATGTCATGCCGACGTGTGTCAAAAACCTCTCGCGAAGGTTGCTCTCCACAGACTGCGCTGGCCAAAAGCACGATGGGAAAACGACTTGCTGACGACACAGCTTAAAGCTTATTGGTTTAAAACAACCGTGATGTATTGCTCTCTTTTAAAATGTTTGATTTTAAAACTCTAATACCATGATTTTGTGTGTATAAATTATGTGTGAATATTCCTAAAGTCGCTGACAGTGCAATCTCTCTGTGGGTTATGTGATTGTTATCAGATTTATAAAAATATATAAAAACATGTCTGTAATTAAAATAAAAATGATTGACATCCTTCGAATGGAAATAAATAAGTACTTTGGGTGTCTTGTTCATTATGTTTATTTTCATATAAAAGCAACAGAGCTTAAATTACATCCAGTTTATCAGCAAAAAAGCGTGAGTGTGAATCCCACGATATCCGCCTTTAATCTCATAGGTGTCTGATCCACTAGAGAACAGAGAACTGTCTGTCTTGCCTGCACTCCTCCCCTCACTGCAGCCGCATCTCAAACAAGCCTATTGTAAACACAGTCAAAGCACGCAGTTCTAGTAATCTGTCCTATAAGTGTTATCTTGAACTGACACTAAAAAATATATGCGCTGTATTATATATACGATTAGCCCATTAGGCAAATTGCAAGGGGCAATAGATCACACAATTTTAAATGACAATTCCTTACACACTATGCACTCCATACATGTGCAAAGAACCGATGTGACGAAATTAATTTACTAAACTAAAATAGCAAATCTAACATTTTGAATAGTTCTTTTGTGGATCTAATGTTTTGTTGTTGTTTACAGGCATAGCACAATTTTATTACCATGGTCATTGCTGGGTGTTTTGGATAAGAAGGTTACAGGTGTGTATGTCTGTCTTTCCTCTGATAGAAGAGTTTTAGTTTTAGAGAAAATTTCACACATCTTTGATTCGTTTTTAAATGTAAGCAATGTGGACAAATCATTCAACAGGTTTCCATAAAATGCATCAGACTGTTTCTACTAACAACAGAGAATCTGTCAGGCAGCCAGACTTCCAAAGAAGAGAAACTACAGGTTCACACGCTGGTTTGTTGTTTGCGCACTTGTGGTTACATTTTTCTCTGGAGGGAAACAATAAAGAAGGGAATCTGGAATGAGTCACTGTCGTTCTAAAGGGAATTATGACTACGTTAGTCATATCATATCTTAGCCTTTGCCAGGATGAATTAGCTACTGTTAATAACTGATGTTTCCACACCTGTGAACAGGGTCAGGAATTAACCAGTGCACTGGGCAAAAATGCCTTTGAAAGTTACATTTTTAAAAATATATTTTATAGCATTCTATTAGAAATATCTAGGCCCGGTTTCACAGACAGGGCTTAGATTAAGCCAGATTTAGGCCTTAGTTCATTTAGGGCATTGAAGTAGCTTTTATTAACTGCCCTAGAAAAAAACATTACTGCTGTGCATCTTGAGACAAAACAATGGCACTGACATATTTTAAGATATGTCAGTACAAGTTGCTTTCAGTTAAAATGGCTACAATATGCATTTTAGTCTAGAAATAGCTTAAGCCTTGTCTGTGAAACCGGGGGTTATTGAGTTTAGTAGAGCCTCCTCCAACACTATAACGATCTGATTTGTTCTTTATTTGCTCCAAGCCGAGTGTGAAATGTGGATTTAATATCAACTTGTTTTTGATGAAAACAACAAGAAAATCAAATGTGAAGAAAATGCTCAAGAAAATGTGTAACTGAAATTACATTAACAACTACTGTGAAGTTATAGAGCTGCATAATCTAACATAAGGACCAATAAACTATTGCAGTGTATTCTAGCAGACTGTTTTGTGTTATGTTTTGTGCATTTATTTTATAACAGCTGTAATTATCCAAATTGAGACTTGATGGCCCGACATGCTGTGTGATTTAGAAAAAAGCCCTTTATAAAAAGGTAAACAAAATTTGTGACACATTCTTTGACCGGTTAAGGGCAATTTGCCTGAACAACACCCTTAATAGTTGTAATATAATAACGCACAAGCTCTCATGGCTTATTGCTTCAGTTAAGATTGTGTGCGCCGTTTAGGACATTATTAGATTTCTAATGTAAATGAATGACAGGCATTTATAGAAAGGGCAGCTGTTTGAGCAACATTGGTGGGCTTAGGGTGGTTATGTTAAATCGAATTGACGAGATGTTTCCTGTAGATGAGGGTGTCAAGGTTTAAAGTAATTAAGACCAAGTCGTCCAGTTTTATCTCATTTTATATTTTCTTTACTGTTCTTTTGTATTATCTTTGTATTGTATTTTTTCTATTCTAATCTAAATACTTCGGTCATTTAAAAATAGATTATAATTTAAATGTTTGTTTTTTTACCAAATGAATTTGAAAAAAAAAAAAA